>CM036619.1:7594311-8057710 GCA_020746105.1 Trogon surrucura | reverse complement strand
GGCTGGGTGCCTGTGTCTAGTGGGGTCCCTCAAGGGTCAGTGCTTGGGCTGGTGCTGTTCAATATATTTATCAATGAGCTGGATGAGGGATTGGAGAATGTTGTCAGCAAGTTTGCTGATGATACAAAATTGGGAGGAGTGGTTGACACACCAGAAGGCTGTACAACCATTCAGAGAGACCTGGACAGGCTGGAGGGCTGGGCAGGGAGAAATCTTATGAAGTTCAACAAGGGCAAGTGTAGAGTTTTGCACTTGGGAAAGAATAACCCCATGTGCCAGTATAGGGTGGGGACTGCCCTGCTGGAGAGCAGCACAGGGCAAAGGGACCTGGGAGTTCTAGTGGACAGCAGGATGACCATGAGCCAGCAGTGTGCCCTCGTGGCCAAGCAGGCAAGTGGCCTCCTGGGATTTGTTAGAAGGGGAGTAGCAAGTAGGTCGAGAGAGGTCCTCCTGCCCCTCTACTCTGCCCTGGTGAGGCCACATCTGGAATATTGTGTCCAGTTCTGGGCCCCTCAGCTCAAGAGGGACAGGGAACTGCTGGAGAGAGTCCAGCACAGAGCCACAAAGATGATGAATGAAGTGGAACATCTCCCTTCTGAGGAAAGGCTGAAGGAGCTGGGTCTCTTTAGCTTGGAGAAGAGGAGGCTGAGGGGTGACCTCATTCATGTTTATAAATATTTCAGGGGGGAGTGTCAGGAGGACGGTGCCAGGCTCTTTTCAGTAGCATCCATTGACAGGACAAGGGGAAATGGGTGCAAGTTGGAACACAGGAGGTTCCACAAAAATATGAGAAAAAAATTTTTCACTGTGAGGGTGACAGAGCACTGGCACAGGCTGCCCAGGGAGGTTGTGGAGTCTCCTTCTCTGGAAACATTCAAGCCCCGCCTGGACATGTTCCTGTGTGATCTACTGTAGGTGATGCTGGTCTGGCAGGGGGGTTGGACTTGATGATCTTTGAGGTCCCTTCCAACCTCTAACATTCTGTGATTTTGTTCAACCCTCCTGCAATTATTTCCAGAATTTTTGCAGGATCTTAAATGCTTAGGGAAGGTGACACAGAAAGCCTAATGAAGAAAAGAGGTCATTGCACAAGGAAAAATAAAAGACAAGCACATCCATCATTTGACTACGTTTTATTTAGATGAAACCCAAGATGCACTGGCAATCTTTAAAAGATATTCTGCACACTGTGGGGTGAGTAGGTGATTTATAAACCCATTGTCTGCAAATGCAGGAAAAAAAAAGGCATAAGCAAAGCTCTGTGCTGCATGCAGAGGTTTAAACAAGGCAAGTAATCTAAATTTGGATTAGAAATCTTGATACTCAAATAATCCTTATATTTGAAAAATGCAATAGTATTAGAAGAGGGTAAAATACAAAGATCTATTATTGACTAATAAGAATGTAAGACCTCTTTAATATTCAAGAGCTGAGAAAAGTTTGGGAATGAAACAGATCTTAGTTGTATGAGGGGGGAAATATCTGTAAAAATAAATCAGTATTATTATACCTTACATTTTTTGTGACAAGATACAAGAATTGGGAAATAATTTTGCTAAAAGAAGTGGCATATAATTAGTGGAATATGGTAGGAAATTTAATTACATAGAACTACAGCGACTTTCTTCCACGGAAGGTGAAATTACTGCCATGTTCTGTGAAAGGAATATAAGAACTTTTCTTAATTTCCTGAGTTTATTAACAAAAAAAGTTGGAGGAGTGATTAAAAAGAAAAGAAACTCTTCTCAGGAATTTACATTCAAGTTTTAGGATCTGTCTGTTCCTGAGTTAGAAGAAAAAGATGTTCAGAAAAAGCAAAAGAGACTTATTAAAAAGGATTAATGAAAGGTCACGACACCACTATGAATAATTCACTCCTAAGAGATCTGCCATTTCATCCAGCATGAGAAGCCCCATTGCACAGCCAAGCTTCTCCCAAGTGTGCTCAACATATGGGAAAACAGTTGAAAATGTTCATAAAAATAATTCTACTGAAGAGTTGCCCTTTTTGTAGAGCAATCTACCATCACCACTGTGACAGTGGGGTTTCATCACTTGTCTTGCAGAGATCAAATAGCCAGAACTTGTTAAGAAAAAGAACATTCTTCCAGACTCAAATATTTCAGTTCAATTAACATCTGAGTTTCTATTTCAATAGCGCACTTCAATAACAGAAAAATTTTATGTAGTGTAATATGAAGAATTTCCACTTGTAATCTGGAGGTCTAGAAGGTCAGGGCTGCAGGATTAAAAAAAAAGGGAAAAAAAGAGACAAAAACTGACACAAAGGTTGCAGCCAAAAGCAGTTAAAATGAAGGTGTGAAGGCACTCTTGGGCTATCCTCATTAAATTTCTGGTTACGGTGGAGAGCTACACTTCGTCCGTGGGTTTCCAGAGACGGGTCTCTGGCAGAGGCAGAAAAGAGCTGAGTGAAAGTAACTGAGAAAGAGAGTAGACTGAGCTCTGCAGTGCGAGGGCACAATACAAATGCCTCCTCTCTTCCCACTGCGATGCAACAGCCGACTGTCAGCAAACAACTTTCCTTTTTGGCAGCACTTGTTTTGCTTCAGTAAATTTTCTCTGACTAGTAGCCTGCAAACACAGTGGAGGCTTATGTTCACAGTGGTATTATAAGCTTCCTACTTCCAATCCATTAAGCATGGTCTGTGAAAATGCTCACAGTGCATCTTATTATACAAATACATGTAATCCATCAAACAGTTCAAAAAAAGTAGAACTCTTCAAAGTTTGTATAACTCACTTACAAACTCTGTTTGCCTTGTGGAATATGCACAGAAGGCAAGTTAACTGAACAGTTGAAAGCACACCATAAATTACATACGAATCAAAGCAGACGTAGATGTACAAAAACAAACAATCCCTCCCTTCCCCTAGAACAGAGATGGGGATTATACTTGAAAGCAGCAGAGCATCCAACATTATGTTGTGGGTTATGGCGTTGGATCTAAAGTATTGGAATGAATGTTCTTTGGGATAAAGGGGATTCAGCAATTTTTCATTATCATTAATCTCCCAAAAGCCTGTCTAAGAGAAAAATAGCAGCCAGTAGCTAATTAGACATCTGCTTTAAAGAAAAAAATGAAATTCATGTTGTGGGTGTTTTTTTCTGTAGAATTAATCCATGTGAAATGTGCCAGACAGCAAGGGCTGAGATGCAAGTTCTCTATTTGCAGAGCAAATGCAGGCCTGCGTGTGTGCCAGGTGAGGACAGATTTTTAGCCATCCCTCAGTATTGCCTTTGACAAAAAAAAAAAGAAAATTGACTCATTTTAGGAATATCTCCTAAAAATAAAGTGTGGTCTTAAAAGCCCTTTCAGAAAAGTAACCACAACTTGGAAACATGTATATGCATTTGTCTGCAAATGTAGACGTAAACTGGCAGTAACACTCTCTGGAGTTTGTTAATCCCCAAGCCTGCTAATTCCCAACTACATTATTTTCCAAAAGGCTGGCCCTTTAAAAGAAACTAGCTCTCTTTTCTTCCAGATAAATGATCTAACTCACGGATTTGTTGTCCCAAAAGTTTCAGACCAAAACACCTGGCCACACGACATCCTAGTCTCCAAGTAGGAAAGACATGGATTTGATGGATGGACCACTCAGTGAACAAAGAACTGGCTGGAAGATCGCACTTACAGAATTGTGGTCAAAGGCTCAATGTCCAAGTGGACACCAGTGACAAGTGGTGTCCCTCAGGGATCAGTACTGGGACCGGCACTATTTAACATGTCGGTGACATGGACAGTGACATCAAGTGCACTCTCAGCAAGTTTGCCAAAGACACAAAGTTGTGTGGTGCAGTCAACATGAGGGAGGGTAGGGATGCCATGAGGGGGGACCTTGACAGGTTGGAGAGGTGGGCCCACGCCAAGCTCATGAAGTTTAACAGTGCCAAGGGTAAGGTCCTGCATCTGGGTCAAGGTAATCCCAAGCACAAATACAGGCTGAGCGATGCGTGGATTGAGAGCAGTCCTGGGCAGAAGGATTTGGGCGTGTTGGTGGATGACAAGATCAACATGAGCCAATGGTGTGTGCTTGCAGCCCAGAAAGCCAACCATGTCCTGGGATGCATCAAGAGATGTGTGACCAGCAGGTGGAGGGAGGTGATTCTGCCCCTCTGCTCTGCCCTTCTGAGACCCCACCTGGAATACTGCCTCCAGCTCTGGGACCCACAACACAAGAAACACAGAGAATTGTTGGAGCGAGCCCAAAGGAGGGCTACCAAGATCATCAGAGAGCTGGAGCACCTCTCCTCTCCTGTGAGGACAGGCTGAGAGAGTTAGACTTGTTCAGCCTGGAAAAGAGAAGGCTCCAGGGAGACCTCATAACAGCCTTCCAGTACCTGAAGGGAGCCTACAAGAAGGCTGAGGAGGGACTTTTTACAAGGGCCTGTAGTGATAGGATGAGGGGTAATGGGTGGAAGCTGGAAGAGCATAGGTTTAGACTAGATATAAGGAAGAAGTTCTTTATCTTGAGGATGGTGAGACATTGGAACAGGTTGCCCAGGGGAGCTGCAGATGCTCCATTCTTGGAGGTGTTCAAGGCCAGGCTGGATGGAGCATTGAGCAGCCTGATCTAGTGGCATGTGTCCCTGCCATGGCATGGAGGTTGGAGCTAGATGATCTCTGAGGTCCTTTCCGACCCAGATAATTCTGTGATTCTATGACAGCTTGATATGACTGGCGGATTGTCATGCATATCAACAACTTTTTAACTGCAGATGCTACAAAGTCAATATCATTTCAAGGAGAAGCTTGTGGAAGTCTCCTCACAGCCACCACCACTAGGAACCTCTGTAGCACCAGAAGCACTGCTTCAAAATGGACGCTTTCGGGGCTTCTGCATTCACAGGAAACCACTATACACCCACCACATTTCCTGAGAATGGGACACCTCACCTTATCTCTGCCTATCCTACAAACCGACAGCCTTAATCTCTCCATCCAACAAATCACATATTGTAAGAGTTAGTGTAAAATACAAAACATCCAGCCTCTACTCTTCCAGCATAAACAAAAAATGGCATAAAACACTGTAAAGCTGACTTTTTCTACTACATGGCATAAGCACAGTTGTTGCCTGCCCTAGGGAGTTTACTGTCCAAGGGTCATACCTGAGATCAAAAGGTAACACCTCTGCTGTAAGGTGAGATATGCACATCTAAGTAATGTGGTTTTTTTAGGCTATACTACAGCAACAGAGGAATTACCACCTTACTACATAAAAAATGTATTTGTGTATAAAATCTATTTTTATATATATGTATAAAATATATTTAAATCAATTGGGAAATATATCTTAAAATCGGATTTTTTTAAAGAATCATTGGGTTAATTGGTATACCCCAAAAGTCATTAATATCACTTCCAATAAACTGTGAGGCATTTGCAAGTCTGTATGCCAAAGTTATTTGAGTGCTTTATTTAAAGAAGCTGCAATGAGAAAAAGTTAGAAAAATTACTTATGAGATCAAAACTTGATATATAAGCTTCATACCCAGGAGGTAACACTAATCAAAGTCTGATAATTACCAGTTTGATTCCGCAAAGTCTTAATAGTCCCCAAGTTCATGTCAGTTCTGCAGGATCTGCTGAGCATCTTGCAGAACTGAAATCCTCTTGAAAAACATGACTAGCTGGGGACTGATTTTGCCATTCTTGTTGCTGATGTCAGTGGCAGAGTGTGTGAAGCAAGGTGGTGATGTGAAAGAGCTACTCATGCTGCTTATTTTAGATAAAGGAACGTCTAAAAGAGACTTGGGTGTAATTTTGCAGCAAGGCTGGTTGCACATACCATGGAAACTTCTCTGAATATCATCTCTAGTCGGCAATCTCATCGTTATAGAAACTGCTCAAAAGTAACTTTCTGCAATTCACATTGTAATTTTCTTTGATCTTTATTTTCTTTTTCCCTAGACTGGATTGCCAAACACAGACATACCTGTTAAAATATGCTAAAAAAAATGCAACTTGAATGAGGACACTTACCTCTCTGTATGGAACGCAGGTAGGGCAATGCATTGCAAACCACTGATTGCCCTATTTTCCCAATTCTTCAAAGTGATTAAAAGCCTTATGTATGAGAAGCTACTGAGCTTGACCTTAAAATTTGTTAGATGAAACTAAGAAACCCCCCTACAAACCTTGCTCCACAATATTATTTTTCAAGCAATGGGAGGCACAGTTTTGTCAGAAGTAGCATAAATATGACTAGATAATTTATTGTCCTGGGATTACACATAAAACAAAGCTCCCTTGTAGAACTTGGCACCAACTATCTTCAGCTATTAATCTTGAAAATAAAAAAATCTAGATGCAGCATTGCATCACAAATTTAGTGGCTACAAAAACTTTTTGCACCAATGATTCATATATTCTCACAGTTGAGGTCTGGACAAACTGTTTGATCAGTTAGTTTGGCCTTATCCTGCTATCAAGCACCTTTCACTCATTTACTTCTATGCTGAACTCAGCAAGCTGCCTAACTGGTAACGTCCAGGAAATTTCCCATTCTTGAAAACATTGCAGATGGAAAAATCTTTGCCAAATAACCTTGTCCATCAAAGTTTCTTTTCACTATAGATTTCCTTGACATTAGTTCTCAGCTCTCGGTCTACCTGGGGGGAACCAAAATTAAATTATTATTTGTAGATGATGGTGGCAGAACTATTAGCACCATGCCCCCACTCTGTCATATTGAAAATGGGGACATGAACCCAATATTCCTACTGTGTAGGAAAACGCCTTACTCAGAAGACAGTATCCAGAGAACGTGGCATAATACTCCCTATTCAGCCTGCTGTTACAGGTATGTTCACCTAAAGAAGGCACAAAAATTGCTTCAATTAGCACAGCACAATCTAGATAAGGTCTTCTGGGCTGAGACCATTTCAGGTATTCTCTGTGGCCTTTGTCTAAATAATCAGCTTAGAGCCATACGAGCACTGAAGTGCAGGGTTGCCAAAGAGTGAGTCACTGCAGTTCCTTGCTGTAGAGCGTGCAGGAGAGTGTTCAAGGGCCACCCAAGAGCAGTGTCAATCTGTTCAGGGACAGGAGTAGGTACTAATCCTGTGAGTAGTTCTCCATTATTAGAAACACCAGTCCCTCTCTCTACTATATGTGAAAGTTCAAAGATGTTTTTAGAGTAGCTGTGGTTTTGCTGATGCTATGGAGAATAGCAGCCTTTCAAGAGAAATATCAGTGCAAAACCCTCCCCAAGGTAGCACCATGGTCAGATCAACAAAGACAAGGAATAGCAACCCAAGGTGGAAGCACAAAGTGCCAGAGAAGTCTTTTGAAACTGGCACAAAATGAGAGCAAATCTCACTCAGCTCGCTGATATTGATTGGGCCTCACTTTATGTCTACTGATTTCAATTAGTGCCCTGGAAGTAATTTCTTCTCTGATCTCCAACACACCTGATATGCCTTGCTGGTTTATTGGCCCCCTCTTCTTTAACCATAATTTCATCTGGCTGCAGGCCAGAGGGAACATTAAGCACCTGAATTTTCAAATTTAATTATAGTGTTTAAATAATGATACAGAGCATCGATTCCATTTACTGACAACAACACAAACCAGCTTTAAGTATTTAACACCTAGGGCAGTTCCTGTCTCACTGCTCTCTGTTTAATCACCTTCTGTCAATTAGAAAAATCCCTAAGAGGCTGGTCTGCTTTATATCATTAGAGAAAATGAATACCCCAGACACTACAGCAGCTTTTATTCAGAGCTTTAAGTCTTGGAGAGAAAGATTTGCTTGAAATTAAGTAGACAGTGTGTTTGAATCTTTGCATTGCAAATCTACAACTCACTCTGAAACTGCTTTGGGTACTGGCACAGTCTGACTGGAGTTTATAATTGGTGCTTTTATAAACTTGAGATCCTGCTTGTGGTACTGTGTTCAGCTCTGAGGCTTCCAACATAAGAAGGACATGTTGCTGTTGGATATAGTCCAGAGAAGGGTAAAAAAGATGGTCAGGCGGGTGGAGCACCTCCCCTATGAGGACAGACTGAGAGAATTGGAATTGATCAGCCTGGAGAAGAGAAGACTCCAGGGAGACGTTATAGTGACCTTCCAGTACTTAGGGGAGGGCTACAAGAAAGAAAGGGAGGGATCCTTTGCCAGGGACTATAGTGATATAGAGAGTAGATTTAGGTAAGATACTAGGAAGAAATTATTTTCTGTGAGAGCGGTGAGACACTGGATCGGGTTACCCAGAGAAGTTGTGGATGCCCCCTTCCTGGAAGTGTTCAAGGCCAGGCTGGATGGGGTTTTAACAACCTGGTATAGTGGGAGGTGTCCCTGCCCATGTCAGAGGGGTTGGAACTAGATGGTCTTTATGGTCCCTTCCAACCCAAACTATTCTATGATTCTGTTATTCTGTGAAACACTTTTTTTTCTGGTCTGGTTGCCCAAATGGACTTTGAGGTGAGGATATGCAGGTCTTGACATAGGATCTAATATCTAGAGGACTCAAGGCATGTCTGATACAGAGTGGTCATGTGTTTCACTGGTCTGGGGCAGAGCTCCTTCCACAGTGCCAGCTCCTGAATGCATTGCACCCTTGTAGCCCTGGGATACTCTGTACTGTGGGCAGCTGGTCGAGGTGCTCTGAATGCCGGCATCCCACAAGATCACAGGAAGGCTGGGTCTTGGGTAGCAGCTTCATGAGCTGGGATGAGCTGGGATGAGCCTGGAATGAACTGCAAGCTGTCTGGTCTCCACTTTCCGAGCATTTTCATCTAACTCCAGCAAAAAGCCATCCCAGAGCTATAGATAACTGCCATGTTACCTCATACTTAAGCCATAGAGCTGGGAATTTTCTGGTTTGATGAGGCTAAGTAGGATGCTTAGTACTGTGCTCATGCTTTCCCCCAAAGCTCTGGCCAGCTGAAATTTGCTTGTCCTTGTCATGTTTCTTTGCTCCATCCCTCCCTCTCTACCCTGGAAGCAAATGACACTGCATTCAGCAGCAGGTCCTCTACTGATTCTTCCTCCTCATCTCTGCCTACCGCTGGTATCTAGTCATCCCTAAAAGTCATCTGCACAGAGGGTCTTTCTCTGTTACATACCTTTTCCCTCAATGCCGTTCGCTCCTTGCTTTCTCTGCTTTATCAGTGTTCATGCACCTGGAGAAGGAGAAGGACCATGCCTTGGGTCTAGCCGTGTCAACAGTACATGGGAAAGTTTGATTTGTTTTGATCCTTCTGTCCCTGAAGTCCATGGCAAAGGTCTTTTTGATATGGAACAGGATTCTACTTGTATTTTCTCCATGGGCCACTGCTCCCAATGCGAGGTTGAGAGGAAAAGGAAGCATAAGCACTAGGAGGGGAAGGCAGATAGAAATGTATTTAAATTTATGCCTTTTCCTTCTTGGAACTGAAATCACAAGGTTTCTAGCCTAAGCTTCCCATACAGGCTTGACCAAACAATCCGCTCCTTCTCCCCTGTGCCACATTTGTTCAGCCGCTCTCCTAAGGGATGCTAATTTTGCAGCTTTCTTGAACTGATTAAGAGCAGCTTTACATTACAACAGTGTTGTCTTGACATCTCTTAATGCTGATTTGGTATGCTGCTGCGGCAGCAGTCCCAACAGCTTATCCAGCAGTTGTAAGCAGCGGCACTGCAAATCCCCACTGCCAGGTGCAGCCAGGAAATATCCCACCCCTGGTGCCCTGGGTTGTCCCACCAGCCCAGCAGAAGACAGGTCTCTTCCCTCATCCTTTGTGGTTGCAAATGTCACAGAGAGGCTGATGCTGCCCTGAGAGCCCAGCGCAGAGCTCACTGCACCCATCTGCGTGATGGTTTTCCTCCCTGCTTACCATTCCATCCACCACCTGTGAGCGTTTGCTGCCACAGAGCTTCACAATCGATTTGATTTGCTCATCTGCACCCCAGGGAGAGATTTACTGAGTGCAAACATCTCTTCTTTTCCTCCTTATCTCCTCCAAGATCCATTAGTGTCTCCTGTCACTCAGAGAATATGCCATCAAGCTGAAGGCTACTTAAGATCCCATTTGGCTTTCCTTGCAACCACATTCATGTTTTTATTTGATCTTTTTGAACATCTGCAAGTTTTCTCTTAACCTTAATTTTTCCTAAGGGCTTCTTCTACCTAGTGAATGCCCCGTGCTCCACTTGACTTGGTGGTAGGAGCAGAGAGGGCTGTTTGGATGTGCTCATGTCCACTTTTTTGGAAGTTTTGCCCCCAACATGAGGGCAAGGAAATTCTCTCAGATCTAACTGCTCGTTTTTCTATTGAAAATGCCTTAGCAGACCCTCCCTGAAATATGCTCAGTTACATCAGCCTGGTGTACATTATTCAACTGCCCCTCCACTTTTTTATGAGTGTCTTCATTATCTAAGACACCATTTACTGGAATTACAGTTTTATGTCTAAGATGAGACAAGTCTTCCTAGATCTGCCATTTTTTTTGGCTGTCAGACCTTCATAACAGCTCTAGAATAAGCTGTGAAGTCTAAGTGCTGAAATCATGTCTAAATTCTTTATACCACATTGTATCTTAGACACCAAAATACCTTCTTGTTGATGTATTTTCCTCCTCTGAACCTGAAATCCCATCTTCTTTTTTTTTGCTTCCTGATCGCTGGTTTTCACACCAGAAAGATTTGAAAGCAGTAAGGTGGTTTATGAAGTGTTTTTCTTCCATGTAACTACTTGCTTTTGCAAAGATATTTTTAACTCTCAAAATACATATTAATAGAAAGTGAAGAAAACCATAATCTCAGTTTGTTTTGTAGCCTTGTTCACCTCCTTATGCACCTCCTTCTTAAGAATAACTTTTTTTTTTCTTTTTTTTTACTTTCTTTTCTCTTTAAAACCTATAACTTCATATTGATGCTGTCATTCTTCGTAGACAACTGCTTTCAGAACAAAAGAGATGTAAAATGTTCCTATTTCACTTGAGGGCATTTTATATTCATTTATCACCCAGATGTGAATAGCCACACTAGGAGTATTTTCTGGAGAATCATGGACAAATGTCCACTCCTCCTACTGCTTCGCAGGGCAGCTCTCCAACCTGAATTGATAGAAAAATGCAACAGGGAGCCTGAGGTGTGAATAAGCCCTTCATCCTAATGAAGCCTTGAATCTTAAGATTAATGTAAGTGAAGGGAAAAAAACTTTTCCCAAAAGGCTTAGGCATGCTCACATCATTTGCAAATGTAATTACTGTAATGGTGTGCTCCACTTGGGATAATGTAATTTGCATGAGCAAGTGATCTATATTTAGTTTTAAGAGAGGCTGTTTATTGAGTGTAATATGTGGCTGAAACTTTACAGATGAACATTACAGACCATGGCTAAAAGTTATAATTGTCCTTTTTCTCTGAGTGCATCTGACATCTCAGCCTTAACCAGAGCAAATTCTGCCTGGGTAAATGAATTAAAACTCAAGTCTCCAGTTCTATGGGCAACCTGCAGAGTGTGAGTTAAAGCTGCATACTGCAATTTTTCACAAGGTTTTTACAGGAAAACCTCTCCAGAATATAAAATAGTAGAAAATATCAGACTCATATATTACCTCTGAAAAATAGAATGCACAGACACAGCAAATAAGAACTGGAATATGTGCATACGTGTAAGTCTTCCAGAGAAAAATGCATGGAGGACTGCTGGGAATCAAATGAGGCTAAGGAAAGATCTGATAGAAATTTGTGCTCTTGGGAGGAGAGGAGGGAGACATATATTAAGGAAACTTGCATTTTATTTGGGGAAAATTATATTTTTCTCCTTCATCTCTCCTCTTTTGTCCCAACCTGGTGTGCATTCATTCCCCTGTGAATTTATGTATTGAATGGGAATTGGCATAAGAGGTCAGTTCTCCAGCTCTTTTCTCTTTCAGGGTCCTCCTTACACTGAAGAGGTGTTTTTGTTTGGAGCAGAAGCTTGCACATGTTCTCTGTATGATCTTTCTCTGCTGAAGAAATTTGCTCCTTTGGTTCGTTACAGAGAGGGCTTGCAACTGAGACGAAAGTGGGATTTTATCCCCTTTCACTTTTCAGATGTATTTTTTTTACATTACAAAAAGGACAAGCTGATTTGCACCTAAATGCATGAAGCTTTTAATTATCATTGTTCTTTCAAATTCATTTTGTGGGGGTTCATATATCTCATAACAGGTTATTTTTATGTCCAGACAGAGTCTCTGGGTTTTATAGTGTTAGTGACACAAGCGAGAGGAGCAGGCATAGCAACAGGGAAAGCCAGAATAAGAACAAAAGGCTATGGAGGCTGCATTCATAAAACAAAATGAAGCAATAAACTAAAAGGAAGCATTCTCAAAAGTTGGTTATTTCATTTCTGATGGCATCAGCTCCCACAAAACAGCCTAAAATATAGACAAATGTAATCTTTTGATACATAAGATTTGTCAGATAATAAGTGTGAGTACTGCTGCCCTCTCTGGAACTGTTGGCTTTATTTGAGGGATCTGGGGAAAAAAAAAAAAAATGTCCATCCTGGGAAATATTTAAAGCAGAAGCAATCTGCTGTTGAAAAGAAACTAGTAATAATCACTTTGTTTCTCATTTTTTTCAGAACAATCCAGTGACTAGTGACTTTTGCTTTAATTCAGTAACAAAAACTTCTGGGAGAAGAGATGTGAGATGAGACATTGAAGATGTTCTACTGTATGGTTTTGATGGGGACCATTGCAGTTTGTTCAAACACAAAGTTCAAAACCAGATGCACGGTTTTAACTGATAATTTGTTAGTGACATAGATCACTATTTTTGGGTCTAGATCTAACACTCCGCAAATTCTGAATTGTTCAGAACAGTGATTAAAGAATAACCCATTTTTGCTGCTGTACCACACACACAAAAAAATACAACCCCCCCCTTTTTGAACTGTTTGCTTCGGCATCTGTCAGACCAACAAGACTGGAGGTAGATGCTTACAATGATCCCACAATATTCTGGTATGGTTTGGGGTTTTCACTTGTAAGGCTTAGGCCTCAGGAAAAGAAACTTGCCAGTGATATTTTTGCACATATAATGAAAAAAACTACCCTTTCTATGAAATTATGTTCTGCATTAACCCAAATTGCTTAGAACAGTGAATAGGCTTCACAGTGCAGCTTGAAGATAAATGGACAGTGAGGTACTCAGCTGAAAAGAAGTAGCAGGTGGCAGGGTTAGAAGCCTCTAACTGGGACTGTGTAGTCACCGGCCTTTGACTGCTTAACCAGGAGAACTTCAAATCTCATGAAGAAAGAAGAGGAACTCACAGGTTGCTACGGTTGAAAGCTTTCCTGGTTTAATTACTTAAAACTGTAACAGTGAATTCTTAATGGCATTTCAGGTTTATTCCGTTCAGTAGAAGTGTTCTGTTCTACCCATGTCACCCTATCACTGAGCACCTCCTCACCTCTGGTCACTGCACTGAGGTGCCGAGTCTTTGTCACATGTGACTAATTTTGCTTTTGCTTTCCAGAGAAGGCCAGTGTGAGAGTCTCAGTGTTGTGTTTGCATGTTTTTAATGCCTGTTGTTCTTATAAAAACTCATGAAAATGCAAGAAGTTATAGAAGTGGAAGAAATATATGTTGGGATTATCGCCTGGAGTCTGGGGAGAATTAGATGGTTTTGGGGCTAGCTCTGCCTGAGGGGCAGAACTGTTGATAGCATTTGTAGAATGGGAATGATTTAAAAGTGTTGGGGCACAACTAAGGATGGCTTGTGCCAGGCTGCTGTGTTCCTTGATGACGAGGACCAAGACGTAGGAGGTAGAGAGGCTACAACAGGTCTGAGGGTGCCAAAGTAGCCCACCTCACCCCGGGGGCCACCGCGATGTCCCTCACTAACAGGAGTTTCAACAGGTTGGCAAGCAGTGGTCATCTAAGTGGAAAGTAATGATTTTATCAGATCATTGTATGTTAAGAAAGGATGGGGTCTTCTAGCCAGGCAAGATACTATAGGAATTAAGATCCGTAATGGTTCTGAGTGTAACATACTCTGCAAGGTGTAATATGCTCCTCCAGACACAGGTAGCTGCCTTCTGCTCCTGATTTCTAATTGTCATACAGGAATCGCCCACATAAAAACACAGATTGTCACACTCTGGAAGGTTGAATGCTTCAATACATGTCTGAAAACAGCATCCAAAGCATGGATACATCTGAATTCTCTGACTACAAGGAGAGAGAGGATTTGACTGTAAAAGGTTTAGAAAGGACAGTCTGCCAAATGTTAACTTAATCTGTGTAAATCCCTACAATAGACTGACATAGCCATCATTTGTTCCAGGGGAAAACTTGCTTTGCTTGGTAATAAAAGGAAAAACATAAAAATAATAAAAATTAAAAATAATTATACAAGTAAAATATTAAAATTAAAATTAAAACTAAAATTAAAATTAAAATTAAAAAATATACTTTGTAGTTCACTGAAGTTCATAACTGCTGAACTGAACAATCAAACATCTGTGATTGAAATACCTTCTCTGTTCATTTTGATTATGAGAAATATCTTCTGACTGAAAGTTACTATTACCTGGTGCCAGCAAAGGTTGTAATGATAAAAAGTGCACTCCTATCCAGGATGTCTTTATGCATCTCTTCTACAATCATAAATTATCCAGGCCTTCATTTCAGCAGATCAAACATGAGAACACTCTCTCTCTTCAGGGATAGCACTAAAGGGCTAATCAGCACGGTGAAATTTTGGTATTTCATATTCAATCCAGTGAACAGATATGATACACAGGCAAGTTAGCAAGCAGATACAGCACTGTAGGAGAAGGAGTGCAATGGAATGTGTCTACACTATTCCAATCATGTCTTTACATTGCAGCCTCTCTGACATAATTTAAATACGTTGGACAATTTGTAAGGTCTGGATGAACACAAGTCTATTAATTAGGTTTTTCCATCACATAAGCTGTCCTCTGTGGTTTGTACTACCTTAGGATCACAACATTGTTCCCTAGCGTAGGCTGCAGGATATAGACATTCAACCACTACCCTTATCCAGAACAATTACTTCACATACCAGAGAGTAATAAAGGAATTGTGAAGTGTTTTCCCCTTCAGCTGTAACCAACAATATCAAGGAAGATTAAAGGAAGGCTTTTCCCCAGATGTCACACTCCATTTCCACTTCATTTCCCCTTGCTTGGTTTGATTGATGCTCCAAGATAAGGAAAAGAGCCTTGTTTTTTTCTGAGCTGATTTTCTTTCTCAAGCATAAACAAGCAGAGATGTGTAGACTGGGTAGCACAGGAAGCCAACAAGCTAAAATCAAATGAAGGATATCAGAACTGAGTACACCTCAGAGTCCTGTGGGAACAAGAAAAGCATCAGCATCTCCAAGGTTGGCCACCTACACTGGTGCCATGACATATGCCCACAGCGATGGGCCATGTGTGACAATTCTATTGCACACTGCAAGCATACACACCATATTGTGTGTATTCTAATCCTGAGGCACCTGCCCTGCAAGCAGGGTGAGAAGAGGTTGCCTTGGAGCAGATCCCAAAAGAGAAGGGTGCTGAGAGCTCATCAAATACTGACATTTCTCTTTGGCCTGGGGATCTGAGGTACCCAAGTCCATGTATCCTAAGTGCCATTAACCCCATTTGCACAGGACATCATGTGAAACTGTAATGATATTTGAGTTTTTGAGGTGACACGTCCCTTCTTTCTTGATGCTCAGCTCCAACTACTCATCTTTTAGTCTTCTAATTCTCTCCCCTATCCTACCAGAGGCAGAGTGAGCAAGCAGCTGTGTTGGGCTGAGCTTCCAGATGGGGTTAACCATGACAGTTTTTGTCTATTACGTGTTTTTAAACTGTGGCTGGAGGAGGCAGTGGGCTTGTTGTTAACCTCTTTATTACCAAATTTGGTTTCACAGCTCCCTCCAGCCGAGAAGGTCTTGCCCTTTGATCATCTCAGCCCTGTCATTACTCCACCACAGCTCCTGCTCAGGTCCAGCTCAGGACAGCGGGACTTAGGGCTGCTCAGAGAAAGAAGAGGCAGAGCTGAGCCTTTGTCTCTGGTGGAGCCATTGCATGAGGCTCTTGTTGAGGTAACAGTGCAGGAGACTGCCACGTCTCGAAAAAAGAGTTTCTTCCTTATTGACAGCACTTAGTGTAAGTGCAAGAGCAACCACTAAATAATGTAGAATACAATATTAATATCACTTAGGAAAAAAACCCAAAACATTAACATACATGAATCCAATTTACTTTATGTCCTACCTGGTGATTGAAGGGCAAGAAAAGGGTAAATGTGCATTAGATGAGAAAAATGATGATAGTTTTCCCTAATAAAATGTGTTACTGTCATCAGAACCACTTGATATATTTACAACCAAGTCTCCATCACCCCTTGGCATCTGCTGTGATTTAATTATGATGGTAGTGCCAGTCTGTTAATATTGTTTTGAGCCGGCTTAATTTGCCTTCTGTAATTTAGGCAAATTACTGGGGGTGAGAAGGGCTGAATGAGTAACCTTATTAGCAGAGGAACCTTCTTCAGGATGCAGACTGAATGAAGGTTAAAGAAAAAAAATTATAGCAACCACAAAAAAACAAAGCTAAATAGTTCAGGATGAAGCTCCTTGCTCTTATAAAAAAAAGTTAATTTACTTGACCCCATGTTAGAAACAGTATTTTTATTAGGGACTTTTCTTTGGGTTTTTTTGGTCTTCAGGTATTTTGTTGACAGAATAATATATGACCTTGCTCAATGGCCATTATTTGTATTTAAGGTATTGTAGATCATCCTTCCACAAAGGAAAATAATCATGTTTCTGAAAATTATGATGTCCAAATTATAGCTTTTCCTCCTATTAAAAAAAAAAAGAGAGTTTTTGTGGAAGCTTTTTCTTTTGTCTCTCTCACTGGTGTAAATGTAGTGATCTCATTAAAATGTATGAAATTAACCTGGCATAAAATTAATATGGGAGGAGATTTGGGTCCATGCTTTTTGTGTATATTCTGAAGTATCAGAACTGCCTCTGCTACATGAAGAGCTGCATTTATGTAATTCAGGAAAGGATGGGGTCTAATGTACTGTGATTATTCCTTCATCAGTTTGCACCGGCAACACTAGTCTATACTATTGAATAAGTTATTATGCTTTGATTGATTTTCCTTCTTCAGGCATGAATTTAATATTTGAGGCAATTCTTGTAAAAGAAAGAAAAGTGATGCCACAAAACGTGAACTCCAACTTTTTTAAAGAAAAAAGTTATTTGGGTTATTCCCATGGAAGAAAAATTTGCTGTAATTAGTTCCTCTTCGTTTGACACTTAAATAAAGACCAGAGGATTTTGCAGTTGAGTGTTGAACTTTTATTCTGATTGTTTTGGGTTTTTTCTCTGTCCTCACAGCACGGAATGGTGATGGCTGCTCTCAAGACAAACTGATTCCAAACACACCGAAGACTCTGACAATAACTCCATTGACTTTCATAAGTCTGGGATCAGGTCAATCTGAGGTTCACTTGGCTTCCAGGACTTCTGGTTTCCACCTTCCTAGATTTCAGCATGAGGTATCCAAATGTGCTTAAAAATGAACAGACCCTCCTCTCTCAATGCATGTTTAATTTGAGGTAGACAATTGAATAAGAGCATTTTAACTGTAAACCAAGACCAAAAATTGTTAAAACTGCATGTTTCAGCTTGTGTTTGAAAGTCCTCCAGTGCTATCCCAGATTTCTTCAGTCTGTTCTTAACTATTTCTCTACATCTGTCTTATCTCTGACTTTAGTAGATGTGGGCAATATTTAACTCTGCCACCTCTGCAGAAACTCGACTTGCTTGCCTAGCAAAATGAAAGCTTGGAACATACAAGCCAGCTCACCCACCAGAAGCCAATTACTAGAGAAGGAAAGGAGATGGAGAACAATATTGTCCTGAGAACAAATAAATCAAAGGGGGAAAAAAAGTGGTCAAGGCTGCCCAGAATTAGGAACGATGGCAGC
Organism: Trogon surrucura; assembly: GCA_020746105.1. NCBI lineage: Eukaryota > Metazoa > Chordata > Aves > Trogoniformes > Trogonidae > Trogon > Trogon surrucura. Next base: position 8,039,737 of record CM036619.1, on the reverse strand, counting down.
TGCTATCTTTGTTGCTATCGCTATGGAGAAAATCAAAGTATAACAGAGGCTTTTGTACTGTAGGGACACTCGGTGCAAGCACATGGCAGTAAGAAAAAAGCAGCATTAAAAGTAATCAAAGTATCTGTGAACATCTAAAAGAGAATGAAGTGGCAGGTAACTACAGACTTGGGTTTACCATGTCACTTTGGACATGTCAATTAAAAGCCAAGAAGTAGTAGACTTCCGTCGTCTTTCCACTTTCCACATATAAGATGTCCAGCTCTAGGAGATTAGATTCTCTACGTGCTTTCTCAGTGGAAAGCTGTCAACCCAAACCGATCCTAAACACCTCTGTCAAAAAGGCCAACCTCACTCATTCCCAGGCATAAGCAAGCAGAAACTTAAGGTAATTACAGTTGACGGACTTTATCAGTCTGGGCAGAAATAATGAAGCAATTTTCAAGTCTATCAAAAACACAGTGTTATTGAAGAGGTTATTTATTACACTCAAAGATGTTAATACGTGGATAAGGATAAACTACAATGCTGCCCTTCACGCAATCCACATAAAAATCCTCGACACTGTGAGACTAGAACAGACTACATAAGATTATTTTGTTGGTTCTGCTTTTCTGACATCATGCCGTAGTACTTACATCAATTTGAACACTGTGGAAATTAGAAGACAAGTTCCCCTGAGTTTTATTTTTCAAGTCCTTGTTCTGTTTCAGATATTTCACCCTAAGATTTTAGAGTCTGTTTATTTGAGGCAGGTTGCATATCATCGTAATGGACACATGTAATTTACTTGATACCAAAGAGACAAACACAGATATGCTGTATTTATCCAGGAAAAAGAATTTATTTTTTTTTTAATTATTCAATGCCTGTCATGAATAAATAATCTTGCATACATCATTTGCTTCAAGATAGATGAGCTATTGCACCAATATTAAAGATAGTTAAGAATAATTACCCTCAACAGAATAAATCACACTGTTGCTGTGAGAGATGTCACCTTGTATGACAAAAATGGGAGCACAGGAAATTAGAAAAGAGATTAATGTCATGTTCTGATGCTCTTGCATAAAAGTTATATATAGTTTGCATCTCTACAGCTTGATCTTCACATACCTAGGGTAAATTGGTTTATTAAACTTCCAGATACACATGATGAAAGATTAGATACAGTAAACATTTAAATTAATCCATCTGCTAAGTGTGTCCAGAATCAATACTAGGATGTAGATTTTTAGCATCTTGAGCTAAATTCCTCACAAATAAGAGGTTAATTTTCTCATTTAATGAAAATCTTCTGAAAGGCAAATGTCTGCCATCTCATCTGATTACAGCAAACAACCTTCCTCTTTGAAGATAACTTGATCTTATTGGTTTTAAACTCAAAACCCTCTCCTAGTGATGATCATTAATAAATACCTCAGTTATCTGAAAAGCAAGACCTCAGTGGGGCAGCCAGCGACTCCACTCACTGTATGTATGGCTACAGTATATGCTGTCTGAAGATGTGAATATGCTCTTACTGTGCTGATCAAAACCCCAGCAGAAGAAGGTCAGGCCCAGCCACGTGTTGATGGAGTCACACAGCTTTTGCATGGTGTCTAGGTTGGATCCTGGGGGCTCAGAGTGCAGGCAGTTCAGTGCCCTGAGGTAGTCACCATCAACCGAGCACAGTCACTTCCTGGATGCATTGTAAAATTACCAAGAATGCATCTATAGTTCCTTCTCTGAAGTGCTAAAGTCAAGGAGGAACAAGAAATGTGGCTGATGTTTGGGGCTAAAATGCTATGTCAAAAGGAAACCATCTTCTAAGCTTTGCCTTTGTAATTACAGCTTGTTTCTAAAATACATAGGAGCTGCATTCCAGCACAACACATTGCACCATGTGCCAGATGCTGCTCGAGAGAGAGAGAAGAATCTGTAAAATAAAGAGTTCATTTTCCATAACAGTTTTGCTTTTTGTTCCTTAAATACATTAAAATAAATTCAGTAAATTCCCATAAAGAACATATTGAGTCAAAAGCTTGCAAGCTCTCTCAATTCCTCACTTTGAACTGAACTGGTCTGCTAAGTCCTATTGTAATGGGACACGGGTTGATGTGGATGTGGCAGTCAATGTCTAGAAGGCTGCTTTAAGTTGGGAACTGTTTTAGAGTTAGGATACCATGGCTTTATCATATCTGCTTGGATCTGTAGTTTAAGATAAATTGCGTCTTTAGAACGCAGAATACGGTTAATGCTAATTAGCTGACTGTTTTTATTACCTAAGAAAACAGCTCTAATCATTGGACGTTGGGGGTTTTGTCAGGGTTTCTTGTTTGTGTTTTTTAAACTATTAGCAGTGATGACACTAATATTCTAGTGCTAAATGTCTTCTCATAGCACTCTTACTATTTATCACGTTAGGTGGTGCAACCTTGAAATTGTTGAAGAGCAAAAACTGAAACCACATGGAAAAGCTGTGCCTGACATGTTTTCTCACCTTTCTTCCTTGTCAGATGGAAGGTAATATCCAAAGACTTTCCAAGCTCAAAAGAGCCATAGAGATATGAACTAACACTCCTGGTCTATTTTTAAATGGAAAGTGTGTTAAGCATCATCTGGGAAGGTGAAGCCTACTTACAGCAGTAAGCCTAAGCTGTCCCCTGGTGACCTTTTTCACTGCATACTCTGTGGAGTGAAGGTCTTTTGAGTTATAACTTACTGCCGTATGATTATTAGAAAAGTAAACAAGTAGAAATTATGAACATATTAAAAAACTTTAAAATAGGCTACCTGATCCCCAGAAGACACCTTTGTCAATCATCTGGTATCTTTCTGATGAGGTTCATCAATGAGTGCATCTTCATTGACCCTGATAAAGTTTGTAAACCACATCCAGGCTAATGAAACATCAGCTGTTCATGAGCCAGATCAAACACACAGAGTCACTTGCTCCATTTAATAAATCAGGCCCAGATATGGAAGCACCTAACACAAGCTATACCTTGGGAATGGACAAGGAAAGAGCAACTCCCCATTAGATCTGTTGAGTCAAAATCAGCCTGTGGGTAGATGGGAGATGGCCATGGGGTAAAAGGCTGAGAGACGTTTGATGAGCCTTGAGAAAAGAAGGCTTAGGGGAGACGTTACCACCATGTTCCAGTATTTAAAGGGTGGCTATGAAGAAGATGTAGACTCCTTTTTTACAAAGAGTCACGTGAAAAAGACAAGGGGTAATGGGTATAAGTAACTCCTGGGGAGATTCTGATTGAACACAAGAGGAAAATTTGTCACAATTAGAACAATCAGTCATTGAAAAATCTCCCCAGAGAAGTGGCGGACTTCCCAACATTGCAGACTTACATGATTCGGCTGGACAGGGTGCTGAGCCGTCTTGTCTAGATCATGGTTTTGCCAAAAAAAGTTGGACCAGATGATCCTTGAGGTCCTTGGTATTCTATGATTTTATGATTCTAAGACTAGAGAATGTGAGCAGAGAGGCAATCTCACCTCGAAACAGGAAAACAGCACTAGAGAGTTTTATCTAACACTGGTGTTCGCAGCAGAAAAACCGTTTAACCTGATTGACAATACAATTTCTATTTAAAAAGTGTATGATTTTATTAATATATCTTAGCAAAATTAATTGACTAAAATACCTAAGCAAAATCAGCTGAAGTTTGCAGGATCAGTCCGCCTGCTTCTCCTCCTGTGAGGGGGAACTCTGTCTTGCGGAGCCTGCCCCAAAAGATGCTGAACACACAGAGCCCAGATGATGATCACAGTTAATCTGCACCACTGAGATGACAAAAAAATTTGCAAAATTTGCAAGAAGCTCGGCCCTCAGCCACCTGTTTATGTTACGAGTCTCATCTCTGAATGTAGCATCAAGAAAGTTGTTAAATGCTGCAGATTTCACAAACTAGAAATATGAAGTATAAATAGTATGTGACAAGCAGAATGTAAATGGTTATACTTACACTGTTTGGGAAACATTGGCCACACATGTCCTATAAGGCTCTATGTCAGAAGGGCATTAGGTAAATACTAAAACCCTCAAGAGCAGAAAAATTAAATACTGACCTTCATCTATGTTTGTTGGCTGGTTTGAATTGCTGTCGGGGGCATGAATGTTGCACCCTCCCAAGCTGAGAGTAGCATTCCTATCTGCTAGCACAGCTCCACAACTCCTGCCTAATATCTTTGATGTGGACCCAGTACTGAATGTCAATAAGATCTCCAGGACCTTATCAATTTAACATCAGTGGGAGTCCCATTGTCTTCCAGTGTGTAGGCTTTGATGGAGAGTGGGATTTATATCTCTAAAGAATATTTTCAGAGTGTTCCAACTTTCCAGTAGATCAAGATGCATAACAGAATAGGTGCAACATTTTATGTAGAGTTTTTCTTTTAACTCTTTGGAGGCAAGAGTGAGGGTTAAGATCACTGGAGGAAATACGTGTTTTGGAAAATGTTTTCTAATATCATATTTATTGCATGCAGGACAAATGTATGTATATTTTCACTGGAAAAGAATGTGCAGTGATATGTTTCTTCATCTCAGTCAAATGTAGCTGTCTAGCCTGCCATCACAGATGATTAGCTAGCTATATTTACTGCTCTGAAATTATTCTTAATAACACCACTGCTCTCAACTTGCTTCTTAAGCTCCAGAAGGGAATTTGGTACTGCGGCTAATTATTTTCAGCAACTCTGAATACCATAAAACTGCATACATGGGAATTACACATATGTCTTTTTGTAAAAACACACACCTCACTGCTATAGAACAATAGGCATTTAAAAAAACCAAACCTCCTGTTTAATCCCTATATCATATATAACAGGTATATATATATGATAGATGGTGTAGGAAATAACATCTTACTTTTCTTAGCAATTGCTTCACCTACTTATCTTGACAATACAGCTCTTGCTAATAGCAAAGAAAGGGACACCTACTTTCCCCCGCCATGGCCATTTAAAAGTAATAGCCTCACACTATTTGTCATTTTCATTGCAGTGTGGTTAGTAAAGGAACAGATACCAAAAGCTTATTTCTGACTTGGCATTTGGCCATGAAACTCCAAAATTGCAGGTGTAATGTTTGAAATACCCAGCAGAATGTGCCTCATACTTTCTCTGCAACAGGACCTGCTCTGCAATCTCCATTGGCTACACCCAAGGATGAATGAGAAACCTGAAGCCAGACTTGATAGTCTTGTTCACTCTTTAGGTCTTGGAAGTCTCCAATTTAGATTCTCCTTACCTTGCTGCAGATGTCCCAGAGATGAGGATCAAAACCGGCTCCTGGGCCAGGACATAGCACTGTTCTTTCCCTTATCTCATATGTGGGAGCCACACACAGAAGCCCCTCAGTATCTGCCCAGAGAAATGGCTAAAGGACCTTGGTAAAGTATCACCTGCACTCTTATATTCAGCCAAGATGAGCATGCTAGGAAGTGCCAAAGCCCTTTGTTTGTTACCATCAGATGGAAAAGCAGAAATGAAGAGGTAGAGCCTGAAAAACAAATTAAAATACCACCTACAGCCCCCCAAACCCCCAACAAACAACAATCTGAATCTGACATGGTTCTGTTAATCAAATAAAGCTTATTAATGGAAGAGTTCAAATAAATGGACCTCTTTCTCCTGAATTCATCCTTTCTGACGTTAATTGCTTCACAATTACCTGATTTATCTCAGGCTGGTTTTGCAGTTCTTTTGGTAATCAAAGGTGTTTCCTCTCCAAAGACCGATTTCCCTGAAGGGCAGTTTGTTCCCTTAATTATTTTACAGTAAATATAGATAACTAAATGACAGGGTTTTTTTCAGAGGGAAAGACAGATGAGATGATTCTCACCTTTGGGGCTCTGATCTGCTGCAAATGAATCAACAATGTACAAATCAACGCTATGAAAATAATTTAAATTTCCATTAATAACTCTTGAAGGTGAGAGAGAAGAGACATATAAGCTTAGAAGGAATGTTTCTACTTGAAATGATGAGGATGCAAAACCAACCTGTTTCTTGTAAGGCACCTGTTCTCATGGAGTGGTTCGTTTCCTGTGCTTTCCTAAGAAAAATATTTCAAGTTCCTATCTGTCCCCAGCACTAAATAATAAACTCGATAGAAGATATACTGTTACTTTGCACAAGTAGATGCTGCATTCATTTATAAGGCTTTAAAATAATTCCATTTAGCAGCTTGATGTAAGATGAAAATGTGCCCATTACTTATTCTTAGTCAACAAATACAAGGTATATAATTTACACAAAAAAAGCAACACCTGGTTCGATCCTTGCTGCTGGGAAAAGTGGCAACTGCACAAGGTATCCCCATTATCCTATCAGCCTAATTTTGCTAAGCTCATTTTAATGAAGCGCAGAAATGTGACTGCCTATTCAGCCTCTCATCCTGGGAACATATTGCAATTAACTGCCTGAGCAGCTGTATGGTGGTAGGAGAAGGCTTTAAATGATGTGATTCTGTTGATATTACTTGTGTTAAAATTATTTTGGAGATTGAAAAGGAAGATCTGATTGCCTTTTATGGCAGTGTCTAAAGCCCAAATGAGTTCTGACACCTGAAGGAAGAAGAAATAATCTGCAGACTTCACACCAGCAGTCTGTAAAATGCATTTGGAAGCTTGATCACCGTGACCCAACCTTTGCAATTATTTCAGGCCCTCCAGTTATCTGATCCGCAAACATTGTCTAATTGATACTGTGGATGTTAACATAAACTCTGTGACAAAGGAACAGCTATTCGCTGTGTAAAGCAATTTATTCATTATCACAAAGAACCAAGGTAGCACCAATGAATTTTCTCATGAGAAAACAGCAATGATTCATTGAAAATCTGCAAAAAAAAATGTACTTGGAGAAACTGTAGCAACATTGTATTAAACCTGAGCAAATGGAGCTAGTCTGGCAGACAGCTACAGTTTGTAAGGCAAGGATGGGGCAAGCTTTGAATAATATATTTAAGGTATTAATAGCAATTGTTAAAATACTATCTAATGTAGGACGACATAATAGTTCTGCAAAACTGATTGTTATCTTTGTTTCTAAAAAGTAGACTGAAATATTAAAACAGTTACGGTGTAGAGTCCGTCTTGGTGAATGAACATTAAATGCAGCTGTGAGCCAAAAGGCTACTTAAAGAGTTCCACCCCTCCATGTCACATTCAGGTCACTTATGCCAATGAAATAAGATTTGAACAGAGGAAGCCTTCCGGGTTACACTCCAACCAAATGGCAATCAACCACTATTGGAACTTCACTGCAAAACAGAGACAGCAGATCACCATGAAAAAACAAGACCTAGCTAGAAAATATATCCTAGATTTTACAACATGTTTCCAATCTCAGAGTCCTGATCCTCCAGCAGTTGCCACCTTTAACTGACCACACCACTCTTCTAACAAAGCCTTCAGGAACTTATGTAAAGTTTTGAAATTGAATTTCAATTTAGTTTTGTGGAAAAGCTTTATGAAGCCAGTCTCAGGATTCCCCCAGAAGGGGACGAGGCATGCTCCTGCATGTTACCAGAAGCATGTTCTTCACTCACCTGTTCAGTCTGCTAGGAGCAGGGAGAATGAGCTGAGGCTGTCAAGGATGTCTTTGCAAGTGCTTGATCACATGGAGGCTGAGGGAGCTCCAAGAAAGAGTATGGGAGAGAGCAGTATGGTTAAGTATCCCATCTGTCTTTTAAGAACCTCTGCAGATGTAAGCTTGCATCTGTTTGGTGGCTAACTGAGCCCAGAGGCTGCCAAGAGGAAGTGCAGCTCTGAGTGATTTCAGAGCAGGAGCCAGGGAGTCTTTGCTTAGCAAGGCCTGGGATCTCGTGAACATACTTTTGCTTTCTTCTCTCTGCAAAAACAAGACATTTGTGCAACTCACATTTATAGATAGCCTTCATAACCACATACCTTGGCTAGCTATGGTTTTCCTCCACAACTGCTTGTCTGCAAAAATCACTTGATGCATCTTGTTTAAGGACATAAGGTCCCCTGTGAAGAAAACATTTCTCAAAAGCTAGTTGTGTACTGTTCAATGCAGAAGCTTCTGGGTCTTATTAGCGTTATTATTTGTATTTCAGAGAGCACCACAGAGATTTGAGAACAGTTGTTCTTTGGCTGGAAGAATGGGTTTCCCCACAAAGAGTTGCTTTAGGGCCATTAAAATCAAAAGTGGAAATGGCACAAAGCACACAAAGTGGAATTCTGATATGGTTGTGGGGGAATACAAATTACAGCCCCATTAGTACTAAGTACTAAATATTAGCATAAATATTCGTCTATTCCAGCTGTAGATTCTAACAGTGATTTAGACGCATAAGTGCCTAATAGTACTAAAGCATTTGCCTTAAAAATGCAGATTTTCATATTCGTGCTGTTACGAGCAGTGTTAATTCTTCATTTGAAGTACATTTGTCTTCATCATTCAGAGTATCCCTTTTCATTAGCACTGGAGATTCAGTCAGAAACACACTGTATTCATTCCACTGATTATGATCTAAACTACCCTCTTGGGTGAGAAACGCAAAATACATTTATTCTGCTTTAATTAGACCTCTAGCAAAGCCTTGGCAAATGACAATTTCAAGCAGAAAACGAGAGAGCTATTTCCTTTAGCCTTTCCATACCACGATAGCAGGATGACAGCAGGAGCTAGGAGTTAATAGGAAACATTAACCAAAATTTGCCCTTGTAGCAGCTAGCAGTTCAGCTGCTCTTTCATATTTCTTCCATGACATCATGGGCACTTCCAGACTTTAACATTTGTCCATGGCCTTCAGGGAGGGCACACCATGGTAATAAGATGAACTGCTTTTAAAAGATTGTGCTAATACCATCAGGGCTGACACAGCACTGATGTCGGTGGAGGTAAGGGAGAGTGCTGAACTCCTCACCTCCGCTCCTATCACAGGGAGGATGAAAAATATACACCCTGATGCTGCCAGCATTGCAAGCTGTCTCCAGCTGTTCACAGCCAGCAACCAGGATCAAAGGGTGGGCAGGGCGAAGGCCCCAACCTCCAGAGTTCTCATGGTTTGAATGCCATGAGGGGGGAATAGTGATGGGGTCTATTGGGGTGGGGGGAAGAAAGAGAAGCTGGAATACCTCCGTTACTTTTTCCCAGCAAACCTAGATCATCCTGCACATGCAGTTGTGCTCTCCAGTGATACAGATACGCTGAAAGATTATCAAACTGCAATGGACCACTCCAGTGGTCTTTTATGGGCTAGGTGGCCACTGACAGGTTAGAGAAACATCCAATTTCCCCGCCACGATATTCTTTGTCCTCAAAAAAGGACACTGGTTGATGGGAAATGCAGTGACTAAGGCATCACTGAGATATAAATTCCTTCTTAGGCCTGCCCTTTGCCTGCCCGCTGACTCGAGATGAGTCACTATCGTTAATCCTCTTTTTCTTAGATGTTTCAGCTATTCAGGGCAAACCTTTAAGGGCAGGAGCACCTTCTTAAATGGGTTTGTCTAACACCATGACTGAGTTCCCCAAGTGCAAGTGCAGTATGTAAATAGTAAGAAAGAGGCCAGCTTGCTGCAGAGTCTAAAAGGCTTATGGTCTGCACTTTTTGGCATTTCCAAAATGTGCAAACTTACAAATATCAAAAGGAAAGAATTCAAAAGCAAAGGAGGATGGCATGAGGAGAAGGAGGAGGAAGGGAGGGAAACCACGTACTAATGGTTTATGATAAATCACTTGGCAGTTCCTCATCTGGCTTCTTTGAGATAAAAAGTCAATATAAAAAAAATCAACAGCAATTATGTCCCAGCCTATGAAAGGTCTTGGGCTATGCTCAAGCCTTCACTTTCGATTCTATATATTTTGTGTTTTGTGTGTCTTGTCTCTTCTGCAAGTAATAGATTCTGTCATATCATTAGTTATTATTTTCCATATGGTATTTATTATATACCTGATGGTACAGGATATGGCTTAAAAGTGATCAGACTGCAGTTGTAGAATATATTGAGTTTTAAGTTCTTTCATGTGCTTAATGAAGATATAATTGGTGTAAGAGGGCTGAAAGCTGAAATTTAAATATCCAGCCTGAATTTTTTTTTTAAAAAAAACAACAGCAGCAGAAATTTCTGCCAGAGCCAAGAGACTTATTGATAACTCTTTCTCTGAGGTTTTCAGACCAATTTGAGTGTGTTTCCCAACAGCCCAGTGGCCTTGATGGCATTCAGCATAGTAGAGTGGTATATTGCTATCTTGGCATGGGTTGCAGCAAATGTCAGGCTAACAAGGACCCTTTCTGGCCTTACAAATAAAATACACGCAGCAAATGAAATGCCAAGCTGGCAGTCTAAAAAAGCTGGTGTAAAAATGTAAGCCTCTTTCAGGAGTTAAGGCGAGGAATAGTACGTGCCATAGAGCAATAAGGACAGTATTCTGTTTATAGGGTTGAGAGTGACAACACGAAAAAGCAATAGAAGAAAATGAATCCTGCCTTAACAAAAAGAGCAAACGGCTGTCTATAAGGTATTAATTTAGTTGGACAGTCCCTATGTATCATTGCAAACACAGCTAAGAGGAGCTCCCTGCCTTGCAGAGCTGACAGGCTAAATGCAGAGTGAGAAGCAACAGGCAGGCAAGGAAAATAGAGACAAACCACCACACACTGTTGGTAAAAGTGATAAGGGTCACTGGTTTCAGGAGAAGAAGGACCTAAGCCCTGCTCAGGCAGCAGACAGGTGTTTAAGGGAGGGATTTCAGAGGAGGATCATAACTGAGTAGTTTCAGAGTTGTCTGTGGAGTTTTTCTGCCTAATGCAAGGTGAAACTTCAGAGAAGGCACAGAGGAGCTCGTCTGAAAGCATAAAGCAAGCAACTGAGCTGATGCCAAGGCCCAGCTGAGGACAAGGAGATGAAGAAGGCAATGGAAAAAGGGCAAAAAAATGTAAGCTGTGTAATATTTTCAACTAATTTCTCCTGGATATGCTGTAGGCCAGTGAACGGCATACGCAGTTAGAAGAGATAATGGATGTCGGAAGCAGCAGGGTTTGAATGGTCACAAGAAGGGAAAAGGAAGATGTGCAGGTTATGAGGAAGAGGCAGGTAGATGGTGTCACCACAGTGATGAAGGCGAGAGATGGGGCAGGTAAGAGGGCAGAATCAAGGCCAGAGTCAGGGCTGGGGTGAGGCTACTCACAGAATCACAGAATCACAGAATGCTACAGGTTGGAAGGAACCTCAACAGATCATCTAGTCCAGCCCCCCTGCCAGAGCAGGACCACCTACAGTAGAGCGCACAGGAACGCGTCCAGGCAGGTTTTGAATGTCTGCAAAGAAGGAGACTCCACAGCCTCCCTGCGCAGCCTGTGCCAGTGCTCTGTCACCCTCACTGTGAAAAAGTTTTTTCTAATATTTTTATGGAACCTCCTGTGTTCCAGCTTGTACCCATTGGCCCTTGCCCTGTCAATGGATGCCACTGAAAAGAGCCTGGCACCGTCCTCCTGACACTCCCCCCTGACATATTTATAAACATGAATGAGGTCACCCCTCAACCTCCTCTTCTCCAAGCTAAAGAGACCCAGCTCCTTCAGCCTTTCCTCAGAAGGGAGATGTTCCACTCCCTTCATCATCTTTGTGGCTCTGCGCTGGAATCTCTCCAGCAGTTCCCTGTCCCTCTTGAGCTGAAGGGCCCAGAACTGGACACAATATTCCAGATGTGGCCTCACCAGGGCAGAGTAGAGGGGCAGGAGGACCTCTCTCGACCTACTTGCTCCTCCCCTTCTAATACACCCCAGGATGCCATTGGCCTTCTTGGCCATGAGGGCACATTGCTGGCTCATGGTCATCCTGCTGTCCACTAGAACCCTCAGGTCCCTTTCTCCTACACTGCTTTCCAGCAGGGCAGTCCCCAACCTGTACTGGCACATGGTGTTATTCTTCCCCGAGTGCAAAACTCTACACTTGCCCTTGTTGAACTCATGCACGAAAGAGATACAAGAGACAGGGTGAGACGTTAGGTAGCAGGTTGATTGTGGTGCAGTCTTCATGTGCTGCCCAGCACAGGATTTATTCGCAAAATGGCTGATAAGACAGATTTGCTCTTTCTGATATTTCTATAATACATACTTCAGGAGTCCTGTAGCCATCCAGGCAGCTGATCCAGCCTCTGCCAGCCATAGGTGGGCTGTTGGTTAATCACAGCAAGCAAATGCAATTCTATTGATTTAAAGATATATGAGTCTTCTGCTAGAAAATCATTGTATTTAATGGTTTCTTCATTGCATTTAATCATGAGAGTAGGTTTTCCATTACATTCAAATGACATTTTTCCCTTTTCTAGGAGACAGACTGAAAAGCACATGACAAATGTATGAAGACAGGTATTTTAAAAGGAGCCTGCACAACGGAAGCAAATAACGAGAAAGGTCAGTCTGGCAGGTCTTTTCACACACGAGTGTGCAGCGCAGAACTTCCCAGCTGTTAACTGCTACTGCAGTAGTGCTCAAGATCACCAAGCATACTTTTGCTCTGCCCTTTAACAAGATGTATTAGTCTGGACAGAAACCTCAACTGCTTTTCTCAGACTTGAGTCCAGTCGTTTCTCTGTTTTTCTGGTCTTACAACACTTGAATTTCCAAGCTGGCCATCCAGAGAGATGGAGTACATGTCCTTGGACTGAATGATTTGGGACATGAGAGACACAGACTTGAAACCCCTCACACCAGAGAAGGGTAAATCACTGCTTTCTAGCTCTGACTTCTTCACTGTCGTGGGTTTGCACCTCTGTGGTCTGCCAGACATACAGACATATGCATGGCAGAAGGCTCCTTCAAGTATAGCACCATGGGTCAGAAGGTATCCAGGCTCTTGGACGGAACTAGGCATCAGTGCCCGAATCTGAATGTCGAGGGATCCTGAAGGTGACCTGGGCACCAACCTGATATGAACAGGTGACAGCAAAGACATGCAATGCTCGCATTTGAGTTGACAGGGAATTTGGGGGCTGACCAAAGAGACATGTAGACAATGGGCAGCAAGGAGGATACCAAGAGAATTGCCATTTCGAAGCAGTGGTATCCCAATTCTACAGAACATTAATCTAAATTCAGTCTTAATTTAGGTGACGTCAATCTTGCCTTCACTGCAATTACATGGAATTCAATTGTGTTCCACACTTACTTCTGCAGTAAGCTCTTCAGGGACATGTAGGTCTTTGGATGGTATCAAAACACATTTATCATCCTCCTATATTTTCATTAATATTGTGACTGTGCCTTCCTAACCTGATACACTGATTCCATTAGTCCTGACACAGTTGATCTGACTAGAGGGCCCTTGCCTATCTTCTTCAATACATATTTTTTTTTCATTTCCAGATTTTGTACTTATTCTAAGTTTGGAAGATAATTATTTGGATAGGTTCTTTCTTAGCCTGTTGTTATTATTTTTTATACTTAGGTCTCAGTGTAATCATGGCAAAGAACCTCAGTCTCAATAAAATCTGTTTACTCTTCTCCCTCTGGTACTCCAAAACAGTAATTGGATTGTTGTATAAGTCTAGTGAAAATAGCATTTTCCGTTTTCAAGCACCAAAGGTCTTCACAAGTATTTATTGATTGCCATCTCTTATGAATCCTCTTTGAAGCAAGTAAGGTCTGTTACATCTGTTTAACCAATGGATAAACAATCCTTGGGGTTCTTCATACAGCTTTAATGGCATACTAGCATCAATAATTTTATTAAATACCTTCTTTCACATCAAACTCTGATAGGAACCTTCATCTTTCCCTCACAAGCCTGGGTCTGGACTCCACAGTCCAACATTTTTACTGTCACTTTGTTAGTTCAGCATATTGCAGTGGAGTGCAGAAATTGCACAAACTGGGGCAGAGTGCCATGGTCTTCCTCTGAGCTGCCCACATGGTCATGGAGGTGTCAAAAAACTACTACTAGGAGGGTTTTCTGAATCCTGCTGGCACTCAAGCTGTGCCTGGGATAATCTGCAGAAGGTGGCACACGACAAAAAATGTACAAGAAAACCTACAACCAGAGTAAGTCAAGGCAATCACATCTCACCGCACTCCCATGTAGTGAGAGGCCACCTCTCCACCTGATCTCCTTCGTCTCCTCCAATGTAATAATTTTCCTACACCATATGTATGCAATTGCTGTTCAGTAACCACAGGTAAATCCAATGTGAACCAGAGTCTGAATTGCCTTTTTTTTCCCCAATTATCTAGTTATCAGTGCACAGGAACTTTCAAAGGGCAACATTTCAAGCTTTACACAACTGAAATATTTTTTTCAGAATGGCTTGAAATACTTTCTTTAGAACCAAACTGTTTCCCCACCAAAGCACTGAAGCACTGAAGGGGACCCACCAGTCTTCTCCACCAGGAGCCACCTTCCCTAGATAAAGGTACACACATGTATCATGGATGCATTCCATTTTAATTTTTCCGTGTGAAATAAATTAAGATCTTTTGGGTTTCTCCAATAATAAAACAAACTACTGTGTTATCCTTTTCTCTATCTGTTTCAGTTCATATTTCTTCTTCTAAAGCATGGGAAAGCAGAATTCTCATGCTATTTCAGGTAAAGTCTCACAACAATTTTGTATTTTCTTATCTCCATTAAAAGCACCTTGCCTGGTAATCCTAATGTTGGAAATATATTGGAATGAATAGCCAGCTACGTAACCTCTATTTTATACCATGACCTCTTACACTGCAGCCAAAATTTCTGTTCTCAAGGTCTGTGTGACTTGCATTTCATTTGCTGTGCTTTAGGCCACCTCCACCCTATGGTCTCCTAACTCTTCCTAAATTGTATCCCTAGTCTGGTCTTAGATGAAAGTGCTGCTTAATTTTTCTCATGAGCAATTTTCTTAAATTTACCCCTGCTTTTTCTGTAGAGGTTGTTAATGCATGCTTTTAAATATTAATTTCCAAAGCCACAGACTTTTTTTTATCCCTGTGATAATATAACCCTCATCACAATCTATTGTAAAGTTTCTTTGAATTTCATCGCTACTAAGTTCACAGTCCTTTACTGATATCCAGTTTATTCATCTTAAGTCATAATTTCTTGCACATCAAGAGAAAAATACTTTGTCGACTAATTTAGGCAATCTCATAGTTTATCAAAGAAGATCAGGTTATTCTAGAGAACCTGTTTCTGACAATGTCTCGTAGCATATTAATTCATTTCTCTGTACATATATATTTTCCTTAAAAATTTCTTCTAAAGTCTTAGATATAACTGGCATTAAACTAATCAGATTCTAATTATCCATTTTTTTCTTTCACCCGCTTTGATTCATCTGCTCCAGTGATCTGATTTGACAAGATCTCTGATAAGCTCAAGAGATGCAGAGAAACTGCGCAGAGGAAAACTACTTATCACAATACCACAGGTCAGCTATTTTTCATTATTCCATTGAAATCTACAGGGGTGATGAACATGGGCTTGTGAATTCAGTCAGATATTATAGTCCTGCTGTTAAAGCCGCTTTTTTCACGAGATTTGGCACTTCAGGCCGGGGTGATTTAGAAGCCTGTCATCCCCAAATGTCCCTGCCAGATCACTGATTAGGTGTGGTGCTGATTTCGCTATTGCCAGTAAATGTAAACCACCATCAATCTCAGTTTACATTAGAACATTAAGGTGTAAACTGTGCAGGCTGACAACTCAGATTCATGATCATCTCTGATTCAGCTGCAACAGTTGAAGAGTTTATCTTCCAGGCTGGTAAGCTCTTCAGCAATCACAGGTAAATCCAACGTGAACCAGAGTCTGAATTGCCTTTTTTTCCCCAATTATCTAGTTATCAATGCACAGAGAGTTGTGAGAGCCATGCTGCAAATCTCTACCCTTTACTCCAGAGGTCTAAATCTTATCAGAAAAGATACGATTCAAAATACCATGGGTAGATTGCAGCTATTCTAATTGTCTCATCAAGCAGTGACCATCATTACTAATATCAATAAGAGCTTTATCAGATTATTGTATTCCAAGGCCTAGGAAAGAAATATGCCAGGAAATAGATCCCTTACTGTTCATATTCCAGGGGAAAATCTGGCTGTTTGTTGTTGCAGTTAATGTTTTAGTTGGCAGCTGTATCAATAACAGGTTGTGAGGTGGTAGAGCTGTTGTTATACAGTTTGATTGTGTCTTGTGGAATAGCCTTGGTAGGAGCAGAGAGCTCTGTGCCTGCTGCTCAGGGAGAGGATTAGCTCAGATCTTAGCCCAGACAAGGTCTTGACATGCAAGAGGCTTTTGAAAATGGACTGGGAGTGACAGGGTGACCCACTGGTTGGATGAAGGAAAGGCTGTGGATGCTGTCTACCTTGACTTTAGTGAGGCATTTGACACTGTTGCCCATAGCATTCTCCTAGAGAAACTGACTGCTCTTTGCTTGGATGGGCATATGCTTTGCTGAGTGAAGAACTGGTTAGATGGCCGAGTCCAAAGTGTTGTGGTCAACAGAGTTAAATCCAGTTGATGTCTGGTCACGAGTGGTATCCCCCAGGGCTCAGTACTGGGGCCACTCCCGTTTAATATCTTTACTAATGATTTGTCCCTTAGTAAGTTTGCAGATGACACCAAGTTGAGTGGAAGTGTCGGTCTGCTTGAGGGTATGGAGGCTCTCCAGAGGGATCTAGATACGCTGGATCACTGGGCCAAGGCCAATCACATGAGTTTCAATAAGGTCAAATATGTTGGGTCCTGCACTTTGGCCACAACAACCCCCAGCAGCGCTACAGACTTGGGGAGGAGTGGCTGGAGAGCTGCCAGGCAGAGAGGGATCTGGGGGTGTTGATGGGCAGCCGGCTGAGCATGAGCCAGCAGTGTGCCCCGGTGGTCAAGAAGGCCAACGGCATCCTGGCCTGTATCAGAAATAGTGAGGTCAGCAGGAGCAGGGAGGTGATCATGCCCCTGTACTCAGCTTTTCTGAGGTCACACCTCAAGTACTGTGCCTGGTTTTGGGCTCCTCGCTACAGAAGGGACATTGGCGTGCTAGAGTGGGTACAGAGATGGGCTGCTAAGCTGGTAAAGGATTTAGAACATATGTCCTGTGAGGAACAGCTGAGGGATCTCGGTCTGTTTAACCTAGAGAAGAGGAGATTGAGGGGAAACCTCATCGCTCTCTACAACTGCTTGAAAGGAGGTTGTAGCGAGGGGGAGGTTGGTCTGTTCTCCCTAGTGGCAAATGATAGGATGAGGGGAAATGGCCTTAAGTTGCACCAAAGGAGGTTCAGGTCAGATGTTAGGAAGAATTTATTTTCTGAGAGGGTTATCAGACACTGGAACAGGCTGCCCAGGGAGGTGGTTGGGTCACCATCCCTGGAGGTGTTTAAGAGAAGGGTAGATGTTGCCTTGAAGGACAGGATCTAGTGGTGTTGATGGGTCAAGGAAAAGGTTAGACTCAATGGTCTTGAAGATCTCTTCCAGCCAAAACTGTTCTATGATTCTATGATTCTATTGCAGTAGCTGAGATTTAAAATGGCAGGTGCCAGAAGGTAGCTGACAAGCACAGAGAAAAGGACATGGTGGGATGTGCTGGCTGTCTACAAGAACAAATAAATGCTCCTGGACCTTGAAGTTAGGTGGTACACAGCAGACCACAGCCACGTTAGTGAACCATGGTAATTCCAAAACAAGGTGGATGCACACAAACCTCCTTGGGGAGTGATGTCTGGACCATGCAGAAATGGAGCTAGTATACAAGTTGGAACAGGAAAAAATCTTGACAGGGAAGAGTCTAGATCTACCAGTGCATGGAGCCAGCTTCCTATGCCTAGGAGTATCCTGGTAATTAAAGAAGCAGCACTAGTATAAGAATGGATGCAGAACTGGCACTTCACTGGCAGGGGAAGGTCTATGGTATGGCTCATTAGCAACCAACCTTCATGATTAATAAAGTCACCAATGGGACTGGATTCTCTACATACACAACTTAGAGTGCCTGCTCCATTATGTACTAGAGAAGCCTAGAAAGCGTGGACTGGTGACCTGCTTTCCCCCCAGCACATCCAGGCTGATTGGGCCAGACCCACAGCTCCTTCACCTTTTTATTACTTTGACCTGTTTAATAAATTCCTCCTGAGAAAAAAACATAAGGCAATGTTTTGTCACTCATGTGTCTGTCATACGTGACTTTCAAGAATGACTTTGCAGGCAGAGATTTTTAATTTCACCCAGTAAAGAAGCCTTTAGATAGGGGTCAGCTAGATCCCTGCCATGTAAAATCCTTGCATACCCAAGAGTAACTTCTACAAAAATAATGAAAGGACAACTACCTACATGATTCTTCAGTGCAGGCAGATTTTTACAAAAGGCAAAAATAGGTGTATTTATAGATGCAAAAAGCATACACATGCAGATATATGGCAAATATTTTTTTTTGGCTGACAGTAAAAATAAACAATTTCATCTTTCAAATGACAAATGACTTCTTATTTGGCAGAGTTGATTAAATTTGTTTTGTGGCTAGAAAAAAAATGTGCTGCAGTTCATTGATACAGAAACAATTAAAATAGATTGGTTTTGCTGATGCAATTTCAGACATGAACTAATTATCTCTTTATGGAATCACATCTGTAAAAGGATAACTGATTTAAATGAGCAAAATATTTCACAATACGGCACCTATTTTACCTACACAGTATACACTCGCAGTCTTTAAAAACGTATTTCTTAGTTGTGGCTGGTTTGTTGTTTGCTTGGTTTTATTTTACACATATACATTAATGTAGACATTTCCTTTCTGGATATATATTTAGCTATAAAAATATTTGCCTAAAAAAAAAAAAAACCCAAAAAAAAGCTTGGAGCACTGGGGTGGGGACACAGTTTACTTAAATGACACTGGTTTCTAAATGCTCTCTTACATTTTGTTGCTTCCACAGGCTTTGCCAAGGAGTTCATGTAACACGAAGCAACTTTTTTTTATATTAAGCAACTGAAAGTCATCACTGTTGAATCTGTGAGAAAGACAAAAGTGTTCCTAGGACATATGAGATGTGATTTTTCCACTACATACAGTGAAATGCAAATCACAGAATCACAAAATGGTTTGAGTTGGAAGGGGCATTAAAGATTATCTAGTTCCAACCCCCCTGCCATGGGCAGGGACACCTCCCACCTGACCAGGTTGCTCAAAGCCCCATCCAGCCTGGTCTTGAACACTTAAAGGGAGGGGGTGTCCACAACTTCTCTGGGCAACCTCTTCCAGTGTCTCACCACAGAAAATAATTTCTTCCTAATATCTAATGTGAGTCTACCCTCTTTCAGTTTGACACCATTACCCCTCGTCCTAACACCACAGTCCCTAAGAAAGAGTCCCACCTCATCTTTCCTGTAGCCCCCTTCAAGTACTGAAAGGTTGCTATAAGGTCTACCTTATAAAAGAGGTGCTCCAATCTCCAATCGCCTTTGTGGCCCTCTGGATGGGCTCCAACAGGTCCATGTTCTTTTTAATTTGGGCTTTCCCAGAGCTGAATACAGTACTGTAGGTGGAGTCTCACCCGACTGGAGTAGAGGAGGTGAATGTCACTGTATCTCACAGCACCTCGGTGTCCTTATTCCTGGAAAAACCTTACCTTCGGTACTCTGAGCCAGTGAGGCCCCACACTCAAGAATGCTGACTGGGCATGGTGTAAAAAAAACAGTAATGTGGCTGAGCTGTTTTACAAAAGGAAACCAGGCACACAGGGCTTGCTGAAGCTGTCTTGACAAAAGGAGAAAAGATTATAATAAAAATTACTTCTTTCTCTCTGCCTTTTTAAGTTCCAGAGGGGGAGAACTATGCTAATGCAGGACAAATAAACCTGGCATGAATACATTTAGATAGAAATGAGGAGAAAGTTTCCAACTCTCCAAGTGCTGAAAGACCAGAACACCCTCTCTAAACACCAAAAACAGGGACAAAGATTTAAGACAGTTCCTGAAGTGTTCACATGGATAAGAAACTCTGTGTACCTGTAACAGCAGGAGGCAGAGTCTGATGATCCTTCTAGTCTAGTATTCCAGGTAAAGTGAAATAGCACAGTCTGATCTTCCAGGATACCAAAGAACAGTGACCCATGACCCAGGAAACTGTTCTTATTTGTGGTTGACCTGAAAAAAGTACACATGAATTAAGCATCTATTTATTTATTTGACTGAATTGGAGCTGTAACAAGCACTGCAGGCTAATGTATTTGATCAACAAAAATTAATTTTCTCTATTCAACATTGTGTTGTTCATAGAAGAGAATTCATCACAAAGCAAACTGAAAATACAATATAAAATAAACTGAATTTAAGATGAAAATAATAGCATAAATGCTGCAGTACTGATTTTGTCCTTCACAGTAGAAAGTTGGTGATGGCTTCTCCTAAGTAACAGATAAGCAAGTTTTATAACATTGAAATGTGAAGCTTAAAAATGGGCAGAGTATATCATGTTCTGCGTGTTTATTCTGGTTGAAAGTGGCATTGACTTTGTTTTATCCCTTGCTTTTAAGAGAATACTATTAAAGATGTGTGCCACTTCCATGCTGTCAAAACGCTGTGTTATTAACACAGAGGAAGGAGTCTTTGACCAGTACCTTAGTGCCAGCCTTCTAAAGGTCCATGAGTATCGACTTACCAAGGACTTTGGTGGAACTAGAATCATCGGTGTATTAATCATATGAAACAGGTTACCAAAACAGCAAGAAAGAAGAAAAAGGAAAAGTTTGGATGCGATTAAATAGGAAGGTCATTCTTTCCATTCTCAAAGCACAGATTCCAGTTACCCAAAGAGTTATTAAGGGAGCCAGCGCGCTGCTGATCAAAAGAGAAGTTTGAAAGAAGTAAAGATTTTCAATACCGCGCTGTTTTCACGGCTGCAGGCCTACAGCCAACATAGTTATTTCTTACGAGTAAGTGCAAAGCCAGGTTAAACCAATTATTTTTTTTATGGAGAATGTGCTTTCAATTTTGGAGATATATCGAAAACCCATTTGAATTTGGCATTACTTAACAGGAGGGAGCAGAGAGCTTGATTCGGTTTAATTATTGGAACTACTTAGATATTCCTTTGTGATGAAGTAATTTAAATCAATTCTAAACAGCTGCATGCTGATAATCTTCAACACTTCATTTCCATGATTTACTTGAAAAATCTGATTTATAACTGCCCCACAGCACTGTGTTGTCTATCAGCTGTACTGGATGGAAAATGCAAATTCTCTTAATGCTGCCATTTTTCATCAGTGAAGTCCTAGAAGAGATTAGATAGAGATGGAAAGAATTGCAAGAAATTTTGCTTTTTGACAGTAAATGAAGCAAATGAAGGGAACAAAATGAAAGAAGCAAATGAAGAGTCAGTCACCAAGGCCAGCAGCTCCGGTGCTGGTAAAATCAGCAGCAGAGTACTCCAGCATGGTGCAAAGACGTAAAGATTGTCGATGCATTGGAAACCATGGAAGGACCCAAGAACAGGGCTTCTCCCCAATAAAGGTGATGGGATCAACAGCTCAACTGAAGAGTAATAAGACCAATGCATGCAACATGGACAATGAACAGGAGGAGCTGGAAGCCCTCACGCAGCTGGAAAAGTGCAACATGGTTGTTATTATGGAAACAGGGTGGAATGACTCATGCAGCTGGAGCACTGCAATCGATAGCTATACACTCTCTAGAGCTTGATGATGGTGATGAAAGTCTTTACAGATAAGAATCAGGAGATAGGCCAACAAGGCAGATATCAGGGTGGGAGTCTGTTATAGACCAGCAAACCAGGACAAAGAGGCAGGTGAAATATTCTGTAAGCAGATGGGAGAAGTCTCATGATCACTAGCCTTTGTTCTTGTGAGGGACTTCAATTCAGATTTCTGCTAAAATACAATAAAGTAGAGAGTAACAGTCTAGGAGGTTCCTGGAGTGTGTGGAAGACAACTCCCTCACACAACTGGTGAGGGAACCAACTAGAGAAGGTGCCCCACTGGACCTGTTGTTTGTGAACAGAAATGTTGGTGATGTGCAGGATGTGATGATTGGAGGCTGTCTTGGGCATAGTCATCAAGAAATGATGGAGTTTTTGATTCTTGTAGAAGTAAGGAGGGTGGGTAGCTGAACTGCTACTTCAGACTTCTGAAGGGCAGAATGTGGCCTGTTTGGGAGCCTAGTTAACAATGTCCCTTGGGAGGTAGCCCAAAGCAGAGCAATGAAGCTGGTGAAGGGTCTCAGGAACGACTTATGAGGAGCGGCTGAGGGAACTGGGGTTGTTCAGCCTGGAGAAAAGCAGGCTTGGGGGAGACCTCGCTGCTCTCTACAAGTACCTGAAAGGAGGCTGGAGCAAGGTGGGGATCAGTCTGTTTAACCAAGTGACAAGCACAAGAGGAAATGGCCTCAAGTTGCACTAGAGAAGGCTTAGTCTGGACATTAGGAAAAATTTCTTCACAGAAAGAGTTGTCAAGCACTGGAGCAAGCTGCCCAGAGAAGTGGTGGAGTCACCATCCCTGGAGGTATTTAAAAGACATGTAGATGTGGCACTTAGTTGGTTTAATGGTGGATGTAGTTTGCAGTTGGACTTGATGACCTTAAAGGTGTTTTCCAACCTAAATGATTCTATGATTCTGTTAGTGGTGAGAGTCCTCTAACTTCCAATATCTGTTGTCAAAATTGTAGCACTGATGATATTCAGTGCAATCTCAGATGAGTAATTTTGACCCACTCCATGGGTACCTTTAGCATTCAGTTTGAATAAATGTCAAGGACACAGCCAGTAATACCTTTTGGGAGCAAGTCTGAAGGACAGAAAAACAAAGGATGATCAGAGAAAATATACTCACAGCAAAAGTGTGAGCTATATCTATGGAAAGGGAATGTAGAAAGACGTCTCTACACGGAAGAACACCTTGAGATCTCTTGGTGGTCAGTTAAGTGAATTTGTAAAGGACGAGTGAACTACCGCGAGAATGTGAAGGTCAAAAGCACTCCCAGTCCTGAAAAAGGGCAATAGAGAGGAACTGAGGAAAATACAGACTTCTCAGCTTGGCTTAATTCCACAGTGAAATTCTGGATCAAATCATCAGACTGGCCATGTGCAAGAATCCAGATGATAACAATGAGTTAGATAAGAAAAATAAGTGTGCCAAGAATTAAATGATGACTGAATCTAATTTTCTTCCAAAACTAAATACAAATTCACATGGCAGGAAAGAAGTTTTGTATTTCATACAGTTTAACTGGCACAGTTTTGGATAGTATTTTCCAAGATATTATATTATGAATAAGAATACGGTCTAAACAAAAAAATATATAGTAGATGCAGAAACAGTAGGACATGCTCGTGTTTCATACTTGTATTGTTCATAGTGTTGGTAAGGACTTTTATCATTATTTCTTTGCCAGTTAGAGAAAAATGCATCATCTGTGGTGCCAGCCTTCTGCTCAGTGTTTAATAGTGAGTCTTTAATAAATTTTCAAATGGTGTGAAGGCACTGCTGAGCTTCTTTGACAACAAGGTCAAATTCCCAAATGATATTGACGTCTGAAACATGCAGGGTGAAATTCAATATGAAAGCATGCAAGGCAGGAAGAATCCACTGTACAAACACACAATATGGGCTAACTCCCCAGGCAGTAGCTATTCAGGAAAGGAGATGGGGGATACAGCAAGTCACAAGTTGGAGCTGAGTCAACAATGTCCTGGTGCGTGGAAAAAAGCAAAAATGAACCTGGGATGCGTGAAAAGCAGCATGCAACCTAGAGAAGATGTGAAGCTGCAGACATTGATTAGTATTTCTAATCATATAAAGGTTTTGCTGACACAGTAGTGAGAGCAGATCTCACAGAAGATGTGATCATAGATGAACTGTTTGCCTACAGTAGTCCTAGGGAGGTCAGGAAGGTGTCACAGGGTGAACAGTTCTGTAAAAAACAGGGCAAGGGAGACAAATATATTAAACACAGGGTACGTGGCATCCTTTGCCAGGAATGGAATGTGCACTTTTCTACATTATACAAAATAACATGGGAATATTAGGTTATATGATCAAAAGCTCATTTGCACTTGCACAGAGGAGCCCAGGGGCACGAGGGCACTGGGAGAGCCCCTATACCAGCCCCATACTGGGAGTCAGTGAATGACTGAGTGGGAGTTTGGTGTCTGTCCAAGGTTAAGGCACCTGTATTGCATTTGCTTCACAAGGTTTTGGAAGCAGAGGGGCTCCAGGAGTGGCTTCTGTTAGAAGATGCCAGAAGCTTCCCCCACGTTCGATAGAGCCAATGCCATCTGGTTCCACAACGGACTCGCTGCTGGCCAAGGATAACATAATTAAGAAGGGAGAAAAAAACAATTGCATTATTGAAGCTGGAGAGAGGAGTGAGAATATGTAAGAGTGCTGAAGATTAAAATAGCTTACTTATAGAATATTAGAATTAATTGTGGGATTGCTTAAAATTATGATGAGTTGAAATTTGTTTTGCTTTCTGAGTGACATTGCGTAGTATGAGTAGCCAGAAGAACCACAGCCCATGGGAAGGACTGATATTGAAAAAGTTTGTGGAGAACTGCCTCCCGTGGAAGGGACACCGCACTGGAGCAGGGAAACAGTGTGAGGAGGAAGGAGCAGCAGAGACAACATGTGATGAAGTGACTGCAACCCTCATTCCCCAACTCCCCTATGCCACTTTGGGGGAAGTAAGTAGAGAATTTGGCAGGGAAGTTGAGCCCTGGAAGAAGGGAGGAGTGGAGTGGAAGGTGTTTTAAGATTTTTTACTTCTCATTATCCTGCTATCCAGTGGAGTGCCTCAAGGGTCGGTACTGGGATCAGTATTATTCAATATATTCATCGATGACTTGGATGAGGGACTAGAGAGTACTATCAGCAAGTTTGCTGATGACACCAAGCTGGGAGGAGTGGCTGACACACCAGAAGGCTGTGCTGCCATCCAGCGAGACCTGGACAGGCTGGAGGGTTGGGCGGGGAAAAATTTAATGAAATATAACAAGGGTAAATGTAGGGTCTTGCATCTGGGTAGGACCAACCGCAGGTTCCAGTATAAGTTGGGGAATGACTTATTAGAGAGTAGTGTAGGGGAAAGGGACCTGGGAGTCTTGGTGGACAGCAGGATGGCCATGAGCCAGCACTGTGCCCTTGTGGCCAGGAAGGCCAATGGCATCCTGGGGTGTATTAGAAGTGGGGTGGTTAGTAGGTCGAGAGAGGTTCTCCTTCCCCTCTACTCTGCCCTGGTGAGACCCCATCTGGAATACTGTGTCCAGTTCTGGGCCCCTCAGTTCAAGAAAGACAGGGAACTGCTGGAGAGAGTCCAGCACAGGGCAACTAGGGTGATGAAGGGAGTGGAGCATCTCCCTTATGAGAAAAGACTGAAGGAGCTGGGTCTCTTTAGTTTGGAGAAGAGGAGGCTGAGGGGTGACCTCGTTAATGTTTACAAATATATCAAGGGTGAGTGTCACGAGGATGGAGCCAGGCTCATCTCGGTGACAACCACTGATAGGACAAGGGGTAATGGGCTGAAACTGGAACATAAGAGGTTCCGCTTAAACTCGAGAAGAAACTTCTTCTCAGTGAGGGTGACGGAGCCCTGGAACAGGCTGCCCAGAGAGGCTGTGGAGTCTCCTTCTCTGGAGACCTTCAAGACCTGCCTGGACACCTTCCTGTGTGGCATAGTCTAGGCGTTCCTGCTCTGGCGGGGGGATTGGACTTGATGATCTTTCGAGGTCCCTTCCAATCCCTAACATTCTATGATTCTATGATTCTATGATTGGTAATAACTTAAGCTAATTTCCCCAATTCGAGTCTGTTTTGCATGTGACAGCAATTGCTGAGTGATCTCCCTGTCTTTAAGTTGACCCATGGACCTCTCGTATTTTCTCTCCCCTGCCCAGCTGAGAACAGGTTGTGACAGAGCAGCCTCGTGGGCACCTAACATCCAGCCAGGCCCACCACTCCCATAAATCTGAATGAATTTTTTGCCACAAAACCAAGCCTGTGGTCACGCTGTGAAAAGCAAAGCCATGGATCAATGGATACAATGCACCAACAGCAGAAAATGGCAACAGTTACAAGAGTACATCTTTCCTTCTCATACAGTCCTCTTAAGACCTCAGCTGGAGAACAGTTAGGGTAATTAAGAGAAGAAGTAGGTCATATGGGAGATAGACAAAGAATGCTGGATTTTTAATTTCAACACAAGCAGTTCAGGTGAGAACACTGCCTGTGAGAACTGTGAAGTCTGTATCACTCAAAGATGTCTACAAGCAGGTTTGGTCATCACCCTCTGCCAGGACGGCTTGACTAAAGCTGATCTTGTCACTAAAAAATTATCAGCTTCCCAGTCACTGGCAGATTGCAGTGAAGACAGACAACAATTCCCTGTAACACCTTTCACAGAAAATGATGATACAAAAAGAATCATGTAAAGAGCCAGAGCAGCCTCCTCCTGAGTGGGAAATATTCCTAATTACATCTGGTTTCAGACCTACAAGAGGCAGGCTGCTTTCTTTGCCAAAAGCATTTGAGAGCTACAGTAAATTAAAGTAGAATTCTCTAAAGTTTAAACCATGCAATCTATAGAATCATATTTCATGAACACCAAGCACCTTTCAAAATCAACGACAACCATCTAAAAACGACAAGACATCATTCTAAAACTCAGAACTGCAATGGATTTATTAGCTCAAAAGGTCACTGACACAGAAATAACATTTGATGAATATATTCTATCTATTTTGTTTCTGAAGAAATATATTATTTAAGCTCCAATTTCTAAATACAGAAGAATAAAATATGTGGCAATAGATGTGGACCAGCAAAAATACACATATATAAGTAAATCTGGCTCTTTATCTAAGACTGGAAAGCCCTGTCAGAAGATGTAGTAAATGTTAGGGCAGTATATCTTAATCCCAACAAAAAATGTCCCTTTCTTTGTAGACAATTTTATGCATTAAAAAAAACAGAGACCTACTTCTGTCTGGTTTTTAAGCTTGTATATCAGAAGGAGAAAATGTTCAGTACCAGACTCAAGTGAAATTGTAGATGCAGGTCTAGAGACAGAAGTATTAGTAAAATAATATTACTGGTCTAGGCAACATGAATACTGAGTTCATGAGTTTCATACTGAGCTCATGAATTCCTTACAAACTGATCCGGCTCTGAGCAGTCCTTTGAGAGGACTCTCCAGTGCTGTATTAAAAACAAAAGGTTGTAGAGATCAGACAGACCATTAAGTGTTGTCAAAGGATGCCTGTGAAACAGGCTGAAGTATGCTGTCTGATATCAGACACTGAAAAGGTCTCTGCAGCACTACTACACCAAGCAAGGTGTCCCGCTCTTTGCCCTCCCATGTGGCTTGGTGACTTTAGTTGTGAACCAACTGACTTCTACATAAAATGCCACATCCAAGTGATGGGGACCCAAGTTTGAGTCCTCTCATTCTGGGGAAGGAATCGAATGGAGGTCTCCCAGACTCCAGACACTCTGTGGAAAAGGTAGTCAACGTAGAGTGTCAACTCATCTCAGTGGAGATGATACAACTCTGCTAAAATAAATTAATTACTGTATCTGGGGAAAAAAAAAATAGCAGGCTGCTACTGGGACGGGGGATGGATGAGAAACCTGGGTTCAAAGGAGAGGTAGGCCAGTCCAGCACTACAGACACATCCTGAATTGCTCTATGGAAATACCTGCTTTTGAGTTAGAGATCCTACAGCCACGTGACCATGCGTGGGTTCTACATAAGTGATTTGCTCAAGGCAAGTAAGAAGAGTGTAGCAGAGAAAGGACCAGCCTGACAGAGCAGAGACACTCTTAAAAACCTGTGTTAAACTAGGGCCTTCTTAATTTTGCTCACAATTACTTTCATGTTAATATTCTGCTGCAGCTGGGCGAAGCCAGACAAAGCACACAGGGTACGAAGCTGCAGGAAATCAACCCTTTTAACAATGCCTGACGTTAATAGCATCACTATGGGGAGCTATTTTCCCCATACTGAAACTAGAAGTTTAATTCCCTATTGATTGAAGCTGAAACACAGAACACATTGCAATTTATGTGATTGATTTGTGTACCTTGAGAGAATCAAGTCATCTGTAAACCAAATTTTTTTCTTCCCTTACAGGTCCAGGTTAGACAAATGTCTCTGTAAGCAAAATATTGTCTTTAAACTAAGGGCAAGAGGTCAAGTAGACTTCTAACAAAAGCAGGCAGAACTTCAGTGAAGCCTGAGTGGAAAACTTCACGTGATAAACACATTTCCTGAAGTTACAAGAAGGTAACTTGGATTCAAGAAAAATAACTTTTTTAAGACTGAGAAGCTACATGACTCCATACAAAAGATACACTTAGCATCCAGAAAGCAATATTCACATATTTATATATATTAAGAATGCACTTTTTCCCCCAAACAGCAGGTTAGTTCAAGAGCCCAATCTATTGTCCAATTCAAACAGCTGGGATGTGCTCTGATTTTCAGAAGGTGCCAAGCATTCCGCCTACTAGAAGTATCAGTCTTCACCTGAGTGCAAAATGAGAACCTTGAATACCCCAGTCACTTCACAAAAGAAAGACTGGAAACCCGTTCAGAAACTGGAGATGAATCACCTTTAGGAATAAAGTCAGAAGGAGGAGAGAGCCCCTAGTGCTTCTGATGCATGTGCTTGTGATCTACGTCTCCTTACGCATTCGCTTTAAAAGCTTCATGTCAAAACTTCTCCAGTCTCTTGACAAACAGAGTTTTTGCTACATTCAGCCCAGCAGGAGAGAGTGTAATAACTTAGAAGGATGAAACTCGAAAGTATTTCTGGTTCATTTGAAATAACAGCAGCCATGACTAGGTAATAGGAAACAAAGTTCCTTTCATTGCTTTGAATCTCAATGATGCCATCTCAGGCAGGAATGATAACATTTGATTTTTCTTCCACATTTGTCATGCAGAGACTAAGTGCCTTGGTGGAGGGAAAGAAACAACAACTCACAGCATTCATACATGTATATATTTATTTATAAGCTGAATGCCAAGGCTAAGGAGTTGGGGATATAATACAGGTGAGCTTTCCAATCCACAGCACTCAAAGACAAGAGCTAAGTAATTCAGTAGCATAAAGTTTTGATCTGCTTTGTGTAAAAATCTAATTCATATTTTCTGATTTAAGCACAAGTGGGCCACCACTGCCTGCCCCAAGAGTGGACAGCAGCCTGGCCAGTCTCAGAGCTTCCCTGGTTTTGTCCTGCCACTGCTATATCACCTCACACTGATGAAGCACACTGTCATATTACAGAGATGCCTCTTTGCAAGCTGCACATGAAAGTTGTTGTGAGTAAAAGATTTGTTACCATAGGCCTTCCCCTCCTCTTCCTTTTTTATGTATTTTTGATGGCAGAGGCAAAGAGATTCAAGACTCCCCTGTGCACAGTATCTTCCCAACAGGGTATGTTGTAAGGAAATTATTATGGGAAGATACTTCTATAAAACAAGGTAAATGAATCACTTCTTCACCTTCCCAACAGAGAATGACTTTTACTCACAACACAGTTACCAAGAGGTGGGTGAGACAGCATTTGGAAAACTACCCGTGTTTCCAAAGCCATGCTGAGACATTGGGATGAGCCTGGATATTTAGTTCAATTCCCTTATTCCTAAGAAAGTTTTCATGCATTCCCATGCAGCCATGTCTCACCTGGATGTAATAGTGCCAGTGTTTTGAAAAGAAAATGGCTTTCTGTTTCTCACAGTGTCCTGTGCACAAAGCATCCCTTACAATCAAAAAATAAAACTGCTCCCCCTGGACAGTCACGGAGCCCTCAGGGAAGGAGGGGCTGAGGTCTTCGCTGCTTTTCCAGCCTTAAACAGGACAGATTCATGATCCTCACTGTCATGACTAAGGGACCCGAGAGTACACTGGCATTGGAGCAGGACTGAGAAAAGGATGATATTTTTCACCATCTTCTCCAGGCTGAGGAGGACTCATTTAATTTTAAAATTATTAAAAAAAAAAAAAAAAAAGAAAACATTGGGAAATTTAGTGTGATGAAACTGAAACTGAAAAAATTAAAATGTATCACTTTTTTTTTTTCCACGGTAGGATGCAGTGTACATTCATTTCTGTTTGTTTTTCAGTCAGAATCATGTTAGGAATGGTTTATTATCTACTACCAAGAATACTTTATTGTATCTGTTTAAATGTCTATGAAAGCACTTTTTGAGGCACGTGAAGCTCTATTTATGTTACAGGCTGCATCGCAGTAGCAGAAGACATATTTCTATTCACTTCTTGTGGGAGGTGAGGATTTTATTTTTCCTTTTAAAATGTGTTTGTACATAACACTGTTGGAAGGTGCCAGACAACGCCATAACCACAAATTCTTTGTCTGTAAAACAGCTTGGGCACTGCCCAGGGGACCGCTCCTTCTCAACTTCTGGTCCCAGGTTCCAGTGGTGGGAGGGCTGCCAGGCATCATCTCTTCTTGCATGGAGAGCTCAGGCTTCTGCTAGACCATGTGTACCTCGCTCCGTGCACCTCACCCTGTGAGACACAGCTGCCAGCTGCTCTTTTGCTAGCACAGATATTTATCTCACATTTAACCTCACTCAGATTTACCACCGCCTTGCCTTAAACCGGTGTGAAGTTTATCCTTGCTGCTCCTAAGGGAAAGTATTCAGAGCCCAGTAAAACAACTCCTCAGAATGACTATCGAGTATGAACTTCGGAACAAAACATCACATCCAGGGATTTACTGTGATCTCCGATAGCACTGCCAATGCCCTGTTTCTGTTTTCTCACATTTTGTTACTCTGCAGATGGGGTCAGCTGCTTTTCTGCAGCTGTACAGTGTAGTGTTTAGGAGGAACAGGAGAATATGCGAGGTATTTTGTAAGCTGAGGATTAGACATGGCCAGGAACAAACAATGCTCGACAGAAAACCAGCATGAACTGGAAGACAGACACACAGAGCATTTCCCTCAACCCAGCAGAGTATGAAACTGTTCACACCCCAGAAAGGTCCCCATGGTGACCTAAAACATGCAGTTATGGAAATGATTCAGAACTTCCATTTCCCTCATGCTTTGCTGGCAGCACGGTTACCAATCAACTCCAAGGTTGCAAGTGCACCTCAGACACAAAGCAGGGGGGAAACTGGCTAATTTTAATACAGCAAGAATATTTTCAGGCTGGCAGAGGCAGACCCAGGTTGTGTCATTGTGAAGGCAAAAGAGAAGGAAGGGATCAAAGAGCATTTGAGAAAAAAAAAAATAAAGGCAAGCACAAGCACATCACTAATTCAAAGAAATCCTGCAGCCAGGATTTAGATGAGCACTGGTACAAAGTAATAGGTTATAAATCCTGGATTCCCTTAGAAACACTAACACCAATCATCTCAAGTTTATTTACTGCCTGCCTACACAGCTGCCATACAGTTTGAGCACTCCAAGAGAAATTTCTCGGGACAACAGACTAGCAGCAGTTGAACTTCAAAATCCAGTTCATGACTTTAACCCCACAATCTTCTATACTTTGTGAAGAGAAAAATTTGTATTCTATTAAAAATTTACCAACAGAGTGGACCCTAACTTGTTAATTTGCATAAAGTGACAAAATTTTCAGAAAAAAGCCCAAACACCCAAAAAAACCCCTAACCCCCAAATCTTACATTATTAGAAGGGGCTGTGTGGGGAAGAGAAACTTCACTGTTTGCATTCAAGGTTTTCTATAGACAGTTCTGTTAAGGGAGGCAGAGATCCAAAACAGGGGAAAAGCCAAGCAGAATCTCTTCAGAACCCAAGACGGGTTACTCAAACCCTGCTTGATTATTAGATGGAAATAAAAGCAATCAATCCAGAATGCTCCATCTTCAGAATAAAAAAGAAAAGAAGAGAGGAGGGAATTATTATCACTGTATTTGCAGTATAGAATACTGGCTTTTTTCTTTCCTTTTTAAAAATTTTTTTTTCTGTAACTTACTTTTAGAAGTGCTCCATTAATAATTCATGTCGCCTCTAAACGGCAGGGCAGCCGCTGCTTCTTTGTCGCCTTTCACAATGGCTGAGTGACAACGGTGGCTCTGGCTCCTGGCTACTATCTTTGACTATCTGCCGGGAGAGACACATCGCTGTCCTTCCTTTGTCATTCAATCCCTGACACAGTTGTGACAAATGCTGGCATGCCCTGTCATTCCCTTCAGCCTCCGATAACAGAAATCTGCCACTTTTTCTACAAGCGGTCTGCACTCTTGTGCCCCAAAGAAGAAGCTGTATGTTAATGATGCCTGGTGATGTGCCGGGCTGCTTCTGCTGGCTGATTTTCCTCCGGTGGTTATGTATTTGGATTGACCGCACTTCAAAAAGCACAGACTCTAAATTCTGCTCTGGGATCAGCACCCAGCTAAAGCTCGTCTGATAATGGTGTCTCCAGCGGGCTGAGAGGGAAAAAAGAGGATGTCTGTTTTAGCCAAAGCAATAGAAAACCATGTCTGATTTTAAGACACGTAATAAAAGATCACAGATGGAAAGAATGTTTCCCCTTGGTGCTAAGGAGCTTTTAGGCCTGAGACGGCAGGGCATGCTGTGCCTGGAGGAGACTCAGGGGGGACCTTCTCACTCTCTACAACTCCCTGAAAGGAGGGAGGGTGTAGTCAGGTGGGGGTCGGGTTCTTCTCTGGGGCAACCAGTGACAGAATGAGAGGGCACGGCCTGAAACTGCGTCAGGAGAGGTTTAGGTTGGATCTCAGGCAGCTCTTCCTCACTGAGAGGGTGATCAGGCACTGGGATGCACTGCCCAGGGAAGGGGTGGGGTCACTGTCCCTGCCGATGTGGTGGTGTTGAGTCATAGGCTGGATTTAGACTCATAGAATTGTCAGGGTTGGAAAGGACCTTAAAGATCATCTAGTTCCAACCCCCCTGCCATGGGCAGGGACATCCCCCACTAGATCAGGCTGCTCAGAGCCCCATCCAGCCTGGCCTTAAAAACTTCCAGGGAAGTGGCTTCCACCCCCTCTCTGGGCAACCTGTGCCAGAGTCTCACCACCCTCATGGGGAAAAACTTTCTAATGTCCAATCTGAACCGATTCATCTCTATCTTCAGTCCATTCCATCTAGTCCTACAACTACCCAACATCCTAAAAAGCCCCTCACCAGCTTTCTTGTAGCCCCCTTGAGATACTGGAAGGCCACAATAGGATCTCCTCAGAGCCTTCTTTTCTGCAGACTGAACAACCCCAACTCTCTCAGTCTGTCTTCACAGGAGAGGTGCTCCAGCCCTCTGATCATCCTCATGGCCCTTCTCTGGACACCCTCCAGCATGTCCATGTCTTTCTTGTAGCAGGGGCTCCAGAACTGGACGCAGTACTGCATGTGGGGTCTCACGAGAGTGGAGTAGAGGGGGAGAATCACCTCCCTCGACCTGCTGGTGTGGTCCAGCCTCAACAATGCTGTGACTCTGTAGTTCTGTAACCCCAAGCACTGACAGAGGCCTCCCAAAACCCATGCAGCAGAGGGCAGGAAGGACACATCACGACCTTCCTTCTGTGCTGAAGCATCAGCAACTTTGCAGAGGTTCATAAGAAAACAATCCTGCTTCCTGTCTCAGCTCATTGGAACTGGTGGGTTTGCTTTCAACTGGCAGCACAAAGTGTTGTGGGGCTCTCTTTGATTCTGATAGAAATTCGCAGCCCCCTCCCTCCCTACAACAGGAGGGGCACACACTTGATGCACCCAGACAAAATTGCTTTATTCACCTCATGCCCAACATCCATTATGGGGCATCCAAGCGCCTGCTCTGGCTGCTGTTTCTGGGAAGGTACTGGAAGTCTTAATGAGTTTCCTAATTTCCAGCACTATGATCTTCTCAGATAAAAGGACGCAGGCAAGTGCAAGACAAGGACTAAGCTATCCTAGCCAGAGATGCCAATACCAGTCTACTGAACCTGCCATGCCCTCGGAGCTGGCTCTAGTGCCTTAATGGGCTATACCCAGCATTCACCCAACAAATCCTCGGCAAGCATTCACCGCACGTTGCCATTATAAACACAGGGGACAAGATGTTACAAGGGCATTCTTTTTACTGTGGAGACACTGAATGCTGCTTCCTTTATCCTTAGCTACAGCAGCGCTGTTACCAATTACAAACACTAAAGGAGAACAGCTGGCACTTGTTGGAACAGAGCACTCTCCAAAGCCTGCTGAAGCTGATAGAAAAAGGATCTCCTTTCTTTCATTGGATTTTGGATCTGATTCAGAGAGACCTGATGGTTTAGAAAGCAGGTGTGGAGGTGTTTTTTTTCCTATTCCTTTACTTCTCTATCTCATGTTTGTGACTAGAAAACATTTTTTCCAATCCATACATCCAGTAGCAGGAGGTTGGGGCAGCATTTTCCCCTCCATTTTTATAAAATAAAGGATGTTAATTAAAAAGCTGCACAGTGGGACTGGAACTATTAGAAACTAGAAAGGGAGAAAGAATGAGGCAGAACAGCGAGCAGGGGTAGACTTTTGATGTCCTTTGCACATGATGGTTTTTTCCATTAAAGCACATCCACGGCTGTTCCACAGCTTCTCAAAGCTCAATTTGTCTTGCACACAGATCTTACTGAAAGGTAATAAGCAACTCCTAGCTAGAGAGTCAATTAACATGTAATCTTTGACATTTTGAATCATCAGCGGCTACCAGATGGGTCTCTCCTTTAGACAGAATAAAATCTTTTGCTTGAGCATCTGAAAATTTGATTTTATGTTACATTTTTACATATTCATTTAGACTGCTCCATCTTCTAGTCCCATGGTGGGAAAGCGCACTGAGTTTTGCCTCTGAAATTATCAACAAAACTCTTCTTGAGCTCAATGAGTAACAAACTGTGATTGTGTTGGGAGATCAAATATTCCTTTCCTTTAAACCTTGTCCATTTGGGGGCCAAATTTTCATTTTCATACCTGTAAGGCTCTGACTGGTGAAGTGGCAACATGTCTAGTGGCAACTGGAGCAGTTGCTCACACTACCCTCCATTAAGGGTTCCCTCTCTTGGTCATCTGCTCATCTGCTCCTGGAGTGAGTGCTGAACCCAAGGTGCAATGATAATATGATCTGAGACCTTCTATTATCAGAATGCAAAACCAGGAGAAGTTCAGCAGCTGCTTCACAAGGTGAAAAACATGGGGAGAGTGTGAAAAGGTGTACAGCTGAGGATTATCATCTCTACATCCTTCCTAAGTTGCCAAGACACTAGGTCCTTTATTCACTGCTTAATAATGGTTTGAGCAGTTTCAGCAGAATGTATTACAGGTAAGGTACTTCACTGGGCAATGCAAGTACCTCAGAAGTCAACTGGCAGAGTGGTTGGACAGGGACTGCAATTTCTCAAGTAATTACAGGGACCCCAGCTGAGGTTTCAATTGCTACAGCTACAGACCTATTTAATACTGGTACATAAATTATGATCATTGCTCTACAATTTCATTACGTATAATAAAACGGTGTCTGGTAATTTTATAATGTGTCTAAATGCAGCAGTTGCAGTAAGTTCCATTTTGCTCACCTTTCTGCACTCCTGTTGGGTCCCCACCAATCTCAGCATGGCTGAGATTCCACGTCAGTTCAAACAGTTGTAATTATCTGTTCTTGAAAGATTAATAAAGAAGCAGGATTATATAAAAATATTAAATGTACACATTAAAATAACATATTAAGAAATGTCAGAAGAATTGTAGGTGGACTAATCTCTAAATCACCTCTGAAGGCTGAAAAGTTGTGAAATTGCTCTGTCTTACAGAGCTGCTTATTTTCTACGCGTTGTTTAGCGATGGAGAATAATTACACTGAGTTGTTGCCTGTACCCAGAAATAAGGCTACGAGACTGTTGTAATGCAAACTTCAGTTATTCTGGGCCACTTGCTGGAAACAATCACAGCTCTGCAAGTCATTCGGTTCAGCTGTATGTCATGAAAATATAGATATAAATTTGACATCAAGTGATATCTTTGCTGTTTTCTCTTAATGTTTCTGAAAAAAAACAGGCAAGGTAATAGCAGCACTCATGAAAGAATGATCACTACCATTGCATTAATGATGGCCACGGAGGAAAGGCTAAGGCTCAAGGAGCTCGAAATTGGAAATGAGTTTTGTAAAAAAGGCAAGGAACAAATGGGAGAATCTGAAACCCAAATCCATGAAGAAGTGATTTACTGCAATTTTCTATGGACTGTATCATCCAGAAGCAGGACAGAATTCAAGCCTCTTGAGAGAGATCTCTGCCACATTAATACATTTGCTGCATCACCACCCCAAAGTGCCTCTACCCGCTGTGCTACGCTACCCCCCAGTCAGATGAAACGGCTCGCACCTGGGGTTCACTAGGTGGTCAGTTAAATCACACTGATAAAGCAGGCGACTTCAGCCAAAGGACAAATTAAGCGGCACAGAACGTATCGTTGCCAAGGCAGAAATGTAACATGGGGAGCAGGTGCAGGGAAGCTGCTGCACTCCGGGAGAGAGCTGCGCTGGCCAAAGCAAGGAAAACACTACCAGGAATTAACGGCAACACGGTCTGCATGCTGAGCAAGAAAGCCAGGCCATCCAATGCGTGACCCAAACGCTGCAGTTGAGAAAAGTAAAAATGAAAGAACATTCAAAGAGTAATCTGGCAGGTAAGAGTTTACCATTTTTTATGAAGGGTAGATCAGTGTAAGAAAGTTCCCAATGAGAGAAGAATCCTGCTCTGGCAGGGAGGCTGGACTAGATGACCTTTTGAGGTCCCTTCCAACCCCTAGCATTCTGTGATTCTGTGAAATTAGTTGTGGTCAGCGTTGCTGGTGTATGAGCAGAAAGGTCACCAAGGGTCTGGAGCAGGAGCTGAACAGACTGAATTTCTATTACACAGTGTTAGATGGGAAAGCAGAATAATTACTTTTGCATGCTTGTAAAGGATTAAACTGATTTAACTAGGATGAACCTAGCTGCAGCCCACTCCATCAGCTGTGTGACTAATTAATGTGCAGATTAGAAACAAATTTAAATAGTTTACTTTGCATTAAGATTTCCTTTTCAAAATTTCAGTGACATCTCGTGCCTTAGCACAGACAGAT
This sequence comes from Trogon surrucura, assembly GCA_020746105.1. Taxonomy (NCBI): domain Eukaryota; kingdom Metazoa; phylum Chordata; class Aves; order Trogoniformes; family Trogonidae; genus Trogon; species Trogon surrucura. The sequence continues at coordinate 8,002,697 of CM036619.1, read as the reverse complement.
AGTCTGGAATATGTCTTCCAACGCCTGAAGTTCTTAAGGTAGATAGATGAATAAATTTTCTAGGCTTCTCTTTAACACCGAACAACTTAATTTGGGATTTAGAATTGAAGTTCTAGTTTTACACTACGAATTTAAAAAGTGTTTAAGAAAACAACGTTCAATCAAATTACTTATAAATATACATCATGAAGTTGGGATAGATGTACTTGCTTTGACTTGTATTTGTGCTTTACAGCAATGTAAAGACCACAGAGAGCATTAGACATGCTTAACCGGTCAAGCTAATTATTCCCAAACATTCATATTGCAGGAGCATTCACAAGCCCATCACACACTCAGGTCCAACTGCTTTATTCAATCTGTCAGACAGACCTAAAACTGCATGGGTGGAGCTGGGTGGTTAAAATAGTGTCCATTGACAGTCCCAGATGAGGCAAAGTGATGAACCAGGTTCAGGGTTTAGTTAGGGAATGCTGTGAGGAAGAGCAGGAGACTCAGAAGGAGACATGGCTGCAGACGAAGCTGCAGTGTGGGTTTGAGGTCCAGCCGGGAGACAGGGGCAGAGGCAGGACTGGAGACAATCCAACCGAGGTCCAAGGATCCTTTTAGGAAACAAGGCCAGACATGTCTCCAAAATATCCACATTTTCAATGTTGATTCCAGCCTCCAAAATACTTCTGTTGTCTTTTGGTTTCCTGTTACGCATAGCGTAGTACCAACCATGATGCAGGCAAAGACTATTGTTACCCATGTTAAGAAAGGAGAAACTAAGACTGGAAGCCCAGGTTGTGTTACATAATGCCTGATTTTCAATAACTTCATGATAGTCAAGCACTTCACAGGGCATGCAAAGCCCTCCTCACCTCTGATGACCAGAGCTGGACATTTAGCCCTGTGCAAGCTTCAAGATCATCCTCCTATGAATTTCCTTTTTCAGATTACCAAAAATTCATTTTCAATCAGAAAAGGAATTGCATCCTTATTTAAGTTGTGTCTACCTGTCACTAACTAAAGAATGATACTACTTTAACCTCTACTGTTTTTTATCTTAAAAGTGACAAAGAAGGATGTCAAGAATAACTCAGAAAGATTGTGATGCTATTTGCAAACAGCAGACAACTTTATTACAGACAGCATCACAAGTTTTACCTAAGTGAATATAAGAGAGAGCTACACCCAGGGAGAAATGCTTTATTTAATTGTGCATGCTGGGATCTTTGCAGGCTGTGTACAGAGCTGTCACAAGGCTCTGTGTTATGCAAATAAGATCTGACCTTTGGATGCTGAGAAGCCAGCGGTGCAGCTCTTCAGCAAGTCTTGAGTGACTCTTCTGGATCAATTTTTACAGCAGCTTCATCTTGTTTTGCAGATATTGTGAGAGTCTCCCAGGCAGTCATCTGTCAGGAGTGCAGCAGCCACCACCCAGCTCCCACCCCAACGCACCGTGTCGCTAGATCCTCCCTTAGCGGTGATGAGCTCCCAAGCTCGTTGCCATCAGACTTAGTTCTGCTGTTTGTGTGCTGATGCTTTATAATCACTCCATGCACAGCTAATTCTGTTTTTAATCAAACTAGCTGTTCCTCTCAATCTCTAAAACCTCCTGAGAAGTGGTATAATTCCATCGGTTCCCATTTTCATGATACACGCTCCTAACACACTGCATGTCTAATTGCCAGCTCCTCACATAGGCTCAATTATTAGTTTCTAAATCGGGTATTTAACTAGTCCTTTCAAGTCACTGGGAGGGTGATTTAAACACAACCTCATATACCCTTGTGGTGCCAGCCTCAGTGAAACAGTTTAGGTCTGCAGTAAATCACACAGTATCCAAGTCTCGGTGCCTTCTGTTTTATGAGCAGGATTTATCATCTCAGAAGAAGTAAAATCCTTTAATACACAGAATCCTTCCACATTTCTGAGTATGTGGATAAAGCAAACTGCCTTGAACAAAGGTTGAAAAATGGACCGACCTAAGCATTCAGCATAACAAAGGAGCATCAGGAGAGCAGAAGGCAGAGCAGAAGTGGCAAGGCGTGCTCTTCTGAATATGGAGCACAAGAGAACAAGCATGAATGTCCAATTCAGACGGATCCTTGCTCAACTGGGAAATATGCAATTAAAGACAATCTGGCTTTACACTGAGCTGTGATGTAGGACGTTCTGACATCCAGCGTAGAAATCTTACTGATGCCTCACAGCACGCAGTGCCCTCAAATCTATGTGAAGCAACTTGAGCATAAAGTACAGATGTTGTTAACAGCTAGTGAACAAGGCTGTGAAAAAAGGGAAGAAAGTTTGTAGCTTAAGACAAAACACTTTCATTGCTTTGAGGAATGGGCAGGAGAAAAGAAGTCCTGGTGGCTTACCTATAGAGTAATATAAATACAGGATTTTGATGCTAAACATATTAATAGTTAAATCAAGACAGACATACTTCTCTCTTGCACCACTACAAAACTGGGCTTTTCAAGAATATCCTTTACATGCATTTTTTAAAGCACTGTTTACACTTGCCTTGGAGTTACACTCCTACCTTGGCACCCACTAATGTCTACCACAAGAGGCTAGAGAGTAGCTAAAATGACAAAATACATTGATTTTATGTATCTCCAGATGTTAGAAGCTGGTCCGGTGTAGACTCTCATGCTAAGAATACTAACTAAAAAGCAACTGTTTGAAAAACAGCATAACAACTGTTCTTCCATTCCCTGCCATGGAAATATCAGTTACCAGACTTCAAGAAGCTCCATGTTCTCACTTGTCCACAGAGCTACAGACCCATACAACTGTGTGCGGCATGGTCTCCACGCTGCATCACATGGAGACGCTGCTCTGTATGAAGATACAGCAGACAGGAACGTCAGTTAAGAGCCCTTTCATGAGAAAAGCTTTCTTCCAGGAAAGGTTCCACATGTTTCCCTCCACCTGCCTGTGGGTTTTTCTGCAACTTTCTCATGTTTTGTATATCAAGAGGAAAAACAACATGAGGATAGCTGGCTTCTCTTGGCTCTGCCAAAAGATGTGGTTCAAGCCAACTGGGACAAAGAACCACATGGTGTTCAGCTCACTCCTTCCCACACCCCCATTTCCACAGTGAGGTGGATGGAGGCCATTTCAACTGAAAAAGGCTCAAGGGTTTGAGATTAAGGATAGAGAGGGTAATAATCTACCATTTAATCTACCATCATTAAATATGACTCAAATACCCTTCGCCCCCACCCCACACCTCCCATCTTCTCAGCTACTTCCTTCCCCCCTATCAGTGCAAGAAGGGCAGGGAGTGGGGAGTTCAGTCCATCTGGCCACTTCTCATTGCCCATGGCAGCTCCTCCCTGAGAAAGAGGGCTCCTCGCAGTCTCTCCTTCCTGCCACGTGGTGTCCACCCCACAGGAGGCAATCCTCTTCCTTCTCATGAGTCCATCGGGGCCACGGGTTGCTTTGGGCACGTCCTCCGCTGATGCTCGGTCTCTCTCTCCTCTCACGTGGGGCTCTGCACGTACCAACACATCCTGGACATTCTCGCCTTTGTCAGTCCTTCAGCCGACAGGCAATCACCTTCCTGCCATCTCAACCACCACGTGCCTCAGGGAAAGCTCCTGCTGTGGCAGCCTTCTCCCTCTGCTTCTCCTCAGGGGCTCTTCTCCCCCTCTTTCTTCTCAGGGCGATATTCCTTTGTTCTCCTCTCACCTCCTCCTCCTCCAACAGAAAAACTCCCGAACATTAAACACAGGACAGCTCAACACAAGATGAAACCGGGAGAGAAAAAAAAGAACAATGGGGTCACCTCTTAAATACCTTGATGGCAGAGGCGCTGATTGGCCTCGCCCTGGCCAGAGGCGGGTCCAACTCTACCTGGGAATGGAGGAGGCTCTCGAAGATTTGCATAAGTCTACCCCCCACTTTTTTTACAAAAAAACCCATCAGACTCAAACTCTTGACAACCTCCTAGTCTAATTCTCCATTTACAGACATGGAAAACTTGTATCTTAAAAAACTCCTATCAATCTTGCCAATTTAAAGATCTTTGGGGCAAGGATTTTTGGTGTGATCTTACAGCATCTACCACAAGATCAACCAGTGACCAAATGTTGTAGGAGAAATTACTGGTAAAAGAAATAGGCTAATGTTAACTCCAGAATATGATATAGCAATATATTTCCTTTTTATCAGTTCTTGTCAGATCTTTTGTTGCACCTTGCTTCCTGCTGTAACAGTTTTTTTAAAAAAAAAACCCCATGGTTAAAAAAAAACAACCTCAAACAAAAAAAAAACAACCCACAAACCCTAGTAAATTGCACATAGTGCATCTTGCTTAGTATAGACCACCAGGAACAGATTTTGTACTGACTCCCTGTTTTAAGCATGACTAAATGTTAGGTTTACTCAGGAGTAGTATCTTGAATCTTTACACAAAAATCTTTAAACAAAACAGTTCTACTTGCTTCCCTTGTTTTCCTCACTTCAGACAAGGCTCTGGAGAGGCTATGTAGATAAACGCATTGCATGGAAACCTGGAAGTTCTGGTGCAGCTTCAAGTAAAGTAAAACAAAAATAGTGTTAGACTAATCACTAAAAACATAATACAACCACTGTGGCAGTCCCTCTGTCACATATATTCTGCTGAATTTCCTGTCAACTGTCAATTTGCTTTGTTTTTTCCATTCTGACCCAGGAAAAATCAAAGCACTGAGACTGGATAAGTACACCACCTACAGCTTTGTCCATGGTTTTGTTTTGGTTTGTTTTTTCTTGGTTTTGTTTTTAAACCATATCTTAAGAGAGAGGGAGATAACCACAGCAGGCCACACTTCTAATGGAGAAGCTGCTATGTTAGCAAAAACCTTTTGACAGGAAAAAATATTCTATTTAGGCAAACGGGAAAAGAATTTATTCTAAATAAGAAACACATTCAAGCAATACAAAACAAAAGCATCTTAGCATGACATTCCCAGCCCTAGCTACAGCAGTGTAAGGAGTTTCATCCTGTCATCACCACACTCTTTACCACAGCCAGAGGGACAAGATGTCCTCCAGAGGGACCTGGACAAGCTGGAGAAATGGACCCATGTGAACCTCATGAGGTTCAACAAGGTCAAGTGTAAGGTCCTCCACCTGGGTTGGAGCAATTGTCATTATCAATACAGGCTGGGCAATGACGTACTAGAGAGCAGCCTCGCAGAGAGAGACTTAGGGATGCTGGTGGTCGAAAAGCTGGACATGAGCCAGTGATCCACACTCACAGCCCATACAAGGCCAATCACATCCTGGGCTGCATCAGAAGGAGCGAGGCCAGCAGGTCGAGAGAGGTGATTCTGCCCCTCTGCTCCAGTGAGACCTCACCTGCAGCACTGCGTCCAGCTCTGGAGCCCTCAGCACAAGAAGGACATGGACTTGTTGGAGCGGGTCCAGAGGAGGGTCACAAAAATGATCAAAGGGCTGGAGCATCTCTCCTGCGAGGACAGGCTGAGAGACTTGGGGCTGTTTAGTCTCGAGAAGAAAAGCTTCCAGAGAGACCTTATAGCAGCCTTTCAATACCTGAAGGGGACCTACAGGAAAGCTGGTGAGGGACTGTTCACAAGGATGCATAGCAACAGGGCACAGGGCAGCGGTTTTAAACTAGAGCAGGGTACATTTAGATTAGATGTTAGAAAAAAGTTTTTTACGATGACTGAAGAGGTTGCCCAGAGAGGTGGTGGAGGCTCCACCCCTGAACACATTCAAGGCCAGGCTTGATGGGGCTCTGAGCAACCTGATCTAGTTGAAGATGTCCCTGCTCACTGCAGAGGGATTGGACTAGATGACCTTTAACGGTCCCTTCCAGCCCAACACATTCTATGATTCTCTATTGGTTGGTATCAGTGAAGTCCCCAAAATGCTCATGATCAGCTGCCTCCTCCAGGTTCCCAATACCTCTGTGAGCAGAGGGCTCAGCTGAAACTATTATGCTTCAAGGAAAATACATGGGATTAAGTTAATGCTCCAGTTTCCTCGGAGTAGATTAGAGAGCTACTACATGACCTTTTCTGATGGCTAAGCTACCAAGCAAACACTAGCAGATGGAAGACAGCAGCACCTGAGGACCCCATTGTCTTTGGTGAACACTGTCTCTAGGTTGTGAAGTGGGCATTTGCCTAGCACTTCAGTAAAAAAATTTGGTAGTTTCAAGTGTTACTGTCTGTCAGCTGTTTTCTGACCTCACAAAACAACACAGTGATGCCATAAGAACCTGCAAGTAGTAATCTTTGTAGTAAAAAGTTCTTGCACTGTGCCCAGGAGTTCAAGTCAACACCCAGAGTGCCAGAGTCACCCAAACAACAATGGAAAGCATCTCCACACTAGTGGTACTGCACTCTAAATAGACAAGGTTTCACCTGCAGTTCATTATTTAAAGATTAAAAATCAACTTGAATAGCTAAAACCAATCACGAGGTAGAATGTTGCTGTATGATTCTGTAAAAATATCTAGGCTAAGTTTGTGGCAAGTGAAGGATGGCTGGTTTTGCTTGATAAACTGATTGGCCTTTGATCAAGGGGTAAGAAGTATACAAAAAACTAACTCCTGACTTAAAAATATGGGATAAATAATCCAGACTTTTATACATCAGTTGGAGAATATAATTTACTGGTATTCCTGAGCATCACTCACTCACCCCGTTTCGGATGAACCATGAACCAGCAGCCACTGCAGTGAGACAACACAAGCCACAAGGTGAAATCAGCAATGATTATTTTTCTTGAAATTCAAGTATCTCTTACAAGTCTTGAACTTGTTACACGGCGAAAACTCATAAAATAATAATAATCCCCCAGTTTCTTAATTTGTCTTCCATTCTTTTTCTAGTCAGAAGTTTTTACAGTTGCCCGAGGATTATACAGTTCCCATTCTGACTACAGTCCCACTGGTGAAGACTGCTTTCATTAGCAACATGTTCTCTTTAAATATATATATATATATTATTTCCAGTGCTGTCAGTTTGGACTGGTTGGTTCTAGCACAAATTACCCCTGTGCTGGATGTTAGCTTTCAGACAGAATAATCTAAAAAGCCAACTACCTGATACTTCTTATTTTCAGAGAAGGCACGTCACAGAACATGCGTCCCAACAGCCACCAAAACTTTTCCACTGATCTACTAATGTATTTTTCAACTGCTATGAGGATAACAAAAATTCAGGCTCCATATGGCTGCCTGAAGTTTTGTTGTTTCAGTAAAAACTGACATATGACTTAATTCTCAATCATGTAGAGACTTTTGGACTTGGACCTCTTTATCATATGTTGGATTTGAACTCTTTAACTCATTCAATTACAGTTAGGTAAAAGAAATACTTGATTACTACCATTTGAATTCAGATTTGAACAAGCTACCTAGCACTAAAGAAGCCTGTACTCTATTTTTAATACCCAAAGCCCATTCAGCCCCGACAGTATTTTCACTCCTAATGACAGCAGTAAAATAAAAGCTATCGAGGCTAATCACAAAGGGGAACCATTTCCAAAACAAAACGTAAAACTATTTACTAGCTCTCTAACCCACTGTGATATTCTGTCCTTTATTTTACTGCTAGCCCATAAAGAATATTACAGACAAGGTAGCTCCTATGGTCTCATTCTCACGGATCTCACGTGTTCCTGTGCAATGCACTCACCGTGTATTTCATCTGGGTGCACGACACAAAATGATCCCTTTTTTTTCCAGGAGATAACATTCCTTGAACTGAAGAAAAACACGTAACAAAGCTTGTTCTATAAATTCCCATTGGTTGATTTCATTGCAGAACACTGAAGACACTTTCATCCCTTTTAATTTACTTAGGCTAATAAAGCTATATCCAGCTATCCAGAAAAAATTACAGCATTTTAAAAATCAGGTAGAACTGTGCAATGTATTGACTGTAATTTTCCTCTTCATCCACTTTCAGCAAACGAGACTGTAAAAAATATTTTTATAGAGAACAAAAAGGTCATTTATAGCACTGTCAGAGATGTTTGGTTTGTGTTTTCATATTTTATTGGCAACCACTACTCACCAAGTCTTGCACTGGACTTTTCAGGAAGAATAAATGACATAAGAAAAAATAAGTGACAATTTTGCTCTTATTTAAGATCCAATCAATGCTTGTCCCATCATTTCCTTCAGAGTAAGCTCTGACAATCATCCTTGTTAGGTGTGGCTCTGCACATAAAAAGGTCTTATGCCATTTTGTTCTCCTTTGTGGTTATTAAATGCACAGAAATCTGAGGTGCAAAACAAACATCTGAGGTCAGCTGCCCTGTTCCTTCCACCAGACTCATTCCAAATAAGGCAACTCAAGAAGAGGAGCTTCTACTATTTCAGGCACTACCTTCCAAGCTAATAGCTGTCCCCATCAGGACACTAACTCTTTTATTTGGCCTAATATTTCTTTTCTTCAATGACAACCTCACCATTCCATGTTCTTGCATCGCACTAAGTCCTGTCCATTCTCCTCTGGTGAAATTCTTAAATATTGATGATCAGGGTACACGTGGGCACTTCTTATCAAGCACCTGGTCAACTGATGTAAACCTAAGTCAAGAGAGAGGGGGAAAAGGACAAGAATATTTTCAGTAACCCTTAGCTCCACCTTTTTCCTCATTTGATTGCTGAGGAGTCATAGGCTGACATGGAGTCAGCTGAATATAGCAGAAAAACTCTAGTGAGTTAAAGTATAAAAAAAAAAAAAGAAAGAAAGAAAGAAGAGGCCAATGCAGTTTCACCAGGCTTTACTACGTGTAGCCTTCCTCTGAAGAAACTGTGGCCCATGGGAGCAGGTTGTCCCTGAGGGACGGCAGCCCAGGGGCTGGCCACAACCCCCAGCCCGGTGCCCCTGCGGTCAGGGAGGCGCAAAGGTGAGAGCAATGTGTTCGTGTAGGAGAAATTTTTATGTTTTAAACCAAGATAACTATAGTCATTCCTTTCCTTCATCCCAAGGGCTTATAAATGAATTTAGGCACCTTAAACTTCATTTAGAGACCAGCTGAATTCGCTCCGGCACATATTGCTGTGAGAGCAGGAACACACCGAGCAGCCAGTCAGTCCTCTCTTTCTCGTGTCTTTATGCTGAACTTCAGCTCCACCGAGGCCCCTTAATAAATATCTATCAGAGCTGATGGCTTTTTATCACTGTGGCAAGTTATTCCTGTAAGTATCAACACGCTCGGTACTCTAGAACATTCTTCTGATTAATCTGAGAAAAGGTGATCAGGTTGGCCATCGGCAACAAACTTACAGTCCTGTACAAAGCAGAACTCAAACCCAAGGGTTCAAATCCAAGGACTTATGTTTACGTATAAGCAGAACACTTTTTATCCATGAGTATTTAACAAGATAGAAGCACGTGATGGTTTCCTTTCTCTGCCTCAACCATCTTGAAGACTCTCAGAGGGAACACAACAGACTCGAACAGAATATTTCGTCAGTACCATACAACAGGGGCTCTGTAATTTGCACTGTCCTACTGCTTTAATCACTTAAAGCCCATTACAGGCAGGCTGAGAACAGGAACACATGCAAGATCACCCAACAAATTACCTGTATCTTGTGGAATTATAGTGGAGATGAATATGATACTGTGTTTCTATGTCATATCAAGTTTGATGCTCTCAGGATGTGCCAAAATACATCTCTGTGATTGAGTCAACATTAAAGTATTCCAAGATGAAAAGTTGTCCTTGTTTCAAGGGAGAAAAAAAAAAAAAAAGACCAACTGAGTAGTGCCGCTATTGATGGAAATGATGTCTGCTAATGATGGGAAAGCTGGAAATACGAATTGAGAAGCTGTCAAGCCATGTGCAGTACAACTCATACCTTGCTGTCATTGTATTACAAAAGGGAAAAGCACATTTGCAGATTGACCACATTATGAGCAAAGACTACTAGCAGTACCTAAAGAAGCCACACTTTTGCTAATGATGCCATCTGCAAATGAGCTCACGTCTCTCCCTGATTAAACTTTCAGATACAGCCCAAACGTATCTACAAAATGCCAAAATTGTAATCTGCTATAAAAACCCCAAACACAAACCACAAAAGAAACTATAACAAGCCATATAGTATGATTTTGTGTGCACCATCTGTTTCACTCAGCTCTGCTAGATGCACTCCCATAAGTCATTATTTCCAGATCAAAAGGATTAAAAAATACAAATCAATATTCTTTCCAATTCAATACTAGTTGCACAGTCCTTAGTTGAACCTCATCACTGTGCTCACAGAAATATAACTCCACATCTAAGCAAGACAAGGCAAGACAGGACAGGATTGCAGTCTTTTAGGTTTGCTTTTTTTAAGTTTGTAAAGCACATGTCCATGTTGTGAACAAATTTATTGGAATATGAAAGGATTTTTCTTTTCCTTTATTAGGACGGAGTGGATTAAGCACTATATACAGCAGTGCAAGGATGCTGTGTGGACTCAGAACCTTATAACTTTAGAAGAAATTTATTAAAACATTTTGAAAATCTCAGACTTGCAGCTATGTCATTTCTGCAATCTTGTTTGAAAACATGCCATTAAAATATTCCAATATATATACTCAAGGAGTGTAATTCCTTATTACAGTAGGAACAACTGGTCTAACATTATCATCTCTGTAGTACTCATGTCTCTACCTGCGGTATCATACAACCCAAAATTTCAGATAAAAATTTCAGCATAAAAATTTCAGATAAAAATTTCAGCAGTGCAGCACAAGTATGCAGTTCCTTTCTTTTTTCATCCCATGGATTTTGCAGGCAAGTGACACAGATCCAGTATAAAGCCCCTGTTAGTGCAGCTTCATGTAAGTTCAGATGCTACAACAGCTGGTTAAAAATCATCAGTGTCAAGAAACAGTGCTGGGATTGAAAGGAAGCACAACCAGCCAGAATCCAGACCACAACACAAAGGAAGGCAGGTCCCCTCCTCCTCTCTGTTCAGGAAGAAGAAAACACTCTCTGATCGCAAATTAGGGATATATAAAATTTTAAAATTTCTCACACTCTCTCCAGTGCCTTTTGCCCTGCGAGGTCCAGATTTTCTCCTTTCTGTACAGATGCTCACACCACTCTGTAACCTCAGGTCCTTCCAGAACTGGTCTGCCTACTTAATCTCTGTAATACTTTTCAAAGAAGTCCACTTCAAGCATCATAATCTTACCTTCCATTAAAGAAGAGTCTGATGCCACGAAAATTACTTGCAGTTTCCTTATTTCATTCCTTAAAATCTTTACATGATTCCAAGCCCTACATCCCCTCTGTGCTCGACACATTCCCGACAACATGTTATGCATTCTAAGCTGTGCAGATCAGAAGCCCATCAGTTACTCAATTTACGCACGCATAAGCTTTTAAAGAGTAGTATTTGCCAAGCATAAGCCTAAAGCCGGGATACTCCTCAGGTGTCAAAGGAACATTCACTTTGTAAAGAACAGTAGCTTACGTTAAAGAGGAAATACTTATCTCCTCATAGCATTACAGACGTGGCACACTCTACAAAGAAGAAAACATATTAATTTAGGAGGCAAGCAACCAACGCGCAGTACTCAACACAGTGAAGTCCTGACTTGCACCACAGGTGTCTCCAACCCTGGCATTTCCAAGGAGAGTCGGGAAAAACTATGGAACTTAAGAAAAGACCTGAACTGAAAAGTATTTCCAAAATAATAATAATTAAAAAAAAAAAAGATACAGAAAGTTCACAGAAATGTTTATCATAGAAAAATGAAGTGTAACTTGTCAATTATAAATCAAACCTTAAATTACAGCAGGTATACATGGCCATGATAGGCTCAAAATAAACAGAACCAAAACTCTTTCTCCAAATACAGACACACCTCTCATAGACTTAAGTAGCTCATTCTATCTGGAAATAACTTACCTAAGAACTCTTGAGTGATACAAAATACTTTTCCACTCCCCTCTCCCCAAGATTTGGAAAGGGTTTACATTAAGAACACAGCTGTTACCACATACGATCGTGACGTTCTTCCAAACGTGGTTTTAACAGCAGGCGGGCCATGAATACTTCATGAAATTCTAAGATAACACTTTGAGATTGATTTCTTCTGTTTTCTATAATAGAAAGCATTATTCTTGCAAATCAACACTGAATTTTAAACAGTAATTACAATCCTAAAGTTTCTTATGAAGATGAATCAAGCTGAGACATTTGGTGCATCAGTTTCCATCACATTCCATATATTTATAAAACACTTTATGGGTTCATTCTTGTCAAGTTTACCCAACATAGAAGAAATCAACACTGACATTTGTGATCAGCTCCAGCCAGTTACACCAAACAACAAAAAGGTCTCCATTCTACAAAAGTAATACCCCTGAGGCTTCTTCTGCACTCGTAAGATTAAACCAGAGGAAACACAGCTACAACCGAAGACAAACGATTTTCAGTTCTTTTGCATTACCAAATTTAAATTAGCTACCACTGACTGTTTGCACTCTAATGTTGTACAACGTTAACAGGACCCAGCAGACTGAGAAGAGGCAACCAACCAACTCCCTGCATTACATCAACTTAGAAGCTTTTTTCCACTTCTCTACCCAGAACACCTCTAAATAAGTTCAATCACATAGAGAGGTCCACCTAGATTTCATTATGCTAATTTCTTGATTAGAGACTACTAACTGGAGGAATAATTTGTCAGAGTCAATGCAGAACACCAGTATTTTAGTTAGCTGTGAAAGGGAAACCAACACTTAAGAAATCAGACCATTAGAAGAAAACATGACAGTTTTATTATTAATTAATAACTTTTATAGCTCAAATTTAAAAATATTAAATCAGAAACAATTCAAGATTCATGAAGAAAAATCTGGAACTATATACACATGCATAATTAAGAATATCTAGATTCTTATCAATATTTACTTAATATTTTGTACAAGTTCTTTCACATAATCGTATTTACACGTCTGTTTAAAACATATGAACATACATCTCTTATAGCATGTACAAATAATTTTAATTTTCTTTTTTTCTTTAAAAACAAAAGAATATCTCATTGATTTGACAGATTTGGTTTCATCATGTGGCACTGGAAAGGTATTTATCCAGTGGGATGGCAAGAGTCATCATTTCCATTATCTAAATAACAGTCATCCTACTGGTACCCAGAATTATCATATATGGCTTTAAATACTTCCCAAACTCAAAAGATCATCTCACAAGTACAAACTACAGTTCATCTGTGGCCTATTCCTAATTAAAATCTCGAGCTTTTCCTCGGGTTAGATTGACAACTCAGTAAACACACCCAAAGCATGTTTTCAGAAATAAGAAGTCCTAATTTAAAAATAAAACCAACTCTGCTTCCAGTTAAGTCAAGCACATATTAAGTATGTATAAAATGTGATGCATGGACTTCTCTAAACATTCTAGCTACCTTCTTGGATGCTTTATTATTGTGGGATAACGGGTTTGGACAGACAGTATTTGTGGGCATTTACAAGAACCACGTGAGAGATCTCCTAAGAAGGGGAGGAGTACTTTTTCCTCAAAGTACGAACATTTTTTAGGAAAAAAAAAATAAATCTGAGGAGATTGTGTACGTAGTATGTCCAAGTTACTGACACAATCCAACCAGCCAGATTACTACTAGTCAGATCACTACCTAGTAACGAGGTTTCACTTCACAATTCAACTGAGAATCAGCTTGCTTGCTTTTGGCTAGAAAAAAAAACACAACCAGCTCCTGGCTTTGGCAAATCAAGCAACCGTCTTCTCTGAACACTCTTCTCTAGAGTTCCTGCACCGCTTGTTCCACAGCTTGTTCTTCTACAGGCTGCACAGCTTCCTGAACATAAACGATGAATTCTGAAGCCTCTCCACCCTGTGTGTAGACAGTCACTGTCTCGATTCCCTCCACTTCATCTGATGAGACTACCAGGTGATGCTGCTCCGCCAGCTCCACTGAAGCCTGCTGCAGTGTCTCTTGAATCATCAAAGTGTGGTTGGCTGATTGCTCCTCCTCTTTTACCTGAAGAGAAATTGAAGAGGTTACAGAAATTTCACCTTTCCAATAAGTACTTGGTATTGTGATGATTAATGGAAATACAGTGCAGAAATTAGAAACGAGACGGTTCTGAGAGAAAGTGGCAGTGTTGCAGAAAATTTGTTGTGAGCACTTTTGATTAATAAGTGTAGAGCTCGACAGAAAACTGAAAGCAGTTAACACGGCGTCTCGGTTCTATGCACAGAGAGCTGCAAAGTTCCAGGAACACAGGTCTTTGGAGACAGCCTTAATCTCTCAGCAGTCATTCATTCAAAACCACTCTTATTTCAATAAATCTGAAGTCAAACAACTCCTCTAGTGGCACTGAGACGAGAATCCATCAAAAAACACATGAAAAAACCATTTACCATGCCTTTTTTTTTTTCCTTTTCCCTAACCAGCTGATTGATCATAGAAGCAAACATTCCATTGTAAACCTTAATGGACTTTTAATAGAAAACTGTGAAATGTAAATATTATTGAACTAGAATGCTAAGACCTACTATTTCTGAGGCAGCAATTTTTACATTATTGGAAGGACAGTGATAGAAACAATTGGAAATAAGATAATTTTTACTGAACATTTTGCTTCTTGTCAAAAAGAAAAAAAAAAGGAACACAGTTTGGCGCTGAATTTCAAAGAGTCCAAACAGCCACCTGTCACTTATTAAAATACAGTACTTACTAGAATTCGAGAACAAATCCTAATTCTTTACCAGATTCATACAAAATTCCTACGCAAAGTACTCTATGACAGTAAAAATACATCAGAAAACCGTAAGTCATGTGGAGGAAATGCATTCACTCAAGTGTCGGCGATAAAATAACGTACTTTCGAGAAGAGAATGGAATAACAATTTTTTTTGTACTGAAGATATATGCAAAGGCATTTGCTAGATGTTTTCAGTACAATACCAGTCCCTGAGTTCATTGAAGAGGCCCCTTTTTATTTGCTGGATCATAAATGTCAACCCACCTGCAAACACAACATGCAGTTAATCACATCCTTCCTTCCTTTTTCAGAAAATGGGTTGTTTTTGTTAAGGCTTATTTCTCTTTCATTTAGGCTCAGCAAATGTTTTATGAAGTAAGCTCCCATAGATAAATCATGTTTATTTCTCACTGTAAGAAAGTAGCTGATTGAATTTGTAGGAGGTCACATTCTCTACAACAAGTTCTTTTTCCGTATCATCAAATGCATCTGTAAATTGTCCACTTACGCAAACAACAGGGAATGAAGACAGAATTGCTGGCTCACCCACATGGCATGACGAAAAAGCAAAACTCCATAGTACCTCCAATAACCATATGAAGTGCAATAAGAAGAGAACAAAGGATTGACAGATATCAGTTTACTGGATCTCAGTGTACCCTTGGATCTCAGAGCAGAACATCGTGTGCTCTCCACAGCATGGAACTCATAAGCAATTTAAATAAAAAAACCAAAACAGGTCAAGCACAGCCGGCTCCATAAAGTGTGGCATCTAAATTACACAATTTAGGAAGGGGCTACTTCTTTAATTAGAAGCCGATTCCAAAGTTCTTCTCTAATTCTCATTTATACAAGATTGGTTTTGTAAACTGTAGTATTAGAATAAGCTGTTGCTAAGGAGGGAAGTGGGAACAGAAGAACTACAGTGAAGATTTCAAGCTGTGTTTGACTCCTTAGAGACCAGCAAAGAGAAGAAGTTCTACACATTTGTTTTCCTGATGCTCTTCTCTAATTTTATTTTTTTTAACCTACGCAACCATTCTCATTGCTATAAGCTGACTTTTAACTTTTTAATTCTCTGTTTAAAATACCTGTCAGGTGGAGATTTCAGAGATGGGCAAACCCTGCAGGACGTCAAATCACTTTGAACTTTCGCTCAATTCATCAGACTATACAAAGCTGCTTCTTGAACAATAACAAGTATGTTCAGGTGTTAAATTATTCAGATTTCCCAAAGTCAGCAGGCCTGTAATATACTGATGAAATATATGTGGATTTTATCTGGTGGAAGATTTAACATCTAAAGAATATCTTGCCATTGTCGTTGACCTTAATGCGACAGCAAAATCACACCTGCTGATGCTGACTCTGGCTTTGTCGCACAGGATTCAGATTACAGGGATAAAAATACAGGAATGGGCTAAAGTCCCTTCCCTGTTCTGTTTCTTTTACTGAGCACGTCTCAACATTTTAACTCAAAGTTACTTTAAAACGCTCCTGCTAGAGTTCAAGCTCACAATATAAAAGTGGGTGATGCTGGATGCTTGTCTTGACATAACATTTACTAACACTCAGAAGAATTAATTTATGTTATGTCACAAAATGTATGTTGTCACAAAAGGGTATGACCAAAGTACCCTTTACTAATGGAAGCTTGAGCTTCTCTTCGAAAAGCAAGGAGCTGAATCATGAAAAGCAATGTAGCACTGTTAACCTTCTTCTCTTGTTCCTTCACATGCACCTTTTTTTTTAAAAAAAAAAAATAAAAAAAAGTAAAGAAACTCTTAAATCCTACTGCAGCAACAGGAATTTTGTGAATTCATACACAGGCCTCCCTTTTCATAACTGTCCTCCCCTCTTTGCTGAGGTCACCTGCTCCTGTGCCAGCTCTTGTGTGAAAGGAAAGGACACACGTGAGATCTGCTAATGAAAATCATAACAGGTAGACAAAAGTCTAATCACTAGCGAATTCAGACAGGAAGCTCTAGTTAAAAATATTAGACAATTAATATCTCACAGGTTATGAATCGGCTCACAATCACAGCCCTTGATGCTATAGATCCTAAAATAATACACAAAGAGGTGCCTAAAATTTGGTCCTTTAATCAAGTAATATAGACTAACTTCTGTGCTAGTGCACTATACCTGATCCTCTGACAACGTCTCAAGACAGAAAAATTACACTGCATTTGCTAAGAGATGCAAGAATGCACAACAGAGTCTGAGAGAAGGATCTCATACTGCTTCTCTTTAGTCTCTCTACATCAAAACCCATAAATAATTTTAAATACAGTTTTGTGAGTGCACATAAATACGAAGAAAGGAAAATAAATAAAGCACAGTTGACACAAAAATGAAATGAAACCAGAATCTCAGTCAATTCAACAGCAGCAATCTAATACTTATTCAGTTTTATACGCTTTTAAAATGAAAATGGCCAATAAAGAAAGTTAATTTAACCTCCTTACCTGACTTATCAGTGAAGTTTTACTACCCTTATCATGCAGAGCAAAGCAGACTAATGCCCGTATTTCTGGTGTTTCTAGCTTCCCATATCTATTTTTGGACAGCTATCTGTAATCCTTTTAGTTGGACAAATCACCACATTATTTTGTATATTTACATTTCAAATCAGTTCAATGTTTACATGCTTCTGCTTAGTTCCTATTAGATTGTTCCACAGGGAATAATCACAAAACCTTCATTTACATCCATCAAATTGATGAAATAGTGGGACAGCTGCCATCACAATGAATGAAGTCACTACACTTCATTCTTTTTATTGGCATCTGAAATCTTTTGAAGAGTAGCATCCAAGACCTCTTTTCTGTTTGAGAGCCAGCTGAAAAGCATCTGGCTGCTTATCCTTCACTACAGAATGACAGAAAGAAGCTGAAGCCACACACAGCTGGCATATTAAATCAATTCAGTACCTGCATAAATATTCTTTGCGAGCTAAATATGTCTCTCACAAAAGCCAACAGGACTTTCGCCCCCATGTCTGCATGAGAAGCTCACCATTTCTAAATTACAAGTGTTCTTAATTTAAATATCCAAGGACCATCAAAATACAGGTAAGTGACACTAAAAATGGGTGTCTCTTAGAGGAATCTCTTCCTCTCAAAACAAACAAGTCTTTTTGCTTTAATTTCAGAGAAATTAATTCAAGCCATTAAGAAAAATATACTTCCTTTCCCTGAAAAGGAGTAAAAAAATATTTACAGTTAGATGCTAAAGCTTCTTTCTTATCCTAGAGCTCATCCTGAGAAATAATGAGTATCTTTGGTTTTCTTTGAAGCGAGCAGGAGCTGCAGGTCCATAGTGTTTAAAGCAGTCTGGCTGGGCTCAACCCAGAATAGTCTATAGAATCTCTCTACTTCAGACTGAGTTGCCTTTCAGTTTACCATGAATAAGGCAAGTTCATCACAGAGATCTCAGAGGATTTCAAAAACGTAACTCTAGGTCACAGATGCTCCTCTTTTTATTATCAGACACCACAGTAAGAAATTATATAAAATATCTACAGAAAGGATTAGAAGGAAAAGTTAATATAAGCATTACAGATCCCAGAAAACACCTGGATATGAGATGTAGCAGCTTATGCTGGTGCCTGCAGGACTGTCTCTACCGTTGTGGATGGATGGTGGCCGTGCAGTGGATGTGGTCTATGTGGACATCAGCAAGGCATTTGACACCGTCTCCCACAGCATCCTCATAGGTAAACCGAGGAAGTGTGGTCTGGATGACCACGTACTGAGGTGGACCGCCAACTGGTTGAAGGGAAGAAGCCAGAGAGTTGTGGTCAATGGGGCAGAGTCTGGCTGGGTGCCTGTGTCTAGTGGGGTCCCTCAAGGGTCAGTGCTCGGGCCAGTGCTGTTCAATATATTTATCAATGAGCTGGATGAGGGATTGGAGAGTGTAGTCAGCAAGTTTGCTGATGATACAAAATTGGGAGGAGTGGTTGACACACCAGAAGGCTGTGCAGCCATTCAGAGAGACTTAGACAGGTTGGAAGGCTGGGCGGGCAGAAATCTAATGAAGTTCAACAAGGGCAAGTGTAGAGTCTTGCACTTGGGAAAGAATAACCCCATGTTCCAGTACAGGTTGGGGACTGCCCTGCTGGAGAGCAGTGTAGGAGAAAGGGACCTGGGAGTTCTAGTGGACAGCAGGATGACCATGAGCCAGCAGTGTGCCCTCGTAGCCAAAAAGGCCAATGGCATCCTGGGGTGTATTAGAAGGGGAGGAGCAAGTAGGTCGAGAGAGGTCCTCCTGCCGCTCTCCTCTGCCCTGGTGAGGCCACATCTGGAATATTGTGTCCAGTTCTGGACCCCTCAGCTCAAGAGGGACAGGGAACTGCTGGAGAGAGTCCAGCGCAGAGCCACAAAGATGATGAAGGGAGTGGAACATCTCCCTTCTGACGAAAGGCTCAAGGAGCTGGGTCTCTTTAGCTTGGAGAAGACGAGGCTGAGGGGTGACCTCATTCATGTTTATAAATATGTCAGGGGGGAGTGTCAGGAGGACGGTGCCAGGCTCTTTTCAGCGGCGTCCATTGACAGGACAAGGATCTGCAACATAGGAGGTTCCGTAAAAATATTAGAGAAAACTTTCTCACAGTGAGGGTGACAGAGCACTGGCACAGGCTGCCCCAAGGAGGTTGTGGAGTCTCCTTCTCTGGAGACATTCAAACCCCGCCTGGACACGTTCCTGTGTGATCTACTGTAGGTGGTCCCGGTCTGAAAGGGGGCTGGACTAGATGATCTTTTGAGGTCCCTTCCAACCTCTTAACATTCTGTGATTCTGTGACTCTGTGAACCTCCTACGCACCAGCTTGAACCCATTGACCTTGTCCCGTCCCTGAACGTGGCTGAAAAGAGCCTGGGTGCCCTGGAGACAGAGGACAGGAAGAAGGCAGAATTACTGAATGCCTTCTTTGCCTCTGTCTATACTGTTGGAGACTGTCCTCAGGAGCCTCAGTCCCCTGAGGCCCCAGAGGAAGTCAAGATAAAGGAGGAGTTTGCCCTGGTTGATGAGGACTGGGTTAAGGATCAGTTCGAACACTTAAACATCCGTAAATCCATGGGCCCTGATGGGATGCACCCACGGGTGCTGAGGGAGCTGGCGGGAGTCATCGCTAGGCCGCTCTCCATCATCTTTGGTAAGTCGTGGAGAACAGGTGAGGTGCCTGAAGACTGGAGGAAAGCGAATGTCACTCCAGTCTATAAGAAGGGCAGGAAGGATGAGTTGGGTAACTACAGACCGGTCAGCCTCACCTCCATCCCTGGAAAGATGATGGAACTTCTCATCCTTGGTGCTGTCTCTAGGCATATCAGGGATAAGAAGGTTATTAGGAGCAGTCAGCATGGCTTTGTCAAGGGGAAGTCATGTTTGACCAACCTGATAGCCTTTCATGAAGACATAACCAGGTGGATGGATGGTGGCCATGCAGTGGATATGTTCTATCTGGATATCAGAAAGGCATTTGACACCGTCTCCCACAGCATCCTCATAAGTAAACTTAGGAAGTGTGGTCTGGATGACCCGGTAGTGAGGTGGGTCACTAAATGGTTGAAGGGAAGAAGTCAGAGAGTTGTAGTCAATGGGGAAGAGTCCAGTTGGCGGCCTGTGCCTAGTGGGGTCCCTCAGGGGTCAGTGCTGGGGCCAGTGCTGTTCAACATATTCATCAATGACCTGGATGTGGGAAGTCTGCTGATGACACAAAGCTGGGAGGAGTAGTTGACACACCAGAAGGCTGTGCAGCCATTCAGAGAGAGTTAGACAGGTTGGAAGGCTGGGCAGGGAGAAGTCTTAGGAAATTCAGCAAGGGCAAGTGTAGAGTCTTGCACTTGGGAAAGAATAACCCCATGTTCCAGTACAGGCTGGGGACTGCCCTGCTGGAGAGCAGTGTAGGAGAAAGGGACCTGGGGGTTCTAGTGGACAGCAGGATGACCATGAGCCAGCAGTGTGCCCTCATGGCCAAGAAGGCCAATGGCATCCTGGGGTGGATTAGAAGGGGAGGAGCAAGTAGGTCGAGAGAGGTCCTCCTGCCTCTCTACTCTGCCCTGGTGAGGCCACATCTGGAATATTGTGTCCAGTTCTGGGCCCCTCAGCTCAAGAGGGACAGGGAGCTGCTTGAGAGAGTCCAGCGCAGAGCCACAAAGATGGTGAAGGGAGTGGAACATCTCCCTTCTGAGGGAAGTCTGAAGGAGCTGGGTCTCTTTAGCTTGGAGAAGATGGGGCTGAGGGGTGACCTCATTCATGTTTATAAATATGTCAAGGGGGAGTGTCAGAAGGACAGTGCCAGGCTCTTTTCAGTGACGTCCAGTGACAGGACAAGGGGCAATGGGTTCAAGTTGGAACACAGGAGGTTCCATAAAAGTATTAGAAAAAACTTTTTCACAGTGAGGGTGACAGAGCACTGGCACAGGCTGCCCAGGGAGGTTGTGGAGTCTCCTGCTCTGGAGAGATTCAAAACCCGCCTGGACACATTCCTGTGTGATCTACTGTAGGTGATCCTGCTCTGGCAGGGGGGTTGGACTAGATGATCTTTGAGGTCTCTTCCAACCCCCAACATTCTGTGATTCTGTGATTTTCTTCGGTGCCATTTGAATAATTTGAACTGTCTTTCAGTTCTTGTTTATATATGAATATATTGTGTGAAAACTACATAGAAAACACTGTCATTTGATTACATGAACCTCCATAATGAGCTACAAAACAAGGACAATCTGGCGCACAATAGCTTCAAATAATAAGTCTTGAATACGAAAGAGTTGCTTTGCATAAAAAAATGCAAGGCGGCAAACAAATCTTCATACTGCTGATGCAGATTTTTAAAATGTTTCAGCAAATTGTTTGTTGAATATACCCTGTGACTGGCAATTTCACTCATCTGGCAGAATTTTGTATCACCAGCCTTTCTTTTGCGGAATTACGGTAATATTGCCATCATTTCAAGAGCTCTGACAGGACAGTAATCTTGGTATGATATAAAAATGTCTGTTTGCAGTGCTCACCCAGAGAGATTGCTCAGAATAATTTAAAAATAAGGAAAAGAGGGAGCTGACATGCTTCACAAGACCATGAGCATAGTTCAGCTGTTTTCCAGGGGTGTTGGGTTTTTTTTAGAACAAAGATTACTGCTCTGCTCTCTAACAGTTGTCCTCATCCGAGGCAGTCAGGATTTGCTCTGAATGAAGAGGGATCTCAGCAGCTTGCTCAGACAGGAAAAATAATACTGAATTTGCTGATGAGTTTGTCCAATAATCTCTGGTCCAGTACAACACACAAAACACAACAGGCCTAAACGTGGCAGCACATTTGTCTGTCAGCATCTAAATGAAAGAAGTCCAAAAAACAGATAGCACGCAAGCAAATTTCAGTGGTTACTATAGTCCGAAAATCTACTGCTCTGGTTCAGTAATTTGAGGCAGAAAATTCAAATTTGGACATGGAAACATACATAGTTTCCACCTTTTGTTTCGGAGATTTGGTTCAGGCAATACACTACATTTGCAAAAAATAAATGAAATAAAACACAAAGTCTCTTGCTACCATTACAGATCACTGCTAGCAAGCACTAGCAACAGAAAAGTGACAACTGTAACAAAAACTAGAGCTGATAGACACAGACCAAGAAAGGAAAACTCTTCCTTGTTTTGGTCAATGCAGTGAGGGATTCAGGAAATAAGCCTTCAAGGATGTTCGTACTGTGAAACTAAGAGAATGCACTTTGATTCCTGTCTCACTGGAAAAGAACTTTCAGCCACTACATGCTGAAAGAGTCCCCTTTGCAAAAAATAAGATAACAGGAGTGCTCATTTCTGAGAGGAAACTGAAAGAAATAACATCAAGGTCGTCTGCAGTTCAACACACACTCTCTCTCACTGTTCCAGCCTACATTCGGATGGATTGTGTGAAAAACAAGACTTGGAACACAGACCTGCACACACTGGGAATCAAGGGTGGCCGTGATACTGCCCAGTGGCTCATCCTCAAATCCTGCCTTTACGCTCTGCCTGTGAGCTAAGAAAACAGCCCCCACATAAAAACAATGGACTGAACAGCTTCTGCTGGCAAAATAGACAAAATACTCCAAATGAATCGATGTCCACCCTAAAGCGTGAGGGCAAAAGTCTAAATGTTACAGGACACAGAGAGTCGAATGCGCAGAAAGTAGTGACCTGTTTTACACTTCCAGTCCCACAAAACTGCTTTTTGCCTAATTTCTTGTCTGTGCTTGCCATCCTCTAGGAATAACTATTTTTTCTAAGCCCTTAGTACCCTCTTTCCTAGTTATTCTTCAAACTCTGCACTCCCACTTTTTCCCTACCTTGCTACTTGTTTTTGGTCTTTAAGCAGTGTGAAATAACTCAAATATCATGCCATAAAGAATATCTTCATTAGGTCTGTCAGAAAGAGATCCAGACCGGATCACTACCAACTGAAAAGGACTCCAACTGACAAAGTTACACTTCTCCTACCATGCTATAATTAAAGCTTCAGTGTAGATTTTTGCCAGTCTCAGATCACACCGGTAAAACTTCACAACATCCACTTATTTTTCTTGGGCACTTAGTGTGTATTATGGTCTTTAGCAGCTGTATGCTTTGATAGCTGTCACACAAGATTTCTCCCAAATTAGACACCAGAAGAAGTTTAACTTTGAAAACAGGTTAGTTTACTCACTCTCAGGCAAGAATGAGCCGAAGTCATTCTGGGCTCTAGACAAAACCTTTGAAAGGCCTCATCCAAACGACACTATCAGAGCAACGATTCTCATTTCCCAACCATAAACCAAACTAAACACAGCTAACTTTATAATATGGGTGCTTAAAATTGTAAGCTGAATCCTGATTCAGGCTAGGACTGGTTATGGCTGTGTTGTCAAATGTTTTCTTCTATAAAATAATTCTTACAAACAAGAATAGAAAACTTCCAAAGTCAGAACCGAAACCTATTTCACAAAATCACAGAATCACAGAACATCAGGGGCTGGAAGGACCTCAAAAGATCATCCAGTCCGAACCCCCTGCCAGACCAGGATCACCTACAATAGATCACACAGGAACGTGTCCAGGCGGGGTTTGAATGTCTCCAGAGCAGGAGACTCCACAACCTCCCTGGGCAGCCTGTGCCAGGGCTCTGTGACCCTCACTGTGAAAAAGTTTTTTCTAATGTTTGTGTGGAACTTCCTATGTTCCAGCTTGCATCCATTGCCCCTTGTCCTGTCACTGGACGTCACTGAAAAGAGCCTGGCTCCGTCCTCCTGACACTCCCCCTTGACAATATTTATAAACATGAATGAGGTCACCCCTCAGCCCCATCTTCTCCAAGCTAAAGAGACCCAGCTCCTTCAGCCTTCCCTCAGAAGGGAGATGTTCCACTCCCTTCATCATCTTTGTGGCTCTGCGCTGGACTCTCTCCAGCAGTTCCCTGTCCCTCTTGAGCTGAGGGGCCCAGAACTGGACACAATATTCCAGATGCGGCCTCACCAGGGCAGAGTAGAGGGGCAGGAGGACCTCTCTTGACCTACTTGCTCCTCCCCTTCTAATCCACCCCAGGATGCCATTGGCCTTCTTGGCCACGAGGGCACATTGCTGGCTCATGGTCATCCTGCTGTCCACTAGAACCCCCAGGTCCCTTTCTCCTACACTGCTCTCCAGCAGGGCAGTCCACAACCTGTACTGGAACATGGGGTTATTCTTTCCCAAGTGCAAGACTCTACACTTGCCCTTGCTGAATTTCCTAAGACTTCTCCCTGCCCAGCCCTCCAACCTGTCTAAGTCTCTCTGAACGGCAGCACAGCCTTCTGGTGTGTCAACCACTCCTCCCAGTTCTCTCAACACCCAGCTGAGGAGCTGGGGGCTTTGAACAGACAATCTCTTCTTGACTTCAACTCCATTTTAATGCGTACTCATGATACTTGCAAAAAAGACTACATGCAGCCAAGAACAGTAATTTCATAGAACACCTCAAACATGGTATCCTTTCTGTCTTGTGAGTTAGTAGAAAACAGTTACAAAAATACACCAGTCACATCCAGCTAATGCACTTTTCCGCTAATCCCATACGCTGAAAGGGACTTATGCACAAAGGTAAAGTTTATTTCTGCAGGCAGAAATCTTACATTAACCTGAAACACTAGAGGTACTGCACATGTGAGCACAGAAGTTTAAAGGGAGCTCTGAATTTAGGAAAAAGATGGCAGCATTACTGATAGATACATCTGGATTCACACATAATTGTAAGGATCAAGTGTAAATGACACTTTTACGGGTGAAAAGTAAGGAAGAGGACAGCTGTGGGAGAAACTTCCAGGGAGCAAATGGGAGACAAAGATAGCAACAATACTGTGTAACATTTGCAGGAAAAAAATATTTTTAAATCTTCTAATAATTTAGAATTTAGAAGAAATTTCTTGGTGCAAATATAGAAATATGAAGGTAACTTGCAAGGGCTAGCTAAAAATGAGCCATGAAGGTAAGAACTGATGAAAAACCTGAAAAATGTATGTCCATAGAGAAAAAGCAAAAAATCCCCACCATAACAGCCTAAAAATCAAAACAACTACAATAAATGTTGTTAAGGGAAAAAACAAATGGAACCAAGCTGCTAAGCAAGGACTTGGTGAGGCCATTAAAGAACAAGAGTGGAAATTCAGTGACAGGTGATGCTGATATATTGCTGACACCCTGAATGATTTTTTGTCTCACAATCCACAAAGGAAGCCGAAGGTCACAAAAGAAAAGCGTGGAATAAATTTTCCAGTAGCAAAGTGAAATATGAATATGCCTTAAGATCGCTTCAAAGTTAACAATTAAGAACTCGGCATAATTAAAGCCTGACAAAGTTGTAGGTACAAATGAGTGATATGCCACAGAAGGCAACGCGGTATTGAAGAATAAAGAAAAGCTGACAATTCTGAATAGGAGAGGATTACAGTCATGTTAATAACATTTAAAGACTTCTTTCCCTCAAATGAAAAATGTGTGTTGCTGCAATTCTGAAGAATCGTCTGTTGGGAAGACAAGAGCTGGAAACTAACTAAAGCTGTATAAAAGATCAACCAGACTTCGATAAAACGCTCTTTTATATAGGATATTAGAAGCAAAAAATAAAGGAGGAAAATTAAAGGAAAAAAATAGAAGATAAATAATCAGCATCATCTACAAACCTCCTTTGGTCCTTGCCCTAGTTCCATAAAGCCCACTAAAGGTACCTAAGCAGTCAGCTGTCGGTAGGCACGCTGCCACCTGATCCTCCCAGGGAAATCACAGATCTTCACACTTGTGCACACACGAACTGAAAAGTCACTGAGGCTGCCAGAGGAAGAAATGAGTAGGCACCCCAGTACACGCAAGAAACACGTTAATAGAGGAGCGGCACTCTGAGCATCAAAGTAAGGCATAAAACAGAAATTCAGCATAAGAAGAAGTAGGACAAAAGCATTCAGCTCGAGATGTACTAAAATTCTTCACTGATTTTGCTTCTGTGCAACTTCAAGTTAGAGAAAAAAGGGCATCTATATTCACAAGACTCTAAAGGGAGTGGGAGAAAACAAAAAAAGAAAAGCAGCAAAGAGATTCTTGCGCTCTGAGAATTCAATATTTGATTTGATAGAGGATTGAGGCTTGTAACAGTTTGATATCATACCAGTGAGTCATTGATGTATACAAGGCAAAAGGAAAAGAGTTGATCAATGATAAGCAGATTGCAAACTCAAAAGGCCAGACATATGGATTAAAAAAATGAGGAAGAAAATTAATTTTGAATATAAATATTTACTTACAAAAAGATATCAGCAAGTTTAGATGGTCGAACAAGGAAGACAGTAGACATTGATCAGATTTAACACTTGGAGCAGGAAGAATTGTTGAATTCTTTAAAATAGGTATTTTTAAAATTTAACACTCAAACATCAAAATGCAGTTTCTCCTTGGCAGCTGCTACTTCAGAAAGTCACTTTCTCCTATGCTTTTAGAAGGGCCTTAAAAGATCCATTCTTAAGGGAAGAACAGGTTTCAGTAATATCGACAGCACAGACAAGCACCAATGGCTAATGCTGCATTCAACCCTGTGCAGCACAGCAGGTGTGTTGGCAGTGACTCTGCTGTTAAAGCTGTTTTGAAACTTGCACGTAACAAGACTAAAATGTTTCTTCGCTTTAATGGTTGAATTTACCTTCCAAATTTGGATTTTATTTTTGTCGTTGGTTTTTGTTTTTTTAAAAGCAACAAAAAAACCCAAACTCCCCCCAAACCCCACAAAAACACTTACATGATTTCTAATCAAAATACCTGTTAAGTATTGTAAAGGAACAAAATGCTTTGTCTTGGAATTCTGCCTTGTCTCCCTGACATTTGGGCAGAGCGTTTAGGAATTATCCAAATGCTGCCTTTACAGACTATGGACGTAGTATCATAGAATTATGGTTGGAAAAGACCTTCAAGATCATCCAGTCCAACCGTTACCTAACTCTACCAGCCCTACTTCTAAACCATGTCCCTGAGCACCCTATCTAGACAGCTTTTAAATACCTCCAAGGATGATGATTCAACCAGTTCCATGGGCAGCCTGTTCCAGTCTTTGATAACTCTTTCAGTGCATAAGTTTTTCCTGATGTCTAACCTAAACCTCCCCTGGTGTAACTGGAATCCACCTCCTCTTGTCCCATCTGTTTTAACTTCCTGCTTCTATGGAGCTCCCATGGATTCAATGTTCACAACACTACAAAAAAATACTGAACTCAAAAGTTAGTTCAGTTTTGGTTCCTTTAAATAAAAGAAGTTACTTAACTCTTCAGGATCTCTCTTTGAGAGACCCCGACGCATCAATGAACAGAATTGGAAAAGGGATAAGAGGAAAGGTACAACAAAAGAGGAAGAACATAAAACGTCAGCAACAAAATCAGCAGATGCTTGTGAGGAAGAAATGTTGAGTCTTGATGTCTGCACTCAATAGCAATCTCAAATTGAAAATTATTTCCTTTTACTTGCTGATTTTGTATATTTTACCATTCTTAATCTCTAGAATGCTTTAGTAACACAGTACATTGCAAACAATTTTAGCAAAAACTGTGCAGTACCAAACTCCAAGAAACATACACATACATGAAAGTCACTTCTACCAATACCCTGTAAGGTTTGTCTCATTTTAAGAGGAACTATATTGCCTACCACAAATTACATCATTTAAATATCTGTCGAATCCGCCAATTTTCTAGAAAGAGAATTCGTGCAAGAGTCTGAAATTAACAGTCAATTCTATACCTTTTTTTTATATATATATTGATCTGTATCTTCTGGTCTTGCACAATTTCCTTGGTAACAACAAAATTAATAACAGATCTTTTCAACCAGCTACAACTCAACTGAACTTTTCTCTCTCAAATGTGGGTGGCCACGCAGACTTTTGTCTCACGTAATTAACTGCTGTAAGAAGCACTTGCAATATTCTTCTCGAAGCTGTTACACGCCTGCAGATCACCTGTGCTGCAATCCTCACCAGAAAGGAAGCATGACCACAGACTGAGGAGAAGTTTTAATTGTCCCCAGGGTACATGACTTTACAACCCCACAAGTCAAACTTCAGCCACAGGCCAGCACTGCAAAGCCTAAAGACAACGCTTTATCCTTGGGTCTGGTCCTACAGAGCTATGCTCGCAGAGCAGGCACGGTTCTGCGCCAGCAAAGCCCTTTCGTGCTCTTCTGCATCTGGGTGAAAGCTGTGCCAAGGACCTCCTGGTTCTTTTAGATGACAGTGGAACGAAGTGCCCACACACAGTGCAGGTTTGGTATTTTAAAAAGCCTAAAAGCATCTACTAGAAAAAACGCTATAAAAAACCCCACATATATCTGTTTGTTTACTCATTTTTATATACATGTAAGAATGTATGCAATTATATATGTATATGCATAAATGTGTACGTACATGCATAAACGTGGGCATATAAACACACATACACACAACATGCAGTGAAGAATTAGTTTAGGAAAAATTCTGTATGTCTGCACAGTCATTCAAAATTTAGCCCCTGCAAAATAATACTCATTTCACAATAAACATATGAAAATTAAATACAGCTGGTTTAGAGAAAAAAAAAAAAAGCTCTTACCTGCTTTACCACCGTCACGGTGCCAGGTGCCATGGTAACTACAGAAGCGACTGCAGTGGCGTCGTGGGTTTCCGAACCCAACTCAATGATTTGCTGCAGGATGTTTACAGCTGTTGGATCAAGTCTTTCACCTTATCAGAAAGACAGGAACCATAAGAACATTATAGTAAAGCAGTTCTAAGGGTATGCAAATCTAAGCATGACACGCTCTCTTTCCCCGCTCCTGCCTTAACCCTGACTCACAGCCCTGTTTATGAATTTCGAACGGCTCAATAACATGAGGCTTTAATAATAGATCGACAGCAGGAAAGTATTCACAAAACAAACTTGCCTGAGGAATGCATGAACCAGCAAGTGAAGCCCCACTGGTCATTTTTATGCCTGTTTGAATGAGATCTAAAATAACGCGTTGAATAAACACACACCAGGTACAACTCCTAGCTCTAACTGTAAATCAAGAAGCTGCAAGACTTTACAAATCCAAACGAGTATTTGCAGAGGTACAACTATTTGGTGTTTACCATCTGTCCAGCCACTCGCAATAACCTTCAACTCAAAAGAAGTTCCGTTGTCACTAATGTGCTAAAGGGAAGAGTTAATTGCTTAAGAGAGATCACACTTATCATTTTATAAGCACGGAATCAGAACACGTTTGAGCTTTTTTATAAAATCCTCTTGATGTGTGCAGCCTTGCTAAAGGAAAGGCAAGTTTGAAAAAAAACAAAACAAAACAATAAAAAACCCACACGTAGTTGTACTCTCACTTCTGCGATCCTCCCAGAGTGTGAAAAGGTAGGATTTGGATGTTGGAAAGAGGCTTTTGTTATGCAGGAATACAAATTCCCCTCCTGTTGCCCACCATTCCCACATGCCCGCTGTCAGCATGAGAGATGTCAGAAAGGGAACAAAATTGTCAGGATCCTGTTAAAGCTTCCTTATATTTGCTGTAATCACTGTCAAAACTAGGAAAGAGAGGGCAAATAGAATAAAACTCACTCTTAAGCTCAAACACTTCCAAACTGAGGTTAATACTGTGATGGGCATCTAGGTTAGATAATTTCAGTTCACACAGGAAGTTGCTATATTTTGTTATCTACATAAGAAATAAGATTGAGTACTGAAAAATGTTTCCTTGCTTTAGGTTTTGGATTTTTTTTTCTATATAATTGCTTTTAGACAAGATACTACTATTTTTCATACCTAGACGGAATAAGCTGGAAGAGTATCTGAAGTAGGATGCACTAAAAACCAAATCATTCTACTCTGAAAACTACAGCCTCGTGCTTAAAATCAAATGTGTTTTGTACAGAATATTCCAAGATCATGTTTATTTTAATTTAGATATATAAAAGCTTAAGAAAAGCTTTCAAGAGGTTTTTACTCACTCATAATTCCCAGTCATCAAAATTGATTAATACATAAATTGTCAGTAATGTAATTTAGTTGCAACATGTTTGGAAATTCCATTAGAAGTGGGAGTTTTTGAAATGTATCTGTATTATGAAATGTAAAGACCACAATGGTGAACAACTGTAGAATGTTATCTTCTGATAACCAATGCACCTATTTCTAATATAAAACCCAAACATATCAACACCTACTCCAGTCCCTGATGTTTTAACACTCTCAGAAACCTGGACTTCTTTTTTCTTTTCTTCCAGTTTTTGTTTTTCCCACTTAGCAATCATTATCTAAACCCACTCTCGTTCTTCCTCAATCTCATACCGAATAGCTCCCTTAATTTCGTGTGCCATCAGAATTAAGTTTGTTAGCACTGTCTTGGGAACACGGTCAATGAGCTATTCCACCGTGTCACTTCTGCAGTCTGGCTGACTTAAGCAGTGAGAACAATAATTGCTAGAGAATTGCCATTAGATACAGACCGTCTACTCTGCCAAGACAGCTGATTTCACAATATATTTAATAATACAAGCAGGAAATTCCACACACCTAATAAAGTGCAAAACAGAGTGTGATAAGTATTAATGACTTAAGGATACAGAAATTCATGAAGAACGGTGATTTCTCATTATTTATCCCCAAAGAAAAATGTAACTCCCCAGAAGTAAGTTCTGGATAACAAATTACACCATTTTGAATAGCTTCACAGGAGATCATATAGGGCTCACTATACTCAAAAGCATTAAATATTTATGAAAAAAGATGTGCTCCAACCTAAGAAAAGGTAACTTACCATTCTCAGAAGTATATCTAAGATTCTGTAATGCAGCTACAGCAGCTTGAGTGCCTTGAACATCTCCAGACTCTGTGATATGGAGATACTGAGTGGAGGCTTCTTCAGAAACTTCAGCAGTTAACTTGAAAACAAGACCCAGAGAAGGGATGAATAACCTCACCCTCATTTTAGCAATTTAGAGAACAGTGAAAGTTCTATGTTTAAAAGAATGAGCTTTGGACAACAAATACTGTAACAAGAATTATAGAAATACTGGGTGAAACAATTCAAGAAGTCTATTACGTGGGAGTTTATGGGATATTATCCCATAGTTTACTTCCAGATTCTAAAGTTGCCTTAAGCATGCTAAGTTATCTTCATTTTTGTTGCATGGTTATTTTAGAACTAACAACAGACTTCTATTGTGCCAGGGTCTAGTAAAGATCTTTTGGGTAAAATCAGTTTATAATGCATGTGAGTGCAGGTCCGGTAAAATGCCTCTGAAGTTTGAGTGGCATTTCATTTTAGAAAAAAACATCCCTTCCATAACTATGTTTTTCAAGACAATTTTTCAATATGTATTCCTGCTGTGATAAGACTTCTTTATTAATAGCCATTTCAGCAGCAGAGACACGCTTCCATCCCGGATGTCCTCATTTTTTCAGGTTTGAGCGTCTGCTGTGTGAGTGGAGAGAGAACAGTTTGTGAAACATACGTGGATCCAAGACTTTGAAGGATGACATTCTAAAGTGCTTGCCCTGTGTTCTTTGGAAAACTGTCCATATAGAGTCTATTGTGATATTTAAAGTTCTGTCTGTGGGATATTCAAAACTGTGGGATGGCTCTTTCAGACCAGGCATTCGATTTACCATGGGCGTTAGACTCCCTGAAAGTCTGATCTTAGTGACACTGGGATTTCCTACGTATTTTGGATTGAAGCTGAAAACACGGAACAAATGATAGAAGATTTACTCTGTATTATAGGACCATTTTTTTAGCTGATCAATTTACAAACTCAGTCTTCTACGTTCAAACCTCTTCTGGATCAAAATGTAAGCTTTTTACATGAATTCAATATAAATTTGAAGCTTTGCATTTCTTGCATTTAATACCAGGGAGTATTTGGCATATAACAAAATGCTGTAAGTTTTTCAATTTCACATTTTTTTTTGCTAAAACGTTCGTCCTTTCTGCTGCAAAGAGAGGACTAAAGCCCTAACATGCAGAAATAAGCACTTACAAGGCTGTTAATCCTACCAGATTAAAGCAGTCAAGCTTAACAATCACAGCAATGTATGCATTCAAAATGGAGATGAGATCACATGACTTTCTGATCTTAAAGTCAAGAAAATGTTTTTGAATAATTCTTATCCTTATTTTTCTTTCTACATTTTTTTTTTTAACCCTAGGGCTAAAGCTATGGCAACTTAGCTTTACCTCCCACTTGGTATCCCCGTTATGCTCCTCCAGCTTCATTCCATGCTTGTTTTTAAGATGTCTGTTGAACTCCCATTTTGTACCGTACACAAAGCTGCAAACAGGACACTTAATGCCACCTGTAAAGGAAACACAAATAAATTCCTTGAGTAATGTTCATATATATTCTTCTTCAAGGCAGTAAGGACTCAATTTACAGCACTACAGAATGATTGAGGCTGGAAATGACCTCTGAGATCATCAAGTCCAGCCTATGACCCAACACCACCACATGGGTCAGACCACGGCACTAAGTGCCACATCCAGCCTCTCCTTAAAGCCCTCCAGGGATGGTGACTCCACCACTTCCCTGGGCAGAGCATCCCAGTGCCTGAGCACCCTCTCCATGAGGAAGGGCTGCCTGAGATCCAACCTGAACCTTCCCTGACGCAGTTTCAGGTCGTGTCCTCTCATCCTGTCACTGGTTCCCTGGGAGAAGAGCACGGCCCCCACCTGACTACACCCTCCCTGCAGGGAGTTGTAGAGAGTGAGAAGGTCCCCCCTGAGTCTCCTCTTCTCCAGGCTGAACCCCCCCCCAGCTCCCTCAGCCTCTCCTCATAGGACCTTCCCTCCAGTCCCTTCCCCAGCTCTCTATAATTTGACCTCATCTCAATCAAGCCACATAACTGTAATTTAATAGGTTTCTCTAGCCATGTATCTAGCATGAAAAAGGGGAGGAAAAAACCCCCAAAGTTGAACTCTCACAATGCCTAAAGGGCAATTTTGCATAATAGTAATTAATGGAGTCTGGAACAACTCATGTATCTGGGAAGCTGTAGCAATCCTGCCTCCCTGCCTGCATGTCACCCTTGGGTGGGTGTGAAGCTGCAGGAATGCTGGTCCCATCTGTCCCCCTCTCTGCCCATCTCTCTCTGGTGAACCCCTACCACAGTGAGAAAGAAGGAGCAGGAACATGGAACTGTCTGCATTCATCTCAGGTGCAGCATCATTTCTGCAATTAAGTTCACATGAGAAGTATTGGTTTCATCTCTCAGGAGCCAGATGTTAAGGGAGATAGTCAAACCACAACAGAGACAACATTAACTGCAAAGTAAATAATAAAAACTTATCTACGGAGTGAGAGCTTGTGCTTGCTTTGCCAACAGAAGCCATTCTAGAAGTGGCACGGACATTACACATAAAGAAGTTTTTTCAAGGAATGACAAAATACTAAGTTTGACCAACCCCACCCTCAAAAAAAATACTACAAATTCTGCCGAGTCATTCCCACAGTCATGACTCTGGCTGAAATTCAAGCTTAGCTGCACCAGTAGAGACTAATCCTAGCTTACAAGTCAAATTTATTTCAGGTCTGATGGTGACTGTGACTTATGTTCTGCTTTAGGCCTATGAAAAGTAAATCCTAGCACATATCTTATATAACTCTGTACCAGTGCTTGTGCCCTGTAAATACCCTTTTATTTTAAATCAGAGTTCCTTAAAGACTATTTTAATGCTTAGTGCGTTACTTATCATTGCAGCTTTAAGTGTAAATTGTACGTATACTCCAAAAATTTACAAGACTGGGGTCTCCGACAAATTTCAGCTTTCAATATGGGTTCCATGTCATCTTTTTTTCCACATTATCAAAGCAAACTAGGAAGAATTAACAATGCAATGTCATCTTCACTCAAATATCTTTGGTTTTGAGAGTTTCTACTGTTTATGTTAACATGCAGACCTGTAAGCCTGAGTTTTCTGCCCACCTACAAATCGACGCAGAGCATGAATTTAGCACAATGTTTACTGTCTGATTGTGCAGCATTACAGGTAAAAAACTGAGCATGACAAAATCATAAGCATCCAGTTTTCCACACTAGATTGAACAGCTTTTACTTCTTTTTCTTATGAAAGTCATTTGGTCGAACGTCAGGTCTCAGCTGCTCGTAATTATGCAAATAAGCATTTCTCCTTTTTTCCCCCTTATTGACTGAAGCAGAACAAGAATAATCTGCACATGATAAATTGTTGCATTAGGTGAGCAGAGCTCACTGACAAATCTAACGGCCAGGGAAGCGCGTTAACGCCACTTTAGGAGCTGGGCCACCAGATGGCTGACTCCACATTACCGTGGCAAATGATGACTCCTGCCCATCGGGTTCAAATGCTTCCAATATACTCCCATAAGCTGCTTATAAGGCAAGTCCTCCTTGCACATAGCCTTTTGTGAATAAGGTGATTAAAAAAAGCATTCCGTTTTACAGGAATGGAAACCTACCGTACAGTATTCTATCAGGTGAAAGAAATAAGCTTTTTCTTTTGATAAAGCAGAATATAACCACATCCAGTCGCTAAGGTCTTTCACTGACACCATTCCTACACAATTTCCCCTCTTTGCTCTAAATCTACTATAAGTCATCACCAAACTTCACTGTTAGAGCAGATGCTCAATACTCGATCTCTAGATAAAACTGAAATAGTTTCCCGATTAAGGGAAACACAAAAACAAAATGCTTTTGTTAAGATTAGCACAAAGATATTATTAGGTACAGAAAATGAAATTAAATATTCATTTCACACCAATCTGCAGTATTAGGAAAAACCTGCTGTTGTGAGAGGACACTTTTCCACATTACCTTGATACTGAAATTACTGTAACAATACATCAAATAAATTAAAGCTGCACCTTTTGTCATTATGACATTAATTAAAGAACAAATAATGGAAGCATGGAATTAAACTGGCAATACATAACTCCATGCCGGTAAATTGATAGGAAAGCTCAGGAAAATTAATTTCTACTAGGTTCTTTAAAGTAATGGGTAACATACAGAGAAAGTCAATGAATTACACACCTTATCTG
The DNA here is from genome assembly GCA_020746105.1 of Trogon surrucura. NCBI lineage: Eukaryota > Metazoa > Chordata > Aves > Trogoniformes > Trogonidae > Trogon > Trogon surrucura. The sequence continues at coordinate 7,967,408 of CM036619.1, read as the reverse complement.
CCTTCAGCCGGAAAAGTCATGCTTTAACAAAATAATGCACACAAATATTATACAGCTCCACAATTTTCCACCATTGCACTGACACGTGCCCCCAAACAACTTATTTATTGGCCTAAAATCTCCATAAGACAATGATGACTTTACATTAAAAGAAAGCATGCGATCATGGATCATCACATTTGTACTGCACAAACTGCTGCACAAATACAAAATCTGTCCCTCAGCGAGCACAGAAATTCACAAACAGAAGAATGAATGGAAGGAGGTATCAGCGAAGAGAACAGAAAGAACTTTGGGAAAAATGTTACGTGACTTGCCCAGCATAAAGCAAATGAAACTGAAGAAGGAAGCTATCAAATGAGCAAGGAGGCAGGCACTCCCAAAATCCCCAGTGGGTGATGCATATATAATACTCTTGTCCCCTACACAGAATACATCAAAGTCTTAGAGTATTTATTTTCCTTTATTACTTTAAAATACTAAAACAAATGTCAGATCACAGACTTCGATTTAAAGAAACAACAACAACAAAAAAACCATCTCCAAAAGCCACAAGCATTTCCCTAATCCTGGCTGATCCTAATTTCTCACGTAAGCTCAGAAATGAAATAGTGCTGTCTATCTCTGGCAATGCTGATGCTCAAATGTTCCCTCTTCTATTCTATGAATCATTCATTTATTCATAATCTCATTCTAGCAATCCTGAGTAGAGTCCAGCAGTCTACATTCATATAAATATTTCCAATTAAGAACATTTGCAATGCCGGCAATGCAGTCAAAAAACAATTAGGAGAGGAGAAAAGATGAGCAGGTAGGAGGCAATTCACTCTGGACTCCATGGGTAACTCAGAACAAGCTCAATACAATACAAATAAATATAGACAGTTTTTATTAGACATTAATCTTTGTTAGCTTTCCTTCTCGTGTTTTTCCAAATCCTTACACTTGCTGGCTTTCCTGCTTATTCCTTTTCATTTATAGTCCTTTAATTTCAAAAGACTTGTTTAATATCAGGTCCGAAGGCTCTTCCCCCCTTACAGGAATACATGAATAATTTTCTAAAATTGCTTTTCAGATCTACAAATACGGTAAATTGAAAATTGATAGAAGCTAGTCAGACAGCAACTTGCAATGGCTGGCCCAGGCAGCTCAGGAACACACACCTTGCCGTACCACGGAATATGCCCACAATGATCTGTTTGTGCTGTGAGACCCAGATACACAAGATCTCCTGATTTCAAAATGGGAAAAAAATTTATTAACTTCAGTAGGACTGATGCTGATCACCTGCAAATGCAAATCCTAAAGTCTACCACAAGGAGCTTCCAAGGAATTTTTTTCCCTCCAGTGAGATATCGAAACATTGAGAAAAACTGGCATTTCTACAGTATGAGAAGAAATCTGCAGTTCTCCTGTTTTTATTCTGAGCCTACGGGTAAGACCCATGTGATGTGTCCTACAGCAGCAAAAGGAGCTGGCAAAGGAGCTTGCGCATGGGAGCAGCGCACTAGTAGCAGGGCTTGCTTCATGGCAGAGTCCTGGTAAGAGACTGACTCCACAGCTCGTACACGGATTTGAAGACCCCTTACTGCTCGAGAACTCCAAACAGCAGGTGGACATAGAATCATACAGAATCATAGAATTGTCAGGGTTGGAAGGGACCTTAAAGATCATCTAGTTCCAACCTCCCTGCCATGGGCAGGGACATCCCCCACTAGATCAGGCTGCCCAGAGCCCCATCCAGCCTGGCCTTAAAAACTTCCAGGAATGGGGCTTCCACCACCTCTCTGGGCAACCTGTGCCAGGGTCTCACCACCCTCATGGGGAAGAACGTCTTCCTAACGTCCAGTCTGAACTGATCCATCTCTAGCTTCAGCCCATTCCCTCTAGTCCTATCACTACCCGATATCCTAACAAGCCCCTCACCAGCTTTCTTGTAGCCCCCTTGAGATACTGGAAGGCCACAATAAGGTCTCCTCAGAGCTATCTCTTCTGCAGACTCAAACATGTGGAAAGCAGGCAAATCACTAGTGCATACATGGGAAACAGAAATGCTGTGTAAAGCAGGAAAGAGACAGAAGGATACAAAGCTAGAAAGACCAGAGTATTTCCGTTAGAAGGGACTTAGAGCGATCATTTAGTCCAACTGCCTGACTGCTTCAGGGCTGACCAAAAGTCAAAGCATGTTACCTCAGGTGTTGTCCAAATGCCTCTTAAACACTGACAGGCTTGGGGCATCGAGCACCTCTCTAGGAAGCCTGTTCCAGTGTTTGACCAACCTCTTAGTAAAGAGATGCTTCCTGATGTCCAGTCTAAACCTCCCCAGCACATCTTCAACCCACGCCCCTTTCTGCAGGGCTGCTCCACAAATTTATACTTGTGGCCAGTGTTACTCTGTCCTAGGCACAAAACCCAGTGCTTGGACTTGTTAAATTTCATCCCATGATTAATTGCCCAGTGTTCAAACGCGGTGGACAAAGCACGCCCACTGCAGGAAAAATTAAAGACTATTTTCTCTCATTTCACTCTGATGTCTTCATTATAAGACTACTCCTGCATTCTCAACAATTTTACAGGTTTTTGTCTCAGTGGAAAAGAATTATTTTCAGAAATACATTCCTCTGGCTCCCAAAGGAGAAGGAAAATCTAACCAGCATATGAATGATTTTATTTGTTCAGAACATTATAAATATGCTCCTTAATTTCAGATTAAACAGAATTCAAAGTCAGGTGCCTGTTCTTAAGAATGGCTCTGGACAAACAATTCCCTGCAGTGCTCAGATATTTGCAAAGTTAAACAAAGCTCCCCATACAGTACACAGTTCTTCCTTCACCATCACCACTACAGAATAAAGTCTTTGAGTACTGACCAAGTAAATATTATGTCTTCATAACAACGGCACGCTCCTAGCAACTTAACACTGTCTGTGAAAATAACTTTAAAATTCTACTACACATTCCTGCCTTGAAATTTATGGACAAAGATCTATTTTGTAAATTATTTCTGTTTTTTCACTAAAAGGAAACAAAGAAATGTCATGACATTTTTCTAGTGGGTTATTAATTTGCTGTCATTTAGTCTTCAGTCTCTTTCCTTACCTTGAGCTCAACCTTTCAAAACTGTCATAGAAATTTATCAGTAGAAAGACAGAAATTTATCATGCATTTCAACAGATGGTGATACTTTACTTGCAAAAGGAGATAAAAAAGTGAAAATGATAAATGTATGCAACAATGAGTAGTACAGGCAAGGTCAATCAAAACTTTGATCCACCCTTAGAAACAAAGACCAAAGGTATGAATGAAATGTAAAAAAGTGTCCCTTTCAGAATTATTAAAAAGTAGTAACAATTTATCAGGTAACATCCACTGCACTGAGGAATGCATACCACTGCCTTTATGCCAAGTTTGCTTCAGCAAAAACATAACAAGTTTTACACGGTGGAGATGTACCTTGTTGGATAAGGGCTTCTGCCGCAGGTTCCCCAGAACCTACATTTACATACTCTTCATTAGGATGCTTTCTGTTGTAATGTCTCTTCAGGGAACCAGATATGTTGCAGGAATAGTGGCAGTGAGCACAACGGAAGGGCTAGGGGCAAAAAGGAAAATGTTAGAACATATTTCCTCACCTCTTCAGGTGTAAGCTGCAATATTTTGATCCTGGAAACCACGTTCATTTCTGGTTTAGGCATCTATGGAGGCCTTCCAAAATTCACTATAAATGGAACTAAATGTCACCTAAAATTAGGTACTTTGTATTACGTGCAAGACACCAAATATTCTCAACATTATAAGATTATTACCAACTTTTCGTTATTCAGTAAACTGGGTGCTTTCATAATGGATGATCACAGGTCTGACCACGCGCAGACTTTCTACTACAGGGAAACGACTCAGCTGCCGTGACCTTTGGTCTGCAAAGGGGGAGTAAGAGAGCTAAAAGAATTTAAGGTAAAAAATGATTGTACAGCCAACCTAATTTAAGAGATAACAGAGTTATCTCTTCCCTTTCCTTTCCTTCTCTCTCCAACATGCTCCCAACTTCTTCCCTTTCACTGGCACTTGAATTCATCTGACCATCTGGTGAGCTATATACCTTGACTTCAGTAAGGTTTTCGATACTGTCCCCCATAACATCCTTGTAGGTAAACTCAACAAATGTGGGATAGATGATTGGACTGTGAGGTGGATTGAGAACTGGCTCAGCAACAGAGTTCAGAGTGTTGTGATCAGCGGCAAAGAGTCAAGTTGGAGGCCTGTGGCCAGTGGTGTCCCCCAGGGGTCAGTGCTGGGTCCAGTTTTGTTCAATATCTTTATCAACAGCCTGGATGAGGGGATAGAGTGCACCCTCAGCAAGTTCGCTGATGCTACAAAACTGGGAGGGGTGGCTGACACCCAGGCAGGCTGTGCTGATCTGGACAGGCTGCAGAGCTGGGCAAAGGGGAACCTCATGAAGGCCAATAAGGACAAGTGTAGAGTCCTGCATCTGGGGAGGAATAACACCAGCACCAGGACAGATTAGGGGTTGCCCTGCTGGAAAGCAGCCCTGTGGAGAAAGACCTTGGAGTCCTAGTGGACAGTGAGTTGTCCATGGGACAACACAATGTGCCCTTGTGGCCAAGAGGGCCAATGGGATCCTGGGGTGCATCAAGAAAAGTGTGTCCAGCAGGTCTTGGGACGTTCTCCTCCCCCTCTACTCTGCCCTGGGGAGACCACACCTGGAATACTGTGTCCAGTTTTGGGCTCCCCAATTCAAGAGAGACAGGGGCCTACTGGAGAGTCCAACAGAGAGCTACGAGAGTGATCAAGGGACTTGAACATCTCTTCTATGAAGAGACACTGAGAGAACTGGGGCTGTTCAGCCTTGAAAGGAGACGGCTGAGAGGGGACCTTATTAATGTATATAAATATCTGAGGAGTGGATGTCAAGAGGAAGGTGCTGGTCTCTTCACAGTGGTGCCCAGTAACAGGACAAGAAATAATGGGTTTAAGTTAGAACATAGGAAGTTCCACCTCAATATGAGGAGAAACTTCTTCACTGTGAGGGTGAAGGAGCCCTGGCACACGCTGCCCAGGGAGGTTGTGGAGTATCCATCTCTGGAGACTTTCAAAACCCACCTGGATGAGTTCCTGTGTGGCTGCCCTAGGGGATTCTGCTCTGGCAGGCGGGGTGGACTAGATGATCTCTAGAGGTCCCTTCCAACCCCAAACGCTCTATGATTCTATGAACTAAATGAATTAACTTTTTAGAACATACATCTCCCTTCAAGACAAAGGAGAGAGATATTTTAAGAGAAAAGTTTAGGGAAACAAGCACTTGTGCCTAAAGTCAGCCTCTGAGAATAACCTTCCGACTGAGATTAAGTCACAGCTTCATGGGAAGCTTGACATAGCCATTAGGGCTGTGGAAAACAGCGCAGGTGTTAGCCAAAGGCCTTGTGGAAAAGTCAAATACCTCAGAATCGGATGCACAATGTTTCATTCACAGAAACCAGGTCCACCAAAAGCTACTCAGCAGAAAATGTTTGGTACAGAAATGTTTATTAAGCTGAATTTAAAGCAGGGAAAAATGTGCAGTCAGGGTCCAATGACCAGAACATTCCCCTAAGTTTGTTGCTCACAACCTTCCTTCAAGCTCCAAACAGCAGGAATAAGGAAGAAAAGTGGTGTCCAAGATTCCCTTAACCTTACAATGCAGAGGGTACTGTAACATTCAGCTATTCCATTTTTCAGAGAGGGGTACGCTCCTTTTCTATTGCTAAAATAATCCAGGCAGACAGCTGCGTTCTTGTACCACTCTCTACATCCTTGCACGTCCTGTATTCTACCTGCTATCAGACAGCAGGATTGCAAATCCTCGGAGTCCAGATTAAGTTATCTTTAGGTCACAGAACTGCTGACATCACTCCAAGTTTGATACGCATGCAAACAACTGTCCCAGAAGGAGGCAACGTGTTGCTAACAGACAGTTCGTTAGTTCCTTTTGACAAATACTCTTGATTGACCTGTTTCAGTGTTCTGCGCTTCTCTTGGTAATGCACTGAACAGCCACACTTGCAGGCAGGCTGACAGAGGGCTAAGAAGAGGTGCTGAGTCAACAGTCCTAAAGCTGATCTCAAGGTCAGAACCAGCAATTATTTCAAGAACTGCATTGTGAGTACCTTCATAGCGTTAGCCATTTGAAAAAGAAAAACATGTATTTTCATTTACAAAAAATCCCTTTAAAAATTAAGTCCACGACAAAACTACCTACTTAAGAAAGAAAAAAATCTTGTTCAAAATGTGCCATCCCTTTAGATCTCTTGCTTCATTTTCTTCTATGTCTGGTCTTCCAAAATTTAAATCACGAATCAAAAGACTGTCTTCCTTTCTGCTTTATGAAGGTGAGCAGCACTGGTACTTATTAAGAATGGTTGAAGTGTACTCTTCATAGAAACGAAATGACGTGTTATATAATAAAAGATGTTGCATATGAAAACACTATGTTGTTTTCAATAAGAAATACCCTCATCGCCAAGATAAAGAGTGATATTAAAATGAACATTTTCATATATACAAAACATTGGATTTTTCTGGAAAAAAAACAACTACTATTATTTCTATTTCCTGAATATAACATTTCACAATTCATTACATCAAAATCTATCATACTGAGAACCAATGTGAAATTTTAGGAATATAATGAAACCATGGTTTATTAAAATAAACCGTATGTTTAATCTAAACACTTCCTAGAAACATTAACAGTCTTCAAAACTCCTTCCGAGACACGTTTCAGACAAACAGGGTGGTTTAAAAATTAATTCTCATCAATTTTCTTCAAGTATATGAACTCATCTATAGTGCATTAGACTGGCAAACTTTCAGAGAAAATAAAGATGAGAAATGAACAGTGATGTATGGGATTCGCTTTTCTACTTCCCTAGGATATTTTAAGGTATATATTAAATTAGTTCTTCAGGACTAACAGTCAAGAAACCCAGTAAATATTTGGTTTTTATTGCAACATACATCCATTTCTGGCAAGTAAAGTTACAAACTACAAATCGCCCTTACCCCAAAAGTCTGAATATAAAGTCAAGACTCCTGAAATATTAAAATGTTAAGATGCCATAACAGTCACCAAACAGGAAAACGTGCCAGTTTTAAAACTGTTGTCTGAAGTTGCATCTATTTCTAATTTCTGATTTATATGTTTTCTTACCTTGAAAGAGACGTGCTGTTCCATATGACGTAGGAGCTGTGGTTTTTGAGCAGCTGTGTAGTCACACACTGTACATTTAAACTGTTTTCCTGAAACAGGAATAAAAAAAATGGAATTACTTGTTTCTCTATTTAAGTTCAGAAAACTGATTGCATTTCCTCATACAGATTATTTCCAAAGTGCTAAGAATGAGCAATGAACAACACTACAAGTCTGGCGCTTGCTCTGCAAAATTTTTGTTAAACAGAGTTAAGAGCAGATGTAAGGAGGAAAAAAGGCTGAAGTGTTATCTTTAAATTATAAACATTAAACAGTCTAGATGCTCCTGGGATAGTCACTTGGGAAAGAAGAATTGTGATAATGCAGCCTGAATGAAAGAAGGAAATCAATTATTTACAACTGCAGGCACTGTTACTTTGCTATTTGTAAAGCAAATTTGAAAACCCTTAAAACACAGATTTTTGGTGATGTTCACATGCTTTTACCTACTTCTATCCCAAGCACTGAATTGTTATGATTCAAAGACATTTAAATTTTCTTGGCTTTTTCCCACTCTAAGTTTTCTTGATATATTGGTGGCAGGGTATGACATAACCTATTATTTTTACTAGAAGATTTGTTTATCTGTTTAGCACTACCCTTCCAATAACGACTCAAGATATTTTAAATTTTTTTCTACACTGGCTTAACTCTGGATATAGGGAGAAAAAAGCAGGCTATAGACAAAAATAAGATTAGAAAGGCAAATAATAAAGAGGTTTTGTGTTTTGAACTTTCACTTCTGCTTCCACAATTTTAAAACAATGGGTACAAGTCGCTCCATCAACATCAGCTTGAATGATGCCCATATCCTTGTTCATCATGAAATTTAACCTTTCCCATCTAAATCTCTGCAGTAACCCTGCAAAGGTTACTCACAAGGGAGGAGAAAGCATACACTGGGGCTAGATTGGGCTTTACATGTGGGGACTTACACACTGGTGGCTACCAACCGCTAGTCATAACGGGTAGGTTCTGTGATTTGTTCTTGGAGAGTACCGATTCACATCTCTTTATTTTAATTGGGCATAAATTTCCTCAAAATAGATCGAGTCAATGGAACTGTTTGACTTCTTCTGCATCGGTGGTTTCAAAAATCACTGAGCAGATCAGAAGAGGGGTGAAGACAAGAGGCACATATTTGCATAAATATTGCTCCTTCAGATACCAACTGAAAATTTACTGAAAAATCTAAGACATTCTGTCTTGAGTACTTGTAGAAGTTTGAGTTGTAAGCAGCTCTTCCACACAACGTAATGCAATTAAGTGGAGTCAATGCAATTTATATATTGCTTTGTGGGAAAAAATAAAATCAGAAGGCAGAAGTATCATTTCAGTGCCACAGACAAGACATTATACTTGAAATTTCTTTACATGCCTGTGAGCTTTCTAGTCAGGCATCGATCGTGAAGGCACTAACCCTCCAACCCGAAATAGTAACAATAAATTTCCAGGAACAAGAATGGAAATTTCAGCTAATGAAAGCTGACACTCAGAACATTCAGCCTCAAATAAAGTCAATATTTTTAACACAGGGCATGATTAATGACTATGACAATTTACTTAGAGATCGGATGGATGCCCTGTCATACGATGTCTTTAAAACTCTTCCAAAAACACACACACTACAGCCCAGTGGAAATACGACGCAAGATTATTACATTAGGTTATGGCTTGTACTCTGCAAAAGATCAGACTTTGTGACTGTAAGAGTCTGCTTTTGGCCCTGAAATCATTAGTCTGGGTCCTTTTTTCAGGCAAGATGGCAAGGTTTTGACACGATATATTTTAGGATTCTCTAACAGGAATGAATTCTCGCTGACATTTTCGAGAAACATCTATTGTTGTTTGTGGCTTTGCAAAGGGTGAAACTCCTGGACATATTACCATTCTGCAGGTTTCTCTTACTTTCCCTTCAAAACATTCTCTCTCCCAATTTTTTTTTCCTTATGTTTTAAAATAACACAATTTCTTTCCTTTTATTTTCTGAGTTTCATACCCCCTTTCTCCATATTTCATCTTTAAGATTCTATCAGCCCTGCTACACCCAGCCAAATTACAACCTGTATTAAATACAGAAAGACTTTATTCATGTATTAAACACCCATGGCTGGCAAACTGCATTTGGCTGACAGGGAATAGGTATGTGCTAAAAATTACTCCAACTGTGAAAGAACCAAAAGGAAGGATGGAGAAGTACAACACAGAATATTCTGGGTTATCCTGCAGAAACCAGATTTCTTCAGATTCTGGATCTTGCTCAAAAAAGTTACAAGCATTTTATACTTTTTCCATAAAACACAGAAAAAGAAAAACCTTCAGACAATTTCTGATATCTCATTAAAATAACGAAAACCAGGTTTTCTGTTTATTTCGAATCACAAACAGTAATAAGCCTGGACCATGAAATTGTTTTCTATCACGCCGTTCTTGACAAGTCTGTCTTCTGGAGAAGAATAAAGCGGACAGAAACCCACTTTAAATTCCACTGGTTAAATTGACCTTGCAGGGCTGATATTTGAGCAAAAATTGCCTGGATTCATAAGTCAGGAAGACAAGAGTCATAAACAGTGAAACATCTTTCAAATTCATTTATTTGGGAAATAACTGAAGAACACTAGATGCGCAACACAAGGACTTCTGAAGTGCTGTCACTTTAGAAAGGGACACTGGGCAAAGAGAAACTGTCGACCTTCCCGAAGCGGAAAGTCCAGTGACAAATCATGCACAACATCCCTGGTGAAAAACATTATCTTATTTTCACAAGTGTTGGAAATTCATGAATAATTTACTGGGCTGGACTTAGTGAGGAGGATTACTTAAGACCTCGCAGACAGGGCGATTCTGTTTCCTCTGGAGCCAGTGGTAAAATGCATTTTCCAAAGATATGAGGAATTTCCTGAAACCCTTTTGAAAGTCTAAAAAGCAAGGCAAAAGGGGGCAAGTCTTGGATTTATTTGTATCAGTCAAAAAGGGAACGTGCAGTCACCTCAGTTATCGCAGAAGACGTTGACATCTGAGGCCACACATTTTTATCCGAAGTCAGGTTAAAAAGGCTCCTGGTAATGACATTGCCTCTAGAGCCAAGGTTTCAGCCTGACCTTGCAGTAAATGGTAAGAGAATCTAGTTTCTTGCATGCAGTTTTCTGTTTAACTTCACACTTGTAAACCAAGTCCAGGCAAAGGTAGCTCCTGCATAACCACAGTCTATTCTCAACAAATTTCAAAGCAGCCTCAGCTGAACTGCAGTAATAACTTACTCACATCTGTATTTTGTTCAAGAAACAGAACTCGTTGGTAAGAATAAATTCAACTTTCACTGCTGAATTTCACTATTTGATGGTGAAAACAAAATAGAAAGGTTTTGAAATGAAACTCCATGCAGGGATTTCTGTACAGCATCATAGAAAGAGACCTTTTTGGTTTTTATAGTCTGATCATGCTTCAAATTTCCTTTTAATTGAAGCACAACCTGTCCCCGACCCCAGCCAGGAATGAGCTGGGAATCGCCTTGGTAAGTAAAATCTTGATTCTTGCACATGAAGTTTAGATGTATGTCCAACACCTGCTTGTTACTGGCCCAGTTATTTCAAAATATTGCAAAGCAGTTTTTTAATAATGAGTGATTTACTAACTCATGGTAATGCTGCAGTAAATATATGCTTCCAATAATATGTAACATACCAATGTAAAAGAGATCATCTCTTTCACTTATAAATACAGATATAAGTATATATAAACATAAATATCACTGACAAAAAAATCACATATATTCTAAGGATGTAACAGAGCATTGCACGCTTTCTGTGAAAGGACAGTGTTAGTGATTATGCTTTTTTTTTTTAAAAAATAAATATTAACTTATCAATAATGAGTGGAATAAGGTTTAACAAAGATCAAGCTACTCAGTCATAACGAAGGTCTGTACAACTTATCCTGCTAAATCAGTTACTTCAGTTTGATAATCACAGAGCAACAAGTATTGGTATGTCCTAAATTGTAATATAAAAGATGTTACTCTTCTGGCTTTGAATCTCACTTTTTCCTGTTATCACAGAAATATTAGAATTACAGGAGACACGGAGCTCCAGCAGCCTTGCCTCTACTGGGCTACTGCAGTCAGCAACTCCAAACAGTATTAGAATCATAGAACAGTTCAGGTTGGAAAAGACCCTTGGGATCATCGAGTCCAACCATTAACCCTACACTACAACCATTAACCCCACACTACAAGTTCACCCCTAAACCATATCACCCAACACCACATCTAAGCGACACTTAAACACATCCAGGGATGGCGACTCAACCACCTCCCTGGGCAGTCTGTTCCAGTGTCTGACCACTCTTTCTGTGAAGAATTTCCTCCTAATGTCCAGTCTAAACTTGCCCTGTTGCAACTTGAACCCATTCCCCCTGGTTCTGTCCCTAATGACCTGTGAGAAGAGACCAGCACCAACCTCTCTACAATGTCCTTTCAAGTAATTGTAGAGCATGATGATGTACCCCCTCAGCCTCCTCTTCCTTAAACTGAACAGTCCCAGCTCCCTCAATCTCTCTTCGTAAGATCTATTCTCCAGGCCCTTCACCAGCTTTGTTGCCCTATTCTCAGAGAAGAAAGTAGTAAGAGACTTAACCACAAAACAATCTATATTTTCGAGTTTCTATTGAGGTCAACAATCCTCCATAAGAATATAAAGGAAAACAAAACCAACACAAAATTTCAGAAAATCAAGTATTCCAGACACAGGAGTCGTTCTTCTGCAGAAATCCATTTTGCAAAGTTTTGAACCACTTCACAAACAGTGTCTCCTGGGAATAAACAAAACTTGTAAGCAGCACTTAGTGCTCAACTGAAAAAAGCCTCTTAACAAAGTCCTATATTACAGCCAGCATTTATTGCCCTAAAATAAACCTGCATTTAATAAACATGCACTTACCATCCGCAGTATGGAGGAGTTTATGGCTCTTCAACGTGCCTTTTGATTTGAACTTTTTCCCACACATATCGCAAAGGTGCGTTTTCTCAGTGCTGTGCCGATTCATATGGGCTTTCAAGTTACTTTTGCTGCGAGTGGCATACTCACAGAGCGAACATTTGAAGGGTTTAACACCTAAAAATAATTAAAAAAATATACTCTGAAACAAACAAGCCGTACCTTTCAATGAGAGGCTGGACATTTGCTTGAAGGAAATTTCAGATCATGTGAGCGACATGGACAACAAAGTCAACATTTTAAGTTTTGGATATCTACATTTAAGAAATTTCATCTGTAGCTTCTGTGTGAACAATATTGAGCTCTTGATAGCATCATTTAATTTACTAAGAGAAAGGAGGTGTTCTTCCAGAATTAAATACTTCCCTGTTGAAGACAGGTGCTGAATTTAACCAAGCAAATGCTACTATTCTGGTCTTGGTGTGTCCACCCTTCAGGAGAATCCAGCTGCCTGAGTTGATGGCTACCTGACGTGCACATCAAATCACTCAAAGTCTTCAGATAACTATCACTCCCTATTTACTACAATAAAGCATGAAGAAACATGTTTTCATAAGAGCTGCTTCACTAGGTATTTAATATGTAAGCAGAAGTGAAATGCGAAAAGCTGTGTTTTGTAGTTAATTAGTATCAGATCTGCCAATAGCTCACACAGTAGTACTTTCCTCCCCTCCTTGGTAAGTTGCATGCACTTAAAATTTCATTTTTTTCAGTCCAAAGCATGTACTAAAGAGATGCATAGCATGCCTTCTAGCAAAAGGTCTGCAAGAACAAAGTAAATTCTTCAAAGAAAAGTTGAATAAATCCAAACTGGCAGAGTATTTCAACACTTTCATGAAGCTCTGGCATTTTTAGATTGATATTCATGATCTTAAAACTAGATTTACAAGCATGAGAAATTATAGCCTACTTTAAACAGACTTGATTGCATGCTTCGATTTAAGGATAAATTTTTTCACCTTTCTCCTGCTAGTTAGATAAGATGGGTTCCAAGTTTTCTTGACAGAATAAACAAATTGTATCTCTGGAACACACAAGTAATTGCTCTAAAACTAAACTCCCTAATGGAGCAAAGGCTACTGGAGAAGACCACTTCTATGGTACACAGGGAGGTAAGCTCATAGTGAAAGCACTCAAACAAATATGCAGTACTGATATAAATGTCTGAACTACCTGCTTGGGAACAAACACTTTTGAACCAAAATATCAGTCTGAGAGCACCAAATCCCATTACCCCCTTTAAGTAGGCTAAAGAATCCAAAATAATGCTCAAAACACCACAGGCAATCTGTTCCACAGATTATTAACTAAAGGGCATACGAGTGGTCTTCTACCTGTTATAAAAAGACTGGTTAGACACAAGATTTTACTGGGCATAGATTTGCATCTATAGACCAAAGTAACTGGATTTCATCTCTTTTACTAATAGATTTCCAGACCAAGTATTTTCGGACAAACATGAAAGGAGCAGCAGTCATTCATGAGAAGATACAGAAAATTACTTCTTTTGGGACACAGCAGATGTATTTAATTCACTCCTCCTTACCCACATTTATTACAGAATACCTTATAGATGTTTATGAATGAATTTGGGGAAAAATGAATCAGAAACTTATTAATTTTATAAAGCATTTAAGCTGTCTATTCATGTTATGAGCATACAGTTCCATATGATCTGGAATCTAATTATTTAACTTCTACTGTAGCTTAAAGACTTTTATTCAGGTATAGCAACAAAATTGAATTCCTTTTTATGTCAGCAAAGCTTGTCTGGAATACGACTGATTATATGTCCAAAAGCTTAAAACCAGAGTTTTACCTTCATGAGCCCAAATGTGACGTTGAAGGTCTGATCCATTCTTCATAAAATAAAAATCACAGTAGGGACATTTCACAGCTCGTTTTCCAATAAGTCCTTTCAGCTGAACTCTTCTGCCAAGAATCTCAGAAATAGTAGTCATCGAAACCTCTGAGAGAAATATAAAAGGTAATAAAAGCCAGAAGAACGTGAGGGTGTTTGTTGTATAAGGAATATTGAAGAGCTAGATTCCGATTCACTCCAACTTTTTAAAATTTCTCTTTTCCCTACTGACACTTAGATAAGACCTAAGTAAAGTATTTAAGGTCCTTTTTTGCTTTAGACTTGTAGGATATTCTATCCCTTCTGTCTTGAACTGTGCACTCAGTGTCCCCACTGCCCGCTTAAACAAAAAAAAATATTTTTAATATTAAAAAAACTTGGGTGTGTCACTGGCTTAGAAATCATTTTCCAATCTACGAAGTATCCCAATAAATTGATTTTGCACTTTTTTTGGTCAATATTTTCAAAATATTTTCATTCAAGATTTCACCCCAGATTTCCAGATGTCAAAGATCTGAAATCAATTTGCTTTGGACACAGCTATAATGATCAGAATGACTGATAATCAGAAACTTTAAAGGAAAAAATAGACTTGCAGAATAAATGCAATTGGAAGCAACCTCTAAGGTCACCTGCTCCAAGCAAGGCCAACTTTGGAGTTTCAACATGAAAGTTACGTCAAGTTCCTCTGAGTCGTTCCCAGTCCCGCTCTGAATATATCCAAGGACGGAGATTCTACCACCTCACATTTGGGCCCACCAGTGTCGGACCACTTTTACAGTCAAAAAACTATTTTCCTAATTTCTAATCAGAATCTCCTTGCTTCAATTTGTGTCCCTTCACTGTACGGTTCCAAGCAGATTCTAGCTCTGTCTTCTTTTAAATCTCCTATTAGACAGCTACTAAGATCCCTCTCCTAGTCTTCACTTATTTAGGCTAAATGCACTTAACTCCCTAAATTTTTCCTTCATACGATCTAATGTTTTGGTTGTCATAGTGAAAAAAGCTCCAAAAAAATGAAGTTTAAATTAAAATGTCCCAAACACACATAATGAAAACATTTGTCAATGTTTTTAAAAAATACATCAAATTGCTCAATACATTTCAGATGAATAAAATGCTAAATATCACAATTCAATGAAAGGACAGCACTCATGCAATCTAAACACGAAGTCATGAAAGCTGACGACTTATTATTTCCAAAATCTTATAAAATTTCAAAATTACAATCTAAACCTAGAGTTCTACCTAATTCCTGATGACTGGTCCCAGACTGGGAACAAAAATCCTGCCTGAACTCATATAAGCAAGGAAAACAACCTCAAAAGGGAGATGTGGAAGCCCATGAACTGAGCAGAGATATGTTGTAAGGTACCCAAAAAAAGAAAAATACAGACACAAGTCTGAACCTTCATCCTCCTTCAGTGGTTTAGATCCTTTATTCATAACGGCAGGCTCATACGGCTGCTCAGGAGGGGCCTATGAAAGCTGGTGTCTCTCGTGTCTAAGGACTATTAATATAGATCATATTAAATCAGATAGTGGGTGAAAAGGCAGACAATTCTGAGAGCTAGGACCAGAATCCTTTACTGCTGAACATCCAAATCATTTGCCAATAAACCCAAATTCTTTTATGTCTTTCGTTTGAAATACTGCTCTCCCAAAGTCTACAGAGATTTCTGTCCCACTGCCTTCATGGGACAAGAGTTCAACTCCTCCGAAAACATAAAAGAGGAAGGAGTACTGTTTTACTTGATACTTTCTACTTGATGAAACAGAGGAAACAAGAGAGGGGTCATGCTGAATGATATTAGGAAAAGAAAGAGAGAGGAGCTCCTGAAATAGCATTTTAGTGATAAACATGAGAGGGTTTCAGTTTAAATTAATTTTTGATATGTCATTTTAAAATCCAATTCCTTTTAACAGCATCCATTTTTCCTTTCATTTTTATTCCTGTCCATTTACATTTTTAAAAACAGTCGCACTCATTCCACTGCAATACTTGATAGTTTATACCATCAGACCCCTCGCATTTATTTGGCTTGTAATTAAGTATGTTGTATGAACAAAGGATTTCCTCCTGATTACAGGGACAGCATGCACAGGGAAAAAAACCTGTGCACTAATTCTCCTCCATATATTAAAATAGTGGTTTTGCATAACTACTGCACAGGCATATCTTAGATGTAGTATTTCTTCAGTACTGTGGAGCTGTATCTAATAAATCTGGTATTTTGCTTCTATTTGCCTGTGATATATGAATTAAAAATGAGGACACAAAATAACAGGCTGTGCAGATTTTCTTTTTTTAACCTTATCTCTGCTAGAATCCAGAGTTTAAAAGAACCCACTTTCCTAGGTGAAAATAATTACACTATACTTTTAGAAGGATTCAGACACCAAATGCATTGTTCTAAAGTTTTTAAATGCATGAGTTGAGCACATCGGGGCTCTAGAGTCAACTGGTACTTCTGGACCCCAGGCACAGCACACACTAAAAATTCAGTCAATGGACCAGTGCAGACCAGTGGCAACCTGGAAGGGCACAGGACGTAAGGTACAGCTAGTTCACAGGTCACTTTCTTCAGGCAGGCCTCCTATACTGTCTGGCTGAGACAGCCCAACGGCTTTTATAGGTACAGCTCTTGAGATTCAATTTCTAGCTTACTGGGTGACATACCTCCTGCCTACAATATAGCACAGAAGCCTTTCCTCAGCTCAGTCTGCTGCATCAGACTCGTCCCCTGATGTATGTGAAGCCCTCCAACCACACTGTTGTGGAGTGGTCTGCAAATAAAGGGGTTTGGTAACTAAAGAGCTAAAGCGGGAGTTAGTCTGAAACGAAAGTGAAGGAAACTGTTTAAAACACGGGTCTAGCACTATCTAGTGGCAGCACTATTTAGTGGCAGGTAGATAAGAAACAGCTACTACCTACTCACATTGCAGTTCTGACAAAGATAATAGAAGTTACACAAGGAATTTTCTTCTCCAAATTCAGTTTGAGCATGAATGGTATTTGCTTTCTTAATACCAAATTATGTCAGGTCACAAGTAACACTGCAAATGAGTTAATTAAAGCACATTGGCTAAGCAGTCATCTCTCCATCTATAGAAGCAGTGGGCCTTTCTTCCAACATATCAGGTACTGAAAAGGAAAGTGTGGGCAGAGCAACGTGGCTCTGCCGACTTCACGTCAGTCAGATTTAAATCAGTCCCTACATGAGTGGCTGTGTTCCTGTGTGACCCACTCTAGGTGATCCTGCGCTGGCAGGGAGGTTGGACTAGATGATCTTTCGAGGTCCCTTCCAACCCCTGACATGCTGTGATCAGTCAGATTTAAATCTCTCCATGCACCAGCCAGTTGAGCACTCTGGCACCAAATTCCCAAGTTACGAGGAAGAATCGTTTACTCGGGCACAGCACATTGACTTAACCACATTCAATGTTGTGCTTGCACCGATAAATCAGGGCACTAGGTCGGGAGGGATAAGCAGAGACTGAATGGGGTGCAGGGCTTAGCTGGGGTCCAGCCAGGCTTGTCAGCTCCAGCTTAACACCGGGTTTACTACGCAACAACTGGTGCTAGTAAGAGCCCTGCTGCAGATTACAGTCGGTCCCAGAGGCAAAGCCCAGCCACACACTAACTGAGCACACGTAGGGTCAGCTCAGGCACCTTTGCATTCACCTCAATCACCTACAGACAAAATAATGTGCAATAAATGTGTTTCTGTCCATTTACGCATGGCCAATGGGGATTTGGTATTTGGTCTCACGGGCTGTTATGGGATGTGTATATGCCCAACTCCACAGTTCCCAATGCTTAATTTGAATTCACCCTGGCCCTCTTTCAGAAATGAGTTCTTTGTCAGACAAAGTTGAATTTCTTAGCACAGCTACGTGATACACCCCACAACACGTAAGTTGGAACAATGACTTTGTTCACCCGGAATTCTAACCCAATCTGCAAACCCAATGCAATTCTTACTCTAAACCAGTTAAATTAGACATAGACTCTTCTCTTCCTATGGAATGTAATCACATTGTACTGCTCACTCTAAACCTTTATCCATTTATTCCAACGAACTGATAAATTTTTCTTGATTTTTCCTTACCAGGGTGATTTGTCTTGATGTGAGATTTTATCAGTCGATCTTCAAAAAATAACTTCTCACACACAGGACAGGAATAACTTTTTTTATCCTTAAGGAAGCAAGAAAGAAAGAGAATGTATTATCAGTCCACTGGTGTAATCACTGTGGTCATTACTCAGTAATACTTGGTTCTGAATAAAGTTACAATTAAAGGTTCAATTTTTAAGGAAAAAACGAAGATAATTATAGTGAAAGAAGTGAAGGAGAAACATCAGAGTATTCTAAGCACATCATTAATCCTCGCGAATGAAGGGCTTCAAGCTACAGCACATGAGAATATGTACAATAAATGTAAGCATTACCTTCTTACCGACTCTAAAGAGAATCATGAGTCAAAAGATCAAGTCACATAACAGAAGAAAATGTATTTGATATAAGCAGTAATATTCAAGGGTTTTTCAGTTTTTTTACAAGTCCACCCTTCTGAAACCAAACGAACAGATCTCATTATTCTGAAGACATCCACCAGTACACGTATTTATAATGCTACTTAATGGTCTGAAATTGAGCAGCAGAGTTAACAACGACAGATGCCGTTACTTATTTGGTGTCTACATTTCTAACTACTTTATAAATATGCAGCATTTTATGCATTACCAATAAAGTATTTTTCTCCTATTTTGATTTAAAAACTTACAGACTACTCTGGTTTGTATCAGAGTCCCTGAAATTATAAAAGATTTAACACCATCAAACCAGTTAAACTGGAGAGTTTTGAAGCAATTTCTTCCTAGATGCAATTTTTGTGTAACGGCAATTCTAAAGTTTTTAAAAACACGTTTTATGCCACATAAAAACGTGGGACTTCTCTCCATTAATTTCTCCATTATCCAGTTTCAAAAAATCATAGAATCATAAAATTGTCAGGGTTGGAAGGGACCTTAAAGATCATCTAGTTCCAACCCCCCCGCCATGGGCAGGGACATCTCCCACTAGATCAGGCTGCTCAGAGCCCCATCCAGCCTGGCCTTAAAAACTTCCAGGGATGGGGCTTCCATCACCTCTCTGGGCAACCTGTGCCAGGGTCTCATCACCCTCATGGGGAAGAACTTCTTCCTAACGTCCAATCTGAACCGATCCATCTCTAGCTTCAATCCATTCTCTCTAGTCCTATCACTACCCGACATCCTAACAAGCCCCTCACCAGCTTTCTTGTAGCCCCCTTAAGACACTGGAAGACCACAATAAGGTCTCCTCGGAACCTTCTTTTCTGCAGACTGAACAACCCCAACTCTCTCAGTCTGTCTTCACAGGAGAGGTGCTCCAGCCCTCTGATCATCCTCATGGCCCTTCTCGGGACACGCTCCAGCACATCCATATCTTTCTTGTTCTGTGGGCTCCAGAACTGGACGCAGTACTCCAGGCGGGGTCTCACGAGAGTGGAGTAGAGGGGGAGAATCACCTCCCTCGACCTGCTGGCCATGCACCTCTTGATGCAGCCCAGGACACGATTGGCTTTCTGGGCTACAAGTGCCCACTGACGGCTCATGTTGAGCTTCTTGTCCACCAGTACCCCCAAGGCCTTTTCTTCAGGGCTGCTCTCAAGCCAATCACTACCCAGACTATATTGGTGCTTGGGATTGCCCCGACCCAGATGGAGGACCTTGCACTTGGTCCTGTTGAACTCCAGGAGGTTGGCCTGGGCCCACCTCTCCAGCCTGTCGAGGTCCCTCTGGATGGCATCCCTACCCTGGGATGTCAAGCCAGTACCCAAAGAGTGGCTGTAAATAATCTTTGCTCCTTATCATATGAACCGAAGAGGTTGTTCTTTCCAGAAGCACCTGCTGACACAACAGCCTGGATACTCAACACAACATGCTGACACATGGATGCTGACACAACAGCCTGGATGAGCAGGTGGGTCATGTAGTCACATCTGCACTGGCCAGACTGACAGATGAATGGATTACCAAAACAGCAGATTGAGAGAAGTCTAGTTAGCTTCTAGTAAGCTTCATAGTGGTCTGTTGGTTTAAATGCCAGACTACTGGACATACTGTATGTCCACATATAGAAAAAGTGTGTATAAATTGAGGTGGGAAAAAGCAAAAAGTCAGACAGAAGAAGAAGAACAAAAGAAGCATGAAGACAGAGATGGAGACAACATGAAGAAAGAAGTACAGGAGGAGAAGAAGTAAAGACAACAGCATCCTCGAACCCTCATGGGTGGGACCAATGCAGGAACCCAGACCGGTGATATCTCTCTCCCTGTCCCCCTCCCCTTTCTTTCCCTTTCCTCTTTCTTACTAAGTAATCCTATCCTACTGTTACCTAGTTTATGCTTAAGTTTCTTTCTTGTAGTTAAGTATAATACTGCCTGTCAGAAGTTGTTATATGTCCTTTTTCCTTGTTATCATTAAGTAACATGCAACTTGCTGTAGTTTGTTGTATAGCTAGTCTTCTCCTGGTTATCATTAAGTCATAGCATGTTGCCTGCCCTCATGTGTCATGTAAAGAACACCAATTATCATGAGCTTGATCTATATGCTGTGAGAAATTAATAAATGTTTATGTATGGAACTTGAGACTTGTCTCACCATTGTCCACTCTGTTGGGGAATTACAAACCTGTCACTTGTCCCCCTCTCCTGGGCGGGATGTGACAGCTTGTGACAGTGTCAGTGCTTCAGTGTAATCCCAACCACTCCCAAAAGAAGCCTTTAAGAATTCCTCTGTTGCAAGCAAAGTATTTCAGAGCACCCAGGTCACAACTCAGAGCCCCAAAGAAGGTCTCCCCCTTCTGGAGCTCCAGCTCTTTGAGTGCCCTTGTCACAGGCAAAGACAGAGGTACTTGGAAGGACTTGAGTTGAGGTTGTAGTAGTATCTTCATCATGTTCTTAGCGTGCAAGTTTTCCTCTGGTAAAAGTAAAACTTGTTTATCCTATGCCTTATTGGAGCGTCTGCCTTTTAAATGCCTTTCAGGTTTCCTTTGAAGGACACAAACAGAAGCAAAGTATCAGAAGGGCAGGATCTACTTTCCTTAGAGACCAGCCGCACAGTCCAACCAGCTACTTAAATTTCAAAGTCACTTCCACGCTTCCTGAGATTCGCTTAATGCCTCTATCAGCTGACTCGAGAGAAAATATAAGAAACTTATAATAATTCCAAAATAAAGTTAGCTTTCTGTTTGAAAGTACAGTTCACATGCCATAAATCAGGAACTAATTAGGATCATAAATATTCTTAAACCTAGTGAAAAAATTAGTCTAATAGTATCACAGAATTTTCTTGTTTATGCTACATTTTATTATAAAATAAGGCCACTTACAAAGGAATCAAAATGCCTTTCTCTCTGTATAAATGAATTAAAATTGTGCTAAGAAAGCATCAGCTGTATTACATTACCAATGTACAGCTCTCTGAAGGGAACTTTGTTGCTCTAAGGCAGGTGTTTTAAGGTAGCTCAAGGAGTAAGTGTACTAGTATAAAGACATGAAAAGAAAAATAAAAAGCTTCTTTATATGTAGGATTTAAACCAGTCATTCTACTGCACTCGTCAGTAAGGCAACATTCTGACGACACAAATATCTTCTCTTTATGAACATACATTGAATATACATCAAAATATGTTATCTGAACAGCAATTCTACCACTAATTTAAAAAAAACACTGTGTGAACTCCTGATTCCTTTGTTGTTGATTTCTTTAATAATCTTAAATGGCCATAATAAAATGTGTTTAGGTCCAAATTAGACAAAAGTGTTACAGAAATCACCAATCCGCTCCCCTCTTTCTAGTAGGAGTGACGTGACTTTATAAGACGGAAATAAAATAAAAGCTCTACTAAATATTGGCACTGTCAGAGCATTTCCAGCAAAAGTTCCACCAACTCAATTAATACTTTTGAGCCAAATCCCACTCCTGCATCTTCTCAGATCAATAGAAATTTATTTTTCAACATCTATGGGAACAGAATTAGGCTTTTTGATTTAAACGTCCATGGAGTGAAGACATCCAGAAATCTTCACCACAGCTGTCATGACATTCAAATCAAAATTTTCATGAACGATTCCTCAATTGAATTACCAATTAAATGTCCTAGGTACCAATAATGTCCTATTAAAATGCAACTTAGCTAAAGGGATCTGATGTACCCAGGAGGCAGCTCTGCACACATGTGGAGGAAGCTACAGAAAAATTTGCAAATGGTTCGACAGTTATGAAGTCTGGCAAGCAGCAGAAATCACGGCTCAGAAAATGACAAGCACCTGCATATAGAACTGCTTAAGTTTTTTTGTGTGTGTGTGTGAAATAACCGCTAATAAAAATGAGTGGCTGGCTGACGTTCCTTGGACCAAGAAGAAAAGTAATTTTTTAGCCCAGTGCTCAATCATCAGATCAAGGATTTTTTTTTGGTTAATTCCTTCCCTTTCCAGTACGTTGCACTCTTGACTACACAGTGGCACTGCTCCAGGGGCAAAAGGATCACAGCCAGACCAGTGAGGGGCTGAAAACGAACACCCCTCAGGGAGGGGAAATCAGCATTCGGAGCTCAAGTATCTCACTTCTTACCAAAAGCTCTAACTATGCTATTATACGGAAGCTTGTCAGCGTAATGAAATTTCTAAGCATCCTTCCAAAGACAAGAACCATTTACATCTCAAAAACCTACGTGAAAGCAGATTTAGTCACCTAAGCAAGTGGTGGTTCTGGGTCTGAACTCCAGTTTGATAGAGCTACTTATCTTGCAGTATCAATTATATATATAGTCTTAAAATAATGCAGTGACAAACCTCTCCATGCTCTGCTCAGCGTATTTAGAACTGTAAAACGCACTCAGGGCTGTAAAGAACTCTGGTACCTACATCAGCATTGTTTAGTTCCACAATGAGCCCCTAATGTTACCAACAGCTCATTCATAACTGTAAATTATTCAAATGCCATTATGAATTGCCCATGCCTTTCCTACCACATCAAAGTGATTCCCACCTGCCACGGTTTGAACTTCTAAAGAGCTCCATAAATGCCAAGAATTGTCAAAAATCTCTGCATAAGCCTTACAGGTCAAAGATGGGTACTGAAAATCAGAAAACACACACGAAAGTCTGGGTTTCAATCAAGCAGAGCCTCAACTCTCAGATTTCAAAAGTGAAAAATCTCCCTTGTAACAATAATGTGTGGCAAATACAAGAGGCGACAAGCAGCCAAACCCAACTTTAGCGCAAGGTTTGGTGCACAGAGAATCGGGTGGGTGGCTCAGACAATAAGCTGCTTTTTAATACCCATCACTTCACAGAATCACAGTATCACAGAATGTCAGGGATTGGAAGGGACCTCGAAAGATCATCAAGTCCAATCCCCCTGCCAGAGCAGGAACGCCTAGACTATGCTACACAGGAACGTGTCCAGGCAGGTCTTGAATGTCTCCAGAGAAGGAGACTCCACAGCCTCTCTGGGCAGCCTGTTCCAGGGCTCCGTCACCCTCACTGAGAAGAAGTTTCTTCTCGAGTTTAAGCGGAACCTCTTATGTTCCAGTTTCAGCCCATTACCCCTTAGAATCATAGAATGGCCTGGGCTGGAAGGGACCTCAGAGATCATTTTAATCCAACCTCCCTGTTGTGGGCAGGGACGCCACCTCTCGACTAGGTCAGGCAACACACGTGAGAACCGAACGGGAATCGAACCCGCGACCTTGGTGTTTCAAGCACCACGCTCAACCCACTGAGCTAAACCGGCCCTCACTTGTCCTATCATTGGTTGTCACCGAGAAGAGCCTGGCTCCATCCTCGTGACACTCACCCTTGATATATTTGTAAACATTAATGAGGTCACCCCTCAGCCTCCTCTTCTCCAAACTGAAGAGCCCCAGCTCCCTCAGTCTTTTCTCATAAGGGAGATGCTCCACTCCCTTAATCATCCTAGTTGACCTGTGTTGGACTCTCTCCAGCACCAAGGCTACAAAAGAGAGGCATTCATACAAGGAACTGAGATTTTGCTATCTCGGGGGAAAAAAAAAGATTCGATTTTAATATTTATTAAGAATTGATTTTGCAAACGAAAATTAACATTAAAGTAGCTTCCCACATTTGACTTTGCATAGTTTGTTAAAGTGCTGTACTTTGGAATGAGTAGTCATGTTGAGTGAGTTATGCATTACATAAATACACCAGGCAGTGGGCACAAAGGCCAGTATGAGAACTGCCAAGTTTAGTTACTGAGTAGATTCTAATACATGAATTTTTCAATCCACTTAAAGACTCAAATATATCTGACAGTAAGCATCAGTAAGCACACTTCTAAAAGATCTCGCTGTCACACTGTTTTTAATTATGAAATGCATTTTCTCGGTTCCATTTAGTACCATGAAAATGATACTCCTGGTGAGAACTGTTGGACACTCATCACACTTGAAAAACAGGTACTTACGTAAGGACACAGGATATCTAATTTTAGGCCCTTTCTTCTTAAGTAGTCTCAGATATCATTTACTGAGATTTTTGCCATCAGGTGAACCTCACACACCTAGGAAATTCAAGAGCAGCCTACAAGAATGTCTGTTATGTGTGCTTTGCGCACATTGCCTAACAAAATCAGATTTTGTATAAAATATCCAGAGGATTAGGGGAAAAAAGGGAGAAAAATGTTCCCTTTCCTGTCACCTGTTTTGTTTAGTTTGTTAAAGGTGTCCTGCAGTTACAAAAGATTAATACTTAAGAAGAGTAGGAGATGAATCATAGAATCATAGAATGGCCTAGGTTGGAGGGGACCTTAGAGATCATCTAATCCAACCTCCCTGTCACGGGCAGGGACGCCTCTCAACTAGATCAGGCTACTCAAGGCTCTGTCCAACCTGGCCTTGAACACCTCCAGGGAGGGAACGGCCACAACATCTCTGGGTAATTTATTCCAAAGTCTTGCCACCCTCGTACTGAAGAATTTCTTCCTAAAATCTAATCCAAATCTATTCTCCTTCAACTTAAACCCATTTCCCCTTGTCCTATCAGTTGACGCTCTTGTAAAAAGTCCCTCCCCAGCCTTCCTGTAGGATCCCTTCAGGTATTGGAAGGCAGCTATTAGGTCCCCCCGGAGTCTTCTCTTCTCCAGCTGAACAATCCCAGCTCCCTCAGGCTGTCCTCGTAGCAAAGGTGCTCCAGCCCCTGGGTCATCTTTGTGGCCCTCCTCTGGGAGTGTTCTGTTCTTTTAGAAACACCTTAAAAGTAACTTCAGGTGTTGGAAATATTGGCCAAGAGCCTACCTGCTGATTGCAGAAGTTGACCTGAAACTAATAGGCACTGCATGTTAACAACTTTCAGGAGCTACGGAGGAATTATCCACATCTGAGGAAAAATTAACACGAATCCTTAATTCAAGCATCACATCTGATTAGTATAAGGAGTGTAACTTTCTCATGGGATTAGGAGAAATTTGTCATACATGGAACCTTCTCTCAGGGATGTGCAAGACTGATTTACAAGACAATGTCAGCAAAAACCATAATGTTGTGTAATGAATAAAAACGTCCGGTGTACATATTTCCTTGGACAGAAGAGTGTTCCAGTTAAACAACTGGTATGTTCTCCTCTGCTGGAATAAGAATAAAAACAAATTCAGGGGAAGACTAAATCAGTATTTTACTGCATAAACTATAGAAAGCCCAAATTGCAAGGACTGTAATTCACGTCAATTTAATGGCATTGTCAGTCAAGAAAGTGTAATTCCAAATAGCATGCTCGTGAAATATTTTATGAAATCCTAAACTGTATTTTTTTCAATACCCGTACCTTCAGACGAGGCAATACATTCTACCTAAGCCCTCCAGACGGCCTTCAAGAAAAGTGAACAGTGGACTAAATCAATTATACCAGGAAAACAGGAACTTGCCAAACACCCTTTTCTAGAGGTCAGTTTGGAGTGAAAGGAACTTACCCGTGTTCATGCACTGTGGTGAGTGCACACGCATTGTATCCTCTCTGGGTAAACACAAATCTAGAATGTCCGAGATCAACTACAGCTTGCAAGCATAAAGGACCCTGCTACTAGGTAGGAAAAGAAGTCCATGGTACACAGACGTGTTCTGACAATAGCTTAACCTATTTGGGCCACTCATGAGAAACAATAAAACAATCAGAAGAAAAAACTAAGCAGCACTGACATAAAGTAATTGCTTTTTCTTACTCATCCAAGAAAAGCATGTGAATAATTTAACTTCTGAAAAAGCATTTTTATCAACAACGAACAATCAAAATCTCATTCCTTGGTTTTAAAATATTTCTTACTCTGAATACCATAATATGTTTTAAAACACACTTTTGAAACAAATGCAAGCAGGGCTGATGTAGAAAACATTTTCCTTTGGAAGATTATTCACATGATAACATGGGATCAGAGCAAGATCACCAAGCAGTGATTTCACAGAGGGCTTCCAGCCAGGCATGCAGCTCCTGGCATAGTCTCAAAGAAAACATGCAAGAGGACACGCTGAAGAAGCCGACCAGACCTGTTGTTATCACAACGGCACTCAGAGCTGGAAGGTTTATCCAGTAAGACAGAAGTCTTTAAAACATGATCTCTTCATCTTTGTGACCACAAGAGAAAATGCTAGATGTTCAAAGAGACTGGCTGCAACTAGTCTCAGCTACTGGAGAAAACATAGAGCTCTTTTCAACAACTTAGATTTCCACTGTCTATACTAATTACAAGAGGAACATATTTTCACTTTACCACAGTCATCTAATTGTGAAGGAAGGGAATTCAGGCCTATGTAATGGAGTAAAGAACAGCAAGAGACCTCATTTTACTCTCTCAAAACCCAAAGAGTCTGAGAATGGGGAAATAATCAAAGGGAAAAAAACGGATACACACATACTCTACTGGAAACTACTGCAAGAGGGACAAAATATCTTGCTGCTATAACTCATGTATTCCCTGTATCAAAGTACGCAGAGTGCTCATGTAAAACCTTCTTCCTGTGTCTTCAAATACCGCCACCCAATTCCAAACACAACGATGATGACACCGGACTTAGACAAACGTATCGCTTTGTTTGTTACTTACCTGCTCCGTGTGAACTTTAAGATGTGCCTGGAGCTTGTATTTATCTGGAGTAGAGTAGTCGCAATGTTCCGTGGGACATTTCAGCAAAATATTACTGTGTTTCTGAATGACGTGACGTTTAAGGCAGTTTTTGGTGATGGAAGAATAATTGCACTGGGAGCAGTAATATAAATGTTCTCGAGTATGCGTACGGACATGCATGTCATAATGCACTTGGTACCAAAACAACTTGCCTGGAAACAGAAATGGAGAAAATAATTTCTAAATAATTCTTAGCAAAAATTCCAATACACACCCAAATTTCTTTCAGGGCAAAACACAGTTTGAATCCTGTCCCTTTTGTCTGTAAGGAAAACCTGTTCTAGAGACTCTTTGCTACTGAAAATATGTTTACAAAAACAACTTTTGTCTAAAAATGACTGTATCGTATGTCTCGAAACAGCCCAACAAGGGTAACTTTCAGACATATCAGTGACCATCTTCCTAATGAGAAAATCCTCTCAATGTATTCTCCCGTCCAAAGAATCTCAATTTAAATGTAAGCTACACCTTTCATGTTGCTCCTTCTTAAAAGCCTTTCTGACATAATGGCACCAAAAAGTGTATAGAAATTCATCTAATGTAAAAAGTTATGGTGTTTCAAAAGTTTTCATTTTTTTGTCAAACTTTGATTCCTTTCCCTTCTTAAGAACAAAGACTGCAAGAGAAATTCCAAATCATTTCCTTTCCAGTTAAGACAACAGAAAAAAAATCAACTAGAATAAATGGAATGGTGTATTATTTCCACTTTCATAAATTTAAAAAAAAAACTAATTAAAAAAAATTACGGTCAGAACAGTCTTGATCTGATATTATGCAATGAAAATTTTCATCTCAAAACAAGTCACAAAAATACACCAGTATATACGTGTCTATTTTACGGAATGTATATTATCATACATCCTCTCGTAGTATATGAAAAAGACTGAGTTTAATACTAAGCCGATAATGAAGCTTAAGCACTAAGGCGTGACTAATTCTGTCCACATGCCTAAATCTGCTGTGCTTGGTGCCAGTGAATGTTACGAGGTGGGGAAAGGCATGTGGACAGAAAAAATCTAATTCTATCAAATTTCACATCAATGGAAAACAGAGCCTCGCAAAACATTCCTTTATTATATTCTGCTGGTGTTGTCTTGAGGAAATTTGAGTCGTTTCACACTATTTATACAGCAAAAAAGTAAATCTCGCTGGATCCTTAAATCCGTATTGAGCTACAAAATTAATACTGCTACAAAAATACACAAATATATCAAATACTGTAAACCAGAGGAGCAGGAAAAAGATGGCCCACTACGTAACGTTTCAAAACCCCAAACAAATGCAACTCTATTGTTCCTTACCACAGTATTCACATTCTAAGTCTCCATAAACCTTCCTTATCCTCTCACACAACTCTGTGTTCATTTGTCTCTTCTGCAAGCCATCCAGGATCTGCATAAAGGCAACGGCTCCGCTCCCACTGTCTGCAGGAACTGCCTCAGAAGAGGCTGCCTGAGGACCGACGGCTGCATTGGCCTCTGGCGCTGGCAAAGGGCTCGTGGTTTCTGCTGAATTTTGAACTGGCGGACTGCTTGTTGCCGATTCGCTAGAAGGAACAGATTGACTTCCCTCTTCAGGGACTGCAAGGTTCTCAGTCACCACATTGCTCTGACTCGCATTTAAACTTTTGTCTTCAGGCAGCAAAAGCTGAATTTCTTCACCCTGCTCATTTACAGAAGTGCAGTGATTAACTTCCTCCTCATTTGCAGGAGGAACTTCTAACTCATCAGGGCCAGAAGTACCGTTTTTCAGTAGGAAGCAGTCTGACTCTACGCAGGATCGAATGTTTGGGACTGCTATGTCTGTTGTCTGACACAGCGTCTCTGTTACGTTCTCCACCAGAGGACTTTGAAATTCTAAGGAAGGGGCTGTATCAATTTGTAAGTCACCATTCTGTTCACCATCATGGCTTACATCTGCAGCTACTGGTTGACTTTCACAAGCAGACGGCTGTGGTGCGGCCCCAGCGTCAGTACTCGCGACAGTCAGTTCACCTGCACTTTGGGCTGGCTGCTCCCCCAGGGCTTCTGGCTGGATATCACCTCCTGGCTCAAGCAGGCAAAAACTCTGATTGATAGAGCTGTTAAACACAGAAGTCTCCTGTAAATCTGCGTGCGCATCTTTGATGTGAGCACGGAGCCTTACAGAACTGACAAATTTCTTCAGGCACACGGAGCACACATACACAAATGGGTGCTTTCGAACATGAAGCTCAAGGGCTTGGTATTTGGTGGCTCCATGACCACAGAGCTCACAAGCGAAGGGCCTTTCATCACCATGAACAAGCATGTGACGGTCTCGATCAAGTTCGTTTTTGAATTTGCGTTCGCAAATATGGCAGTCATAAAGAAGCTGTCTTTTACCCTCCCGTGTCATCAAGCGAAGCTCGTCAAAAACATCCTTCACCTTTTTATCTTGCAGGTCATGTGTTTCTTTGATGTGCTTGATCAAATTTTTAACATCTGAGTATTTCTTCTTGCAGAAGCGACAATGCTGCTTGATTTTCTTATGAACTCTTTCAATATGGACTTTGAGATGGCCTTTGCTGAGACAAGTGAATGTGCAATAATCGCAGCTAAACTTCTCCCCTGTATGCTTCCGCATGTGAACGTTGAGGTTGGCTTTGATGGCACTGGCATAACTGCAGTAGGAACACTTGTAAGGCTTTTCATTCGTATGAATCCTCAAATGTGCTTGGAGGGAGTGCTTAAATTTGAACACCTTGTTACAGTATTCACATGTGAAAATCTTCAATTGAGTTGGACCCAACCTAAAAAGAAGCCAAATCAGTTATAATATTGAAACATGTTAACAATATGTGTCAAAATTTCATAGAATCATAGAATGGTCTAGGCTGGAAGGGACCTTAGAGATCATTTAATCCAACCTCCCTGTTGTGGGCAGGGACGCCACCTCTCGACTAGGTCAGGCAACACGTGAGAACCGAACGGGAATCGAACCCGTGACCTTTGGTGTTTCAAGCACCACGCTCAACCCACTGAGCTAAACCGGCCCTCTTTCCCTCCACATTTGTAATGTACAGATATGTTTATTTAAAAAAGTTATTCTCCACAGGCTTTTTAAAGTCTACAACTTATGAACAGATTATTTCCAGCTGTTTCTGTACTTAAAAGGCTCAGAAAATATTGCAGTTTCACAAAAATGATAAGGAAGCATTTGATTCACGCATAAACATAAGTACTTCAAAATCACCTGCTTGATTTCATTGCCTGCTCGTATGGGGTTTGCTGAATGGCATATTCTTGATATCCTCTTCGTTGTGATGGGTCTTGAACTGTTGCCTCTGGAGTTGTGGGTTCACTTTCTTGGGGAGCAGCCTCAACAGGCACAATTTTTGTGGCTCCTTAAAGTAATAACAAAAAATGCTCATTAAAAAACATCACATTAAAACATTTGCTGTCTGTCACAGACAAGTGTAAACAAAATGTTAAACTCTGTAATCATTAGTTCAACTGTTTTAGTTTCTGTTGCTAAATCCTTGTGCATAAAAGGATGGAAACACTTCCAAAAGACATCAGTACTGTTTAAAAGACATCAGATCTGTTTAAATAACATGTCAGGACTTTGTGTTCTGAGGGCTATTCATGGTGTTTGATGCTTACTATTATGAGATTCGATATCTAAATATTTCCACCTTCAAAAAAAAGTGACTTTTCAAAATGAAATTTTAGTTTTTCTGTTTCTGCCTCATACTACATCATTTAAAAATTTCAGCCAAGCTGTTTAATCAATTCCATAAATAAGGCTGGAGAAAAGACACTGTTTAGTCTATACTTAAAAGTCTGCACATTTTCTCCTTAAACAGATCTTTTTCTACTTGTATTTTGGGGCATGCTGCCATCCCCTCAGAATAAAATAATATGTTCCATGTGCACTTCCCAATCCCCATGAGGTGCATGAACAAAGGGGCTCTACCGAGTGCAACAGGATCTGATTCTGTTTCTCACAGCTTTACAGCCTGTTAAGACAAAAATAAAGATGTTTTGAGATGTGTCTGAGTTGAGATTATTTAGCTGAGCGTTCTTAATTTTCTAAACAGTGGTGGGAAAAATGTAATGCCGAGGACCCATAATTAGCACTGAAGGTAAATAAAATCCATATAAATGTTAATTTACACTGAAAAAAAAAGCAACCAAAAACCTCACGTGTATCAAGCTGAGCACCCATTATTGATTGCTCTCCTCCTTTTTAAATTCGTTGTAACTCATCCAGACACATGTTCAATGGGAATGCTATCATCTTCAAAAATTGAAATTACATAAATTTGCATATTTATGTATTTATTCATATATATAAACATTTGTGAAATCTTCATATTCTACTAACAAGACCATAAAAAAATCTTCAAGAAAAAAAAATGCTTTCTGGTCTGAAAAAGAAGCAGTTCGTGAGGGATCATACGCTGAATAACAAAAAGAAAACAAGACGCTGAATAAGTAGCAAAAGATGAACAGTCATCTATCCTAAGAAAAAAGTGTTATAGGACCTCTAATCAAAGATTGTTCTGTCATATACTGGGTACAAGGAAGCAAGAGAGATTGCACGTGAGAATAGTGTTGAATTAAGTAAGGAAGTTAACTTCAGGTATAACTGAAATTCGGTAATTTTCATTGTATTTTCTTTTTCTTGAATGTTACATTCATGGCTGATCTAATTTCAACTCTTCTGATGAGAAGCTGAGGGAGGAACAAAAAAGTACAATAAAGTGGAGGTCACCCAACAATAGATGCGAAATGCTTGGGGACATTAAGGTGAGGAAAGCAGTGCTGCAGACAAGACAACGGAGAAAGATGAAGAATCCTTCAGAGCAACTTAAAGTGGGAAACGGAGATATTTTGAGAAGAGGCCATTTGGAATTATACAAGAATATTAAAGCTTTTTGTATAGGATGGGACATCAGCCAACTCTGTAAATAAACAGACTGTAATAGCTCCGCAGCTCCCTGAACTGTCTGGATCTAAAAGTGGTGCATCTCTAACTACTGTGGTTTAATAATGCTTTCAGTTCTGTACTAAAGATTCTGCCAGTTGATCAGAACTGATCTTCCAAGTTTTCAACCTATTGTTACCAGAACATTATAACTTTTATCCCCTCATGACTCCTTCTCCCACAAACACCAGGCTGTCCAGCAGGACTGGACCCCCCAGTTTGCACTGCAGTAGCCAAGTGAGATGGGAGCTGGTAAATACAGTGCAGGAGATGTGGTTTAAGCAGTGGCTTCAGTATAAATATAAAACACATATTAGACACCTGATAGTTCAGTATTTTAAAAACAGAAGCAAGTTCCCCTTTATATAGAATGACCCAGTTACAAGAAAATCTATCTTGAACTGCTCTACTTGTACAGTTACCGCTTCGCAGCCTCCTGTTTTCCCGAATGTGAGACAAAGATCTTTATTAAATGCTCTGCCCTGAACCTCCTCTGTGCTCTTCTGCCTTCCAGGATGTTTAAGCATTTCCTGAAGATTGCTCAACTTTTTAATAGACTTTTGTGTCATCAGGAAAAAAAAACTTCATCGTCTAAATTAGGTGTGCTAGAGAAGTATCAACTCATATGTATTTCTGAAGTATACACCAGTGAACTTGGAATGGAGGGAATGCTTCAGGTCATCCCAGCACCATGCCCTGCATTCCCCATGCTGTTAATAGCAAGGCAAATACATCTAAAAACCTAAAGAGGGTTCAAACATGCTGATGGAGCACTTGCTCACAGTAGGCAATCACATCCCCTCATGTTAGGTACTTACTTCCTACCCTTAGAAGATACGTAAGTACTAAGAAACATTAGATGTCTCCGTCCACTTGCGCTGCTGCCTGAGTCCAGGCTACTTAGGGGTCAACAGCCCCAGCAATCACTGCTGTATCATTAAGAACTAAAGGATGTGCCCAGAAAGTGAGAAACTCGGTTTCTAGACTCTGCCCAACCCAGCTGGCAGTGAACCCACATGTCCCACATCTGCCCTCAATATTCAAATATGTGAAAGCAGCCACGTGTTAGGGAAAAGTGTAAGAAATAGGCAAACAGATACAAAATCTTGTTTTCCATTGACTACATGTCAACAAAGAAGGTAAAAGTTTTCATAACTATTACCCTGAACAACCATTTCAAGACGTGAGAGTATACAAATACCACAGGGGGAAGAAAAGAGGTTAAATGTAGTGACCATTTCTTTCACAAAAATCCTTCCTGCAGCACTATTCTATATTTTAAATGCAGAAGGGACTTTAGTTTACTAGACTTTATTTATGCCTTTTGCTTTCTTCTTTCCGGTCCATATCATCTGTTCTATGTAAATCTGCGTTAACAGTTAAAAGATTTGAGTTCCTCATGACATGCTGACAGCAGCTTCTACAGATAAGCATCACCCAGTTTGTCTTATCTCTGTCTCGAACTCAGTGATGGACTCTAATCTCTGACAGTCTGTCCCTTAGAAAAGAAGCTTGCCCTTCACTATAAAGCTCTCCAATACTTCTCAACAGTGTAAAAGATAAACACAAGGGAAGGAATTACTAGGAATGAATCAAAAATAAAACAGGAGACATCATCAATCAAAAATTTTGCAGATAAGACCAAATTGGGCAGAAGTGTTGATCCGGTCAAGAGTAGGAAGGCTCTGCAGAGGGACCTGGACAGGCTGGATCAATGGGCTGAGGCCAGTTTTATGAGGTTCAACAAGGCCAACTGCCGCGTCCTGCACTTGGGTTGCAGCAATCCCCAGCAGCATTACAGGCTTGAAGAAGAGTGGCTGGAAAGCTTCCCAAGGGAAATGGATCTGGAGGTGGTGGTCCCACAGCCGGTTGAACATGAGCCAGCAGTGTGCCCAGGTGGCCAAGAAGGCCAAGGGCATCCTGGCCTGGATCAGGAATGGTGTGGCCAGCAGGAGTAGGGAAGGGATTGTGCTCGTGTACTCGGCACTGGTGAGGCCGCAGCTTGAGCACTGTGTTCAGTTCTGGGTGCCACAGTACAAGACAGACATTGAGGTGCTTGAGTGGATCCAGAGAAAGGCAACAAATCTGGTGAAGGGTCTGGAGAACAAGTCCTATGAGGAATGGCTGAGGGAACTGAGGTTGATTAGTCTGGAGTAGAGAAGGCTCCGGGTAGACCTTATCACTGTCTACAACTATCTGAAAGGAGGTTGTAGTGAGGTGGGTGTTGGTTTCTAACCAGTGATAGGATAAGAATAGGTTCAAGTTGCCCCAGAGGAGGTTTAAATTGGATATTAGGAAAATATTCTTTACTGAAAAGATGATCTAGTCCAACTCCCCTGCCAGAGTAGGGTCACCTAGAGTACATCACATGGGAAGGCATCCAGGCAGGTTTTGAATGTCTCCAAAGAAGAAGATACCACAACCTCCCTGAGCAGCCTGTGCCAGTGCTCTGTCACCATCACAGTGAAAAAGTTCTTCCTAATGTTTTTATGGAACCTCCTACGCTCCGGCTTGAATCTGCTACCCCTTGTCCTGTCACTGGACGTCGCTGAGAAGAGCCTGGTTCCATCCTCCTGACACTCCCCCTTGACATATTTATAAATATGAATGAGGTCACCCCTCAGCCTCCTCTTCTCCAAGCTAAAGAGACCCAGCTCCTTCAGCCTTTCCTCAGAAGGGAGATGTTCCACTCCCTTCATCATCTCTGTGGCTCTGCGCTGGACTCTTTGTATGACATTGGGCATCTTAGCCAATCTTAGAGGTCTTTTCAACCTCAGCAATTCTACGATATTCCTACTAAAATCCAGCTAGATTTCATGAACTTACTACAACTTCAAGTATAGACAGTCAAAAGGATACAGAAGAAGCAGAAGAGCTACAAAGATGAGAAGTATTTTGTTTGAAAAGGGATACATATCTCAGTTTCAAAGAGAAATAAATTTAAAAGGGATGTAAGAAGGACCTCAAAAATTAACGATACTGTCAGAAGTGTGAATAATCATTCCTCATTCTCATAAATCACGAACAAAGAACAGTTTGAAGAAATAAGCTGTCAGTTCAGTTCATCATCCACTAACAACCCCCAAGTCCTTCCCCACTGAGTTGCTCTCAATGCACTCATTGCCCAGCTTGTCTTTGTGCTTGGGATTGTCCCAATCCAGGGGCAGGACCCTGCACTTGGCCGTGCTGAGCTGCCTGAGATTCACACAGGCCCACCTCTCCAGCCTGACACCATACTTCAACACCCGCACAGAAAAGTCTGCCACTTCTGTTCAAACTCTATTTACTCTCTGGGTTAATGCAAGCTTTCAAATTTCGAAAGCTGTAAATCTATTGCCTTTCATATGCCTCTCAAGTAAACATTACAGAAATGGAACGTGAGGAAAAAATCAATGTTGTCCAACTGTCCTTTTTGAGAAGGTAAAAACTAGCTGATGTGTTTGTTCAAAAGCATTTTGAAGAGATCAATTTAGTCATAATCTACTGAACACACAATGCAAAGCAGTGTCCCAAACCCAAACAGTGTACAGCAAAATTACAGCAAACTATTACTGCAATACTCCTTCACTTAAGAAGGAAGGCACACAACTAATTCGTAAAGCCTTCTTTATTTTTCTAATTGACGTCTCCAACAGTATTCTACTGCATTGGACACAAAAAGGGATAATTTCCTGCATCTTTAAAGACAGGTAACAGGTGGCTGCAGAATGGGAATGCTTGCACAAAGATGACTCAATTTTTATAGTGCTTAAGCACTTTTAAATCTTCTTTTCAACTTAACTTTATAGATGATCTAGCACACAGAATGCAGAGGAGATGGGAGAAATGTTTTACCTATTTATATTCTTCAACAGCAATCCATAGTAATAACTCACCTCTCCAGCACATGATAAATCTCCAGAAAAAATTGAACGACTATGAAAGATCTTTATAAAAACTGTAATACCCAGGAAGGGGAGCAGCTTAAGAGTTGCTACTGACATTAAAATATAGTTAAATCTTGGAAATTAATGAAAAAATAGAAAATCAATGAAAAATAAATTATAACACAATTGTATTAAATGAAATATTTTCTTTTGAATCTTCAAAGAGCTAACCACTTACTATATGTTCTAGAATTTCCAAATTCTGAAAAGTAGGAAGATAATTCATAGCTGTCTTAACAGCAATGGCTTTTTTATTATACATATTCTAGCTGGGAAATTGAACATAATAAGATTACTAATTGCCCACCAAATAAATGAGAGGACCTTCAAAAATAGCTGCAGGTTCACATTTGACTGTAAATACCTTTGGTTCATTAAAGCCTTTTGAATGTAACATCTACCATGCACAAACAGCTTCAAAGTTGAAGTTGTTTTAATATTTTGAATCACTCAAAAAACATGTGTAAAGAAAATCCAAAGTTTTGTCGCTCAAAGGAACATTTTACTAGGCACCAGTCTCCTCTAGATTTTTATTTCCTTTCCCACACGCTTACTACATTTTCTTCACTATCTGTGTTGACTATGATTTCATTCACCTCTTTAGCTTCCTAAGAAAATGAGTCTTTGGCTGCACTGTCTACCATGTCTTTCCCCTCTTGAAAACTCTTCTAGTCCCTGTCAAAACGTGAAGATCTCCAAGACAAAAATTCTTAAAAGATTCATGAAATTTAGCGCTTGGGAGAGAGGAGACCCCAATTACAGCTCTTCCCAAAAGCCCTGAGGAAGGGAGGGAGGATGTGTGTATAAATCCAGAAATTAACACCTACATGAACCCATTCCCCGACACCCACACAGGCCCCTCACCCGGCCACCGCGTGTTCCCCTTTGCCCCGAGGAAGGAGTAGAGGACATGAGGGGACCCTCCCACGTGGCACTGAGGGGAAGGGGCACCAGGATGGCGGAGAAGCTACATACAGTGGGAAGGAGGGAAAAGAGGTGGGAGATGTAGTAGGAAAATGAGTGTTCAGCAGCAGCTAGGAAAGAGCCCCGGGTTACACCACACGAGAGAAAGACGCCTGGGGTTAGCGAAACGTCAAACCACCCCGAAGCCAGGCTTCCACACTTCCAGTGCTCCTGGTTCTCTTTCACCTTCCCCTGTACTTACAGTACTGCAAGATCAAATTTTTAAAAGCTTGGTCTAAGACCCTGTGTGATGTTGCTCAAGCAATGAATGTGAAGTTTTTCACCCTCCTTCCAAGCACACAGAGTATTCGTAGGTGAGCTGACCCAGCTCCCGCTACCATTGCAATTGGAACTGTATTTCAACAAAGTCCAAGCACAGTATAAATCTCAATATCAAAAGATATTAAAGAACAACACAGAAAATTCAGCTAGCTTCCAACCCACAGTAATAAAATGAATAAATATATCCCAGTTCTTCTGAGACCTATATGCTAAACAAACATTCAGAAATGTTAGCAACAATGGAAAGGGAAACAAAAAGCTGAGAATAATGCATAAAACTATTAAAAAGAGATTCTGTCAGCCAGGTGAGTGAATGGTTTGTGTAACAAATGGAAGACTAATTTATAATAAATAGTTTGACATTGATATTATTCCAAAATCCTTTGATGAACAGGCACTATAGAAACTTATGGATGAAGGGTCCTTTCATCGTTGCATAGGAACTTTACTGGATTTTCAAATATAAATACATTTTTTCTGCCAAATTATTTGTACACGTAAATATCAAGAGATATATGAATCAGCTGTTTATGTTTTGTTAAACAAATATACATTTATCATAAATATACACACAAATCAAGAGCTGTAATAAAGATATTACAAGGGAAAAATATTTCCTGTTCTTTGGTCATCATTTTTTTTTCATTTTCTCCTTTAAAACTATTCACAGACTAAACATAATTGATGTTAATGCAGATAACTACACCCAGGTCCAGCATTTGTTATACCTGTGAAGAAGTGTGATGGTAGTTCTAAAGTTATGTAGCTGCCAGATGAAGAGGTTCTGTATCAAGATAATCAAATACTAAATATTTTCTAGATAATAAATATCCTAAGCAGTTCAGTCTTGGACCAATGACTTTTATACAGTGTCAGTACAGACAAAAAAGGAGTTAGATTATGGTGATTCTGATTACCTGGAATAGCTTCATGGGCTGTCAAAACCACACTTATAATAGGATTTTTAGCTCCTGAAACCTGTTCAGCCTCCTTAGTTGATGGAATTTTCTCCGTTTTCTGAACTCTAGGCCTCTTGGGAGTTTTTTCTCGCTCATCTTCCTTCCTGTCAAGGTCAACGTCAGAATCATTACCTAAAGAGCAAACATCAAAAAGAATGTAACGATGTACAAAAGAAATGCAGGTAACAGTCACTAACACTACAAGAAAGAATTAAGAGAAAATTAAAAGCACTGTAGAAAGAAATATGAGTTATCAAAACAAGATACGCTGCATGAATCCCTAACGGGAAACGTTTTGGCTATCTACTTAATAAAATCAGTGCGACACTTACACAAATAGAGAAAAAAGACAAAACAAAGAAAAAAACCCAAAATTTTAAAAATGGACTCTCAGAAATATTTGTTTCTAAATTATCTTGACATTATCCTGGATCATTGTGAAAATTCTACCAATTTTGTAGAATTTTCTATGATTTCATCAGTAAAGAACAAATTAGTTTTCTCCTTTTCAAGTGCAATTGTTCTGAAGACTTCAGGATTATTTCTCCTAGTCCTGGAATCAAAATCCGTCTTATTTAACGGAAAGTCTTCCAACAGTCTTTCAGGATTAGGCTTTTTTGCTCCCACTGTCCTTGTGAGTCAGACACAAACACAACTTTTTTTTTCAGTGTTGATTCAAGAAGAATTTACGTTCAAACCAGTTAGGTTCAACCTAATTCGTGACACATAACTCTTAATTTTGAAGGCCTGCACTTCCAAACCATTCCCTAACTGTTGCTGTTCAGAATGTCTTCAGCCTCTTGAATTCGATAATTTTTGGACCTGTTAACCAGAAAGCAGCACAACAGTTGCATTCAAAACACTCATTTGAAATACGAATGAATAATCAGTAATCAGCGAAGTTATTCCTCCAAGCTATTTCTTCCTTAAAGCAAATGAGGAATTCCTTACTGAAATTCTAAAAAAAAATGCAAAAAAATGCTTATATATAAAGAATTACACCATAAAGAATAAAACCAGAGGGCTGCAAGCCTATAGCAAAAAAAAAAAATTCTTTATATTAGATGAAGTGGTAGAAAATGCAGCGTAGAGAAAACAAACCTGGTAATTTAAGGTATTATGCAAACATTCAGGAGGTAATGCTTAAGGAATGCAAAAAGTAATGGAAGAAAATTATAAATGAACCCAGTGAATTTGTTGTTGGTTTTTTTCCCCTGAATCTAAAGCAGCTGACAATCTCCAGAATAAGTTATTCAATGTATATTCATAACGTGCTGTAGCTGCTCTACTGAGATAGGGAAACACTATATAAATAAAAATCAGTAACACCGAAGCTCTAACGTCTCTAGAGTTGTTTATGACCTGCAAATAGCAAAAGCAGTGGAAAGAGATGCTACACGGGAATGGCTATGGTTTAATTCCTTCATATGCAGCTGAGACTCAAACAAGTCTCTCTCCCATGGTCTTAAGTTTAACGGAATGAAAGGTTAAAGAGTGCCAGCTGTTTCTTAAAAAAATTAAGGACACAAGCACAAACAACAGTAGCATAGTTAAGACCCATCATGCAACTACCACTTGGATAATCTGCGAGCTCCTTCCTAGATAGAAAACAAGGTATGTAGGAATTGGATTTCTGACATACTGTGGCAGAAATGTGCACGCCAACAGCTGTTAATGACTTGACGCTAATCTGCAAATCCGAAATTCATATTTGTAATACCTACAATAAGCAACAACCACGTGGCAAACTGTTAACACAACAACAACCCACTTTTTTATGGAGCCACGTTAGCAATGTTTTGTGCCTTCAGCTTGCAGTTTCTAGATTACAGAAAATTATGTTCTGCCTTGAGAGCCTCCCGTTTCTCGGTGTCTGCTAATAATTTCCTCAGTTTCATTAGATAAATACCTTGACAGATGCCTTTTCTCAACTAACTCTTTCTCTGTAGATTTCTACGATTTCAGAAAATATTGCTGCTTCATAGGTATAAATGGTTTCCATCTAACTCCTTAATATAGTTGTTAATTATTGACTGATACAGAAACCCTGTAACTCTAACACCAACATTTCTCTGCAATGCTTCAAAGAGAGATTTGAATATAAAGAAAAGTTCCCCAGGAACTGCTTGTGCAGTGCTTTCTTTTGGTGTGACGAACAGGAAGGGGAGACACAAACACATTTTTCCACATCTCCTCCATGAACCAGTTTATTATCAACAACAAAACTGTCACAAGTTTCACAGCAGGAAGAGGCCACCAACAAACGAAAATCTCACAAAGAACCAGACTACACAAAGACTGGAAGCTGCTTATTAAAGTGGGCTTCCCTGAGGCTACTTCATGTACTGTCAAACAACATATACAAATATCAATTGGGTTTATTACTTTGCGTTTCTTCAGTGGACAGTAAGAGTTAGTGATAGTACTAGGTTTAAAAAAAAAGAAACCCAAACATTATATACCTATGGACCAAACTCTAGAGTAATTTTTTGCATGTTTTAGTTTGAAAGGGAAGCTGTGACAAAGACAACAGAGTTTTCTCCATTTCGCTTGGGATCACATAATGAGTTTCTAGTAGGCATTTGAATAGAATCCAAGAACCTTATTCCTAAATCCTCCATTCTAACCATCACAAAGTAAGAGTTAGTTTAAGGAGGGAATAAAGTAGTTAAAACCAAACAACAAAACCATTTTCTTCCCTTTTCATGCTTTGCATGTTAACCTGCAACTCTATTAACTTTCGTATATTGGAGTTCTACCAAAAAATAGAAAAGGAAGAGCGACAGACTTGAGTTTGTTAGCAATCCACGCTAACGAACAACTATTACCACAGTAATAATGTTGCTACTTCATATGCACAGAAACCTTGTGCATGGATGCTAAGACACAAAATTAAGATTATCGCCACATGAAAATATCTTCTGAAGAAACTCAAAGCTTTTAAGTACTTCAAACAAGGGACTGAATCTCAACTTCCATCTTCTCAGTATGAGCTGAGAACATCTAGCAATGAACAAGAGGACTACCTTCTGTATCTGCAAAAATGTGGGGAAGGTATTGAAAATGCAAATTCCACTAACACAAAAAAAGTCCCCTTATATATCGGTCAAAAACAGGCAAGCAAGAAAATTCAGTTGATTTGCTGACTGTACACTGATGACACTTCTTCAACTAGTGCTGAATATTTGCATGAACAGTCTGAATACTCACATGATACATGGGGAAAAAAAAAATAAAGTCTCCCCTCTACAGAGTGGTCAAGTCAAGTTCTGATACTTAAATGTTAAAATTTATTCATTTATCTGATGCACGTTGAGGCAGTATCCCCATTCTCCACTTTCTGAGAGGGACAAGCACCTTCCAGAAATGATTTGTTGATAAGGACCGGGAGCTGCACACTGTTGGCAATACTTTTTGCTATAAAACTAATTTACAGTCTGTCTAGACTGAAATAGATTTAAAAAAAAAACCCATCAAAACTAATATCCCCATCGAATCACCAAACAAAAGAAAAAATTCTTAACTCTCAGTGACAGCTGCTTTGTTCCTGAGCTCCCTCTATACTAAAAACTCCCTGAACTTGGTGTGCTTTAGGAAAGGATTAAGAGGAAGACAAAAGCATTGTTTTAATGAAAAACAAGAGCTTCAGTTTCAGCTTTGACCACAGAGCTCAAACTGCCTTTCCTTAACATGGCACCATCTCATCAATAATTTAGTTGTCTTCCTAGAAAAAAATACATGTTAGCATTAGGCATTAGAGTGTCATAGTAAGTGTTTTGTTTCTCACACGTAGGACAATTCACCTGTATAACACATCAATTCTTGTATTATAAAGGAACACCCCTAAGTGATTGTAAGATGATTTATGAGAAAATGGAATATATGCAACTTAAAAGCGCTAAGAAAAGTTTCTCCAAGTGGTAAGGGTCTTTGCTCTCTCCTAAACATATTTATTGAGACAAATTACCTCACTTTGCATTTCCCTTGCTAAGCAGTCAGCTTAGTGCTTCATCAGCTGGCACATCGATTCAACAAATGAATAAACTGACCTCCCCTCCTCAGTGAGAGACATTTTAAATGCCTGCTTCTGCTTGTGCAAGAAATGCGATGCCACACCTGCACCTTCTAACACCTTTAAGGGATGGTCACGTCTGTGCTGACAAGAAGAGCTACTGTCACCTCCGAGTGAATCACTGCTCTCAGAGTCCCATCGAACTAGATTGCTCATCTGTCCCGCGAGCCTGAGACATTAATTGAAAGCACTGCCCTCTGCATTCCTAATTGGATGCACGACATTTTGCAGGTACAGCCACACATCTCTAATTGGCACGTTTTAAAACTATTTTTCATTCAAATTATTTTTTATTTTTTTTTATCCCCTAAAAGATGTTGGCATTTCATAGCAGCAAGAGAGCAGGAAGGGGGAAAAAAAAAAAGGAAACTGGCTAATGGCTATTCAAAATAAACACGTCAAATTGCTTCTCCTGCAGAGACTGACATATTACTCACGGAAAGAATTTATTTAAATTAGTACTCAGCTGATGGCAAAGCCATTCTAAACTAAGGCCAAAAGCGCCATCTTTAAGAATTACGCAGGCTCCTTGTTCCAGCAGGAATGAAGGGTTCACTCCAGAGAAAGAAACCTTCCCACTGCTGTAATCTGTCGTTGTAGAGACGGACACGACACATCTGTATGGTGATCAAAGTGGCTCAAAAATGGCTACTTTATTATACAAAGGGTGTGCCTTTTATACACAGCCGTAGGTAGTAGAAGAAGGTAGCGTGGCCTTTGCCTATAGGTTAAACACTTGTTGTTCAAGTTCTAATTGGTTAATACTGAGCAGCTTCCAGCTGGGCTCATCCCTCCGGATCTTGAGGGAGAAGGTTCCGCAAACGTGTCCAAACTCAGTACACACAACTTCCCATCTCAAGGGTACACTGGGAATTTGTCAAGGTCAATGTCTTCAACCCATGCCAGGTTTTCAGCAGTCCAGCTGCCATCCCCCACAGTAATC
Source organism: Trogon surrucura (assembly GCA_020746105.1). Lineage (NCBI taxonomy): Eukaryota > Metazoa > Chordata > Aves > Trogoniformes > Trogonidae > Trogon > Trogon surrucura. The sequence goes on along the minus strand of CM036619.1, from coordinate 7,923,987 downwards.
CACCCAAACAACATTCCCCAGCCAACAAGTGTCCTCTCTTGTATCTGCCAGAGATTCAAGTATGCTGCAGTGTGGGAGAGGGATGGTGGTTAAAATCTATTTATGTTGTCTATCTCTCAAAATAATTAAGTTCAGAGACACCTGCTGAGGAACTGATCCAATCCAGCAGCAGCCAAAATCCCCAATCCCATCCCATCGGAGGAGGCTGGAGCAGCTCCGTTTTCTGGCCGGGAGCAGACACAGTGCAGACGCACGGCAGTTCAGGAAGAACCACAACTCTTTCGGTCTTGTCTTTGCGCAAAAAGAATGGACGGCAGCACCACCAGTCAGCCAAAGGCATCAGCTGAAACTGTCAATTTGGTTTAACCAAATAAAAATGGAAGCAGGTGTACACACAGCTCGGCTTAAATCACAGCAACTTCTAGGGCAAATAAGCCCTCTATTAAAAAAAATGTATTTATTATGCAGCTACACGGTAGATTTCTAAGGACAATGGACTTTTTTAATTCTATGCAAAAAATTAACATACTTCTCTCTTGCTATTGCAGTGAATGGGCCCACAAGGTGAATGCAATCATTATGCATCAAAGGATTAAATTAGATGCAGAGAGGATGTCAGTAACCAGTAAGGCTTCGTGACTCCTGAAGGAGTGGGAGAAATATCAATGAGAGACTGATCTCCGAGAGGTCACTGTGGATCACAAATCAGAGAAGAACAGCAGAAGCCTGTTACTTCCATCAGTTATTCCTCTGACCGATACATACTGCAGTTTAAATATAGTGATTTACTCATTGTAATTTTAAAGGTCCGATATGAGAAGTATTTCAATACTTCCCTTGTGGATCTATAAAAAACAGCAAAACATTTTAATACTTGGCAACTTTTCCCAATACTTCAACTTCAGCTCAAAACATACGTTTCTCTTAATAAAGAATATCACACAGAATATCAATATATATCTTTGCAATATTTATACACTTAGCGTATTTTGCAACAGCTAAAACATTAGTGGGTTATCAATGTTATTTTGGTCACAGATCTTAAACACCACATCATAAAAGCTGCTACAAAGAAAATTAACTCTGTCCCAGCCAGACTGCGCGCAAAGTGAAAACACACTTGGTTATCCTACAGATGGCCATACAGTGCTAAACTTTGCAAGAAATGAAAAACATAGGGAAGCAGTCAAAAAGTACTACAGAAAAATTTCAACAGCGTTAGGAAGAAAAAGATAACAGTAATTTCAAGTTGGAAAGGTGTGAATAAAAAGGGGGAAAAAACTCAATTGTATTAAGCAAGAGGTCAAAGACTAAGGGAGAAGAACTTGCAGTCAAAGCTCTTACTATGTCTGAAATGTGGGAGAAGATATTACAACTCTAGAACGTTCAAAGATCCCTCAATGAAATTCTCTATCTAGCCCAAACAACTTCAGCAATGGAGAAAATTCATCAAATTAGAAGTTTCAGTACTTCTTTTCTTATACACACTAAGTGTGATTTCAAGAAGGCTTTGTCTCGGACAGCTTTAACACTAGAAAATGTTTGTATCAACCACATCTGCTCAAGTAACAAATATTTGTTGAACATTATACACACACAAACTGACGCACAAAATAAATACCTGGTATAATACCTGCAGCACTATGTGCCGAGACAGCTACAACGCCCTCCATGTATGATACCTCCATCACCATTTGATGATAACGAAGCTACAGAAAGATCTCTCAATAATCAGTAACTGGTGACAGAATAACCTGGAATGAAACCAGATCAAGGCCCCCACAAACTACATTTCTAAATTGCCACTATAGACAGAGCTCTAGTTAATGCAGTCAGTGGAGCTTAACAAGCACTCCACAGGCTCCCCTGAAGTACTGACTTGATGTTTGTTGAATATAATTAAAGCTTAGAAAACCTAGTGCATAAACACATATATGTGTTAATTCAGAAGAGACTCCCACCTACAGTGACAACAACCACAAAGCACATCTTTACTGGTAAAACAATGGGCTCTGAATCAACTCTTACAACACAGGGAAGATCTGGCCGTCTTTCTAAAGAGTTTTCTGAAAACACAAGTTCAGTCAGAAAATAAAACATAATCTGAGGAATAAGAGGGATATAGATCTATTGGAGCGCATTCAGAGGAGGCCACAAAGATGATCCAGGGGTTGGAGCACCTTTGCTACAAGGACAGGCTGCGGGAGCTGGGATTGTTCAGTCTTGAAAAGAGAAGACTCCAGGGGGACCTAAGAGCTGCCTTCCAATACCTGAAGGGATCCTACAGGAAGGCTGGGGAGGAACTTTTCACAAGAGTGTCAACTGACAGGACAAGGGGAAATGGGTTTAAGTTGAAGGAGAATAGGTTTAGATTAGATCTTAGGAAGAAATTCTTCAGTACGAGGGTGACAAGACTTTGGAATAAATTGCCCAGAGAAGTTGTGGCCGCCCCCTCCCTGGAGGTGTTCAAGGCCAGGTTGGACAGAGCCTTGAGTAGCCTGATCTAGTTGAGAGGCGTCCCTGCCCGTGGCAGGGAGGTTGGATTAGATGATCTCTAAGGTCCCTTCCAGCCTAGGCCATTCTATGATTCTGTGATTCTAAGCAGCATAAGCAATTCTCATATAGTCTAGTTAGTCTGTTACGTAAGACTCAGCAGGATAAGAATAATCAAAAGGTAAATATGAAGATTTCTAAATTATGAACCTTATGTGAGATGTCTGCAGAATTATTAGTCCCCGTTTCTCAGAGTTACAGACTAAGACAGCACCCAACGAAATGAGCAGCACCAGGTTTAAGAAGCAAATGGAAGTACTGCAATTTCACAGGCTATGTAATAGTGCTCTTAAACTCATAACACAGAACATACTCAAAAGTAGAAAACCAGACAGCTTTGTAACCCACTTAGATAAATCAATGAGTTTAACAGCTTTCAGTTGCCAAGGATATGGCTGTAACCTCTACTTCGGGGACTCTATCAACAACTTTTACAAGTAAGAATCTCAGTGCATTTGGATATTTCTATTATTCTAAATTATTTTATTATCTAAATTACTTTAAATCATGAAATTACATGAACAAATAAAAACACATTTATAATTTCATTATTTGCTTGCCTTTTCAATTTTAGACTCTTTTGTTCACATTTAGAACACTCACCCATCATCCTCAAAACTTTCTTCATAATAAAAATTGTTTGATAACAGTTCAATTCCAAGAGCTCAAATTTTAAAGAACGCTTTCTGAGTTGGTAAAGCAATGCAGATGTCACAAACAATCCTAGGCTCCTAGGTAGGGACCATACTGCTGTTGAGCTACTCGATGTAATCACATTTTCTTAAAGGATAATAATAATACACGTGCTGTTTTCATCTGCGTATGCAGAAATTGAAAATTTGTCCCAAAGCAGTTTATACGGTAAAGTCAGTGAAATATTTTCCTGTGATGGGACAGTAACCAGTAGATGGCTGAAGACCGAATTTCCCAGCTGTATTCCAAGAAAGAATTACCCCTTCAGGACAAAACCAGCTGCAAGCCCTTCACAGTTTGCAGTGAAGGTAGGAAACTTTGGGCTAGAGACACTGTAGCCACACTAGTCACCATCGACTGGAAGCCTTCGTTATTCGCTGCTCAAGAATTGCTTTGCTTGATTAATTTACTTTTGCCAGAGAAGAAATAAAAAATGTTTCATCTGCCCAAAAGTGAGGCTATTTTCTTTTAAGGAGCGAAAAGGATGAGCAACTTTGAAAAATCTGCCAATGTGCTTTGTAGGAAAAAAGGTAAGAATCAGGTGCTCTAATGAGCTCACAGGTCAAGGACAGATAATTCGAGTTTATACTCTGATCTGAGATTTTATTTTAAAAAGACATTAGAAAAGACAACATTGCTGAAATAATGCAAAAGCTCACATCATACCTAGCACATACAAACAGTAAAAGGCAGGGACACTTGACATGTCAGAGGGGAGAGAGCTGGAGTACAGGTCACTATATACAGACGAAAAATCTTACCACTGTTGACAGTAAAAAAACCAACCAGGTACTTTATCAAAACAAGAGTTTCTGTGCTCTGCTAACATATTCTACGTCTATTTGAATTAAAACTCTATCTCGGTGAAAGCAAAACAGTCAGCTGTGTATCACAGTGACAGACTGGACACAAAAAGGTAAAGAAAACTAGAGAAAGATGAACGGCAAAATTTGCCTACAAGTAGAATCAACAGGATATCATGCTAAACAACTATATCAAAAGCAATAACCTAATAACAAAACTCACATAAAAGTTAGATAACTTGGACAAATGTATTACTTTGTACTCATGGCACATTCACATTTTAGCAAAGTTAAATTGGCAGTTGGATTAGAAGATCATTTTACGTACATTCCAATGTATTCTGTGCCGTGCTACACTATTTGAATATTCAGTTGTCTTTTTAAACATGCTTCCTAGAGAGGTGGTCAAAGCCCAAGTCTGTCAGTGTGTGGCAGCTGCATCCTCCCTGACACCAGGCCCTGCAAAACATCTGCTACAGACCTGCTCCAAGGACCTGGCAAGGACGGCCATCGAGGCCTGATGGCTTTGTGTACCCTGTCTCTTGTGCACTGACTCCTGAGCTAACTGGAAATTGCTCACAGCCAGACTCGACTCAGGAATAAACAGGGCCCCACCGGAGAGCCAATCTGAGTCACTTCTCCCCAGAGCAGCAGGACTGCAGTCCGGAATCCCCCTCCCCTTGGACCAGGACATCATCCAGGGAAACTCCCTGGGATTGAGAGCACCCACCTCCCCTCACTGATGAACAAGACTTCTAGATATATCCTTGAGAGAGCCCTTGCCCCACCGTGGGTGAGTGATTTGCTGAGTAATCATGAGTGAGGGGTTCTCCCCCTTCTAGTGAGTGAGTGTGTGCACGTTTTTGGTCACATTTCTAGAGAAATAGTCACAAATTCCTAAATCCAGTTGTGTAGTGATAATTCCCAACTTGCATCCGAATCTGTAATATACATTGTCAGAGTGCATGGTGCTTTTCAGGTTAGAATGAATTTTTGACTTTTTGCAGCAGCCCTGTCTGTTTTTCTGGGTGCCTCCGTGACATTACTGGTGTAGTCGGCAGGATGCAGATAGAGGAATTATTGCAGAGACACAACTGTGCACCTTCTCCCCTAGATGTACACTGGAAAAGGGAGAAGTGATCCAAACCGGGGGAGGTCGTGGAAAGGCTGGAACAAAGGCACGGAGGTTTTTGGGCTGGCATACATAAAGGATCCATGTGTGCCATCCTGGGTGCTTGTGTAATTCGGGCACAGGAGCATTCAGATATACTAGAATCAAAAGCTGGTCATTTGGAGAGAGAACTGGGAAGAGAGATAGAGCGGACACATTTGTTGATGAAGATTTTATTAGCTCAGGCAAAAAAGGCTCCCAGTGTTGCCCAAATCTGGGATGTGAATATGGGAGAAGACCCTAATGAAAATGGTTCTGAGGGAAGGTAGGAAAAGCAGGTGCTCCCTGTTATTAAGACCAAGAGGCATATGGGATCACAAGGTGGAAACCCCCAAACTACTGTCCAGGAGCTCCCTGGTCGGGACCCGAGCTCAGTGATCTCCAGGTCAGGTATTCACATCAGCTGGGCAAGAGTAAAACAGAGTATTTGTGGAGAGCCTCTTTAACAGGGGGAGATTGGCTACTGCTTAGCAATGATGAGGATACGGGATTTTGAGGACCTCGAGTGTTTCTAAGTGATGGGCTGGCAGGCGACCAGTCAATCACGTCTCGAGTTGCTTACTGGGCTGGGAGTGTGGACCCTAAAGAGTGAGGAGAGCCTGTTGTTTTCTGGGTAAAAGGATTCCTGGAGCTGGCAGCAGGGGTGCAGAAGGCTGCCTGCATCCAGGCGATGTATGAGAGTGGACGGCGCTGGGTGCCGACGGCCGTGCTGGCGGATCCCGACTGCCTTAGACCGCTCATTAAAGGGCTACCGGATGCTTTAAAGATACATGTCCAGGCTCCTAGAGAAAGAATTCAGGCAGTGGTAGAACTTAATCAGCAAAATCCTCAGAATCCGCCCGCCCACGTGCTGACTTGGGCAGAAATACTACACGATGTAGTCATCACGGGTGCAAAACGGGACGGGCTGAGCCAAGTGGTGCCACCGCCGTCGGGAGAGTTCGGCAGGTCGGGTGTGAACCGAGCCCACACCGGCCCCCCCGGGAGTCTGAACTGTCCCGAGGGAAACCTGCTCAAAACCGTGACATGGGAAACAACCTTTGACAAAAAAGTTTTGGCGCTTGGGACATGCACTTCTCACCAACCATACTCATAAACTAGTGGAATTGTTAGAGGGGAAAACTAGAGCCCCAGGAGAAAACAGACAAACTGCTGCCACTCTGCTGGGAAGCGCGGTTAATGCTTCTGTGCCTTGCGAGAGGAATCGAAGGAGTCAAAAACCTGAGAAGTTGTGGTGTGGGGATCAAGCTGCTCACTCTGCATGGTTCATTTTTGCCAATGGTCTGCTAACAGGGAACCCTGTGGGTCTGAAGAGACTTAAAATTCTTAATTGACACAGGGCCTCAAATGAACGTTCTGAAGAAACAAGAAGCTGAGGAGCTAAGAATTAGACTCTCGAGGAAAATTATAAATATAGTAAGGATGACGTGTGCAGCTGAAAAATGACCCATAGCTCAAACTCAGTTTGGCTATCACGTCACCAGGTGTGGAGATGGCTTTAAGCCCTCCTAAGAGCAATATAACCGGGTTTGATGTATTAGCTGGCAGGCACTGGTATTTGCCCAGTTGCTGTGTGTGGAGTTTTGGCAGCCACGGGGTGGAAACCGCGAGAACCGCTCACACTAGCAGTGCCCTGGGCCCGACAGGGCTGCTCAGGAGTGAGGGACCGCCTGGGAAAGATCATAAACCATACTGATTCCCCCAATTAGTCTGGCAAGTTTTTAAACCTGAGGTGCCATGGCTTTTACCCATTGATTATAGAAAATTGAACAGCAATATCCCACCATTAACTGCTGCTGTTCCAAGTATAACCTCAATGGTAACAGAACTACAGACAGCTGACTGCTCATGGATGGCTGCTTTAGACGTTAAAGGCGTGTTCTTTACGATTCCCCAAAGGGATGAAAAGTCCCAATTCACCCTCACCTGGGAGTAACATAATACAGCTTGTTATATTGGTCCTTTAAAACCACCCAATGAGGAGATACTTGGGTAGGAATGGAGGTGGTGCCAGGACTGACTATGGCTACAGCTGCGAGTGCCAGCACTGAAGATCAGATGGTCCAAGCTCTGAGGAAGTGGTTAAATATTTTACCTACACCCAAGTGCATTCAAAGTGATCAGGTCTCACTATGGCCACACGTGGGTCAACCTGTAATGGTGAAACTACCATACGCTGCGATTGTGCCTGTGACCCTGAAAAAAAACAGAGGCTTACAATGCCTGGGAAGCCCTGGATGGGAGTGGGAAAACCCATCGTACTAGTGCTTGGTGGATAATCCCTGACTTCTAAACCCGGTTTCTAAACTGAGGCCAGCTCTCTTTTCTTACAGGACAATGGAGAAGTGGACTTCCCTGGAGCCCTACTGGCAGTGATGACAGCTAAGACCTGCACAGCAGCACTGCTGTGAAAATCATAGAATCCTAGAATGGCCTAGGCTGGAAGGGACCTTAGAGATCATTTAATCCAACCTCCCTGTCATGGGCAGGGACGCCTCTCAACTAGATCAGGCAACACATGAGAACCGAACAGGAGTCGAACCCGTAACCTTTGGTGCTTCAGCACCACGCTCAACCAAGTGAGCTAAACTGGCCCCTAAATGGCAGGAGGATTTGCCTGAATCATGAACTAACAGTTTTCTACCCACTGATGACATCATGGGGTGAGGATTGGAACAAAAACACTAATGCTGCATACATATCCTGAAACCCATCAGTGCCATTGCAGGCTCAGTGGCAAAGGACTCTGAAGGCATTGTTGCTCTGTTGAGAGTTAAACCGTTAGAGAGAGTTCTGATGTATTTTGAAATTCCTTTAACTTTGGCTGCAGTTATGACTATTGGTCAGGTGTTTAAGGAGAGGCTGGATGTGGCACTTAGCTGATGGGGTGGTGTTGGGTCATAAGCCGGACTTGATTATCTCAGAGGTGTTTTCCAGCCTCAACAATTCTGTGATACCATGACTATAATTTGTATTAAGCCATATTACCCATGGTATTAAAACTTGTGTTCATGGTGAAGGGTATTTCCCCCTTGAAAACATGTTTGTGTACTGTATAGAAAATAATGATCTAAAATGAGCATTAAAACTCCCTGAGACGGCGCTCGCTTTTAACGTTGGAGGCAAGAGGTGACTGTACCACCACCCCTAGGAACCGGTCGAGTCATGACTGGGGTGGATTGTGGCAGTTGCATCCTCCCTGACACCAGGCCCTGCAAAACATCTGCTACAGACCTGCTCCAAGGACCTGGCAAGGACGGCCATCAAGGTCTGAGGACTTTGTTTACTCTGTCTCTTGTGCACTGACTCCTGAGCTAACTGGAAACTGCCCACAACCAGACTCGACTCAGGAATAAACAGGGCCCCACTGGAGAGCCAATCTGAGTCACTTCTCCCCAGAGCAGCAGGACTGCAGTCCGGAATCCCCCTCCCCTTGGACCAGGACACCACCCAGGGAAACTCCCTGGGATTGAGAGCACCCACCTCCCCTCACTGGTGACCAATACTTCTGGATATATCCTTGAGAGAGCCCTTGCCCCACCGTGGGTGAGTGATTTGCTGGGTATCCTTGAGAGAGAGGTTTTCCCCCTTTTAGCGAATGTGTGCACGCACACTTTTGGTCATATTTTGTCTGTCGGATTGTGTAGTGCTTTTCAGCTTAGAATGAATTTTGACTTTTTGTAGTAGCCCTGTCTGTTTTTCTGGGTGCCTCCGCGACACGGTGTTTAAAAGGCATTTGGATAATGCCATTAATAACCTGCTTTAGCTTTTGGTAATCCCTGAAATGGTCAGGCAGTTGAATCAGATGATCATTTTAGGTCCCTCACAACTCAAAATACTCTATTCTGCTCTATTCTAAAACTTTGAGAGGCTGAACGTATTTAAATCAATCTTAAAACTACCTTTAAGCTATGTACTCATAGTTCAAAGACAGACATTCACATAATGTTTTGTGAAACAGAAGAGGTGAATTTGGTATTATTTTTTATACATTAAAACATACCATCCAGAAAAGCAGTCTTTCAGCTGTTCAAAACAACAGGACAGAATTCAGGTTTCCCAAGTCAAGAGGAAAGAAACATCTCAGTAGGATCATCCTTCTTCACCTATGTGTGACATTTACGTATATGGCCAATATCACCTCTCACTGGAAAACTAATCCTCTCTGTGAGAAACAGAACAGTTCCTTAGCAAAAGACGCATTTCAGAGAGTTTAAGACAATCATGGGTGCAATAAATACTTTGACCTTTTTGAAAAAAATTCAAATACCTTGTTCGACATTACTCTCAGTTGTGCTTCAACATGCTTTTTGTGTTAGAAAAACCAGACAATTCCAATCCATTTAAAATGAGTATAGGGGATTACAAGTTGTCACCAATCAGGTCACAGGATGGAAACCCCTATTTCACACCATACTTCAGATATTTTAGTTGGATATTTTCTCACCTCCTTCTCCTTCTTCCTCTCCTTCGTTTAAATCAATAATGCAGATATGTTTCCTCAGCTGACGTGTGTTCGAGAATTTCCGACTGCATTTCCTACATTCCAAGCTGCCTGGGGACACTTCAGACAGTTCTGGTCCTTCTTCTGTCCCAGGTGGAGTTTCTTCACTTGGAACAGGGTTATTTTCTGCCACATCTTCATCCACACAGAACTTCTTAGTGGATCCTTTTGGTCTGCCCCTTTTCCTCTTCGCTACAAGAAGCTCTGGAAAGGCAAGTTAAAGTTAAAAAGAAGCTGTAATTCCACAGCTAATTAGCTATAACCACCCGATCTTCAAAAAAAAAAGGAATACAAAATGACATTTGAGAGCCTCTATCCCTAAAGCTTAAAAAAAAGCTTAGCTTCACACAAACTTATTTTTAAGCAGTGGCATTTGTTGCCATTTCTGCTATCTGCCAATCTCAGTAGCATAAATGTTAAATGAGATTGGCAGATGTCAAAGTGCAACAGTTTTACAGAAATTACACTACAAACACTTTTAGGTTGCTGGATAACTGTATGAGCATGCATATTCTACAACGTTGCTCTGCTGTGTTCTGACACACTACAAAGAATTTTAAATTTAAATCACTCTCAATAAAATTGCTTAACTATTGGACATGCCTTCAAACAAAAAAAAAGTGTTTTTCAAACCAAAAGCTTGTTGTCGTTTAACAAAATGAACAACTGCTCTCTAATATTTCCTATGGTGTTTTATTTGTTTGACTTCCTAGACAAAAGCTGGTCTAAAAAAATTGTTGGCAACAAATAAATTCCAGGAGTCATGCAAGAAATGCTTCCCTGGTGCAATTTCAGCATATGGCAGGCATGGCAAAGAAGTCCCTTAAAAGCTGTGGGGTTTTACACTAAAATATTTCCAAATCTTGACACTTCTGCAAAAAAAAAAAAAAATAAAATTATGGTTCTTAAAATTTTATATTTCTACTGTTAAAGGTTTTTTGTTTGGTGGGTTTGTTGTTTTTTGTTTGCTTGGTTGATTTTTTGCACAGCACAGATGGGAGAAGTATGAAATACGTCATCTAGGTTATAACAGAGAAAAGCCCAGTAATTAAGTAACTTTTTCAACTCCAAAGACTTGAAAGTATCTTCAGATTGTTCAAGCTAGAAGAGACTGCAGGTACTAAGCATAAATTGAGCCTCTTCTGAGAAACTTGCATTTCTCCTGCTCCTAGTCCAGAAACTTTCACCAAAACAAACGTATATCAAAAATAAAGATTAAGATGTCTAAAGGTTTTTATCAAGTATTCATCAAGCCAATAGCCTACACTCTGCCTCAAAAGTCGACACTTGACAATGTAAAAGTCTGAAAAAATAATATAAAATTATATAAAAAATTATATAAAAACAAACCCTAACAAACAAAACAACAAATTTTCAAGTACGTGTGTCAAAAGACCTTACCAAATTGGTTGATTTAGAGCATATGGAAAAAGAAAGGACCTCAAGGAATCTTAAGGGAAGGTGATGCAAGAGAACAGGAGGTAGTGGCAGCATCTTACTCAAAATCTGTTCTGCATTTCCCTTAAGCACAAAAAGCCCCACATACAGAGACCACAGTTTTGAGTTAATCATGCAATCAATATTGGATGAAAAAGAACGCGTTCTCTCTTGTTACAGGAGTGACTCTCCTGGGCAGGACGTGACACAAGTCAATTGGAAACGTCAGAAAACAGAATTCACTGACCTGTTGAAGATTTTAAAAGTAAGATTCTGTCCCCCCAAGAACCACTTAGTTGCTTCTGGGGATTTTACGCTCAGCACAGACTCACTGAAATCAGTCTTCACATTGACTGGTACTGGATGAGCAATGGCAACATTTGGGGAAGACACTGCGCTGTGCTATGTAATTATGTACTCAAACTCATAAAAAAAGGCACTTCAAAAAGAATAATTAAATAAAATATATGGATATTTTTATCCTGCTCCTTCACAGGAATTATTCACATAAGCCTCTCCAAATCAGTCCATTTAAGAATCTATTGTCTCAAAAATATTCAGAACATGAGTAACATAGAACATTTCAATTTATGAGCCCAAATTATATGTAATTAATCCTTTGAAGTTCAGTTAATGTGTATAGAGAGACATATACACATCTCAGTCAGAGTCTATTGAGATCTGTGATTGTTCCCGGAGCACTAGGTCCTCAAAAACGTTTTTTTTTTAATTTATTTTTAAAATGAAGTTTTAATATAAGGGAAATGTAAAATTAATATAAGGAAAAATAAAATAAAAATAACAATAACTTCACTGTGAATATTTTTAACTCTTCACAGATTAGACTGTCAACCCTGTAGATTCTGGCACGTCAGTACTGTGGATTCTCGTGGGCTTAATGATCCTCAGTACCATATTTACCTCAAAACCAAGCTTTACCAAAAACTGATTCACTATATAACACCACACTTAAAGGGTAGGATTCTCCGAAGTTACTTTATTGCATACAGGAAAACGCAACAAATAGTTAAGATGACACATTTTAAGTATACCATATATTTTTGTTCTCTGATTTTCTACCCCTCAACCTTAAAGCAATCATACATATAATCAGTTACACGTGTGCTAAGCATCTTCAACAAACCATTTTAATATTGTACTGGAGCAAATATCTCTCTTCTCAGTGAGGGTGAGAACAGGAACAGGCTGCCCAGGGAGGTTGTGGAGTCTCCTTCTCTGGAGACATTCAAGACCTGCCTGGACACGTTCCTATGTAGCATAATCTAGGCGTTCCTGCTCTGGCAGGGGGATTGGACTTGATGATCTTTCGAGGTCCCTTCCAATCCCTGACATCCTGTGATTCTGTGACTCCCGAAGAGTGGAAGAGACAAGACATCCCTGTTGAATGACCCTTCTTCTTCAAACCTGTGCGAGTGGGCAGCTCAACACAGTCGCCACACTGCCCGCGTGATTCCAACACTTGTCAGAAGTCACAGAACACTTGTGCGAGTTTTCGCTTAAACATCCTGACCAGATTTTAAACGGCGAGATGCATTATGCAACACAAATCCTTCCTCAAGTGTCAGTATAAAAAGCTTGTATTTTATTTAACCAATTTCAACAGCATATGGTTGCATTCAGAATCTTCTGCACAAGGTGTCACATAAATAAATAGCAATAAATCTCATCCAGAGCTTTATATCGTTACTGTTATGTGCATATATCGTGGTACCTAGAGCAGTTCTTACCCCCCAGGGTGTGAATGCACGCTCTACTTGTATTCTGTGTTCCAGTAAGGACGAGCCTGATGCACGTGCCACAGTTTTAAGTAATCTTAATGAGAGAAACTCCCTGGAGAAAATTGTGATACCCAGACTGTAACTTTCTCTGAGGTTTCATAATCCATAGAGCACATATCCCATAATGCAGACAGAGCCTGAAACAAACAATGATCATCAGGGCATAGTACTGTGAATAGATGAAGCTAGGGCCATTGAAACTGTCCCTCAAAACATTACAATTCTACTACTAAGTAGGAGAAAAAAAACCAAAGACCAAAACAAAACAAACAAAAAAAACACCCAGAGTTTTGACAAGCACTTTGAAGGAGACGGAGATCCCTGTAAAAGTTTTGAAAGGAAACCCTATGCAAAAGTGGAGTCTGGGTGACTACAGTTAACCAGTAAATGCCACATCTCAAACAAATGTCACAGTCCAGCAGTGGACAAAAGTGACCTGTAACAGCAACATCTGCCCAGTACTTGTGATTCCACTTGATAAAAAAAAATTTCTAAAATCATCCTACCAAAGTGGTTAAGATAAATCAACTCTAAATAGATCATGACCTACGGGAAAGCAGCACATCTAAACAAAACGCAGCAGAGAGCACTGCCAATAAAATAACAGAGTAATAAACACAAACTACTTGCCTAGCATTTCACTTTTCTGAGGTACTTGGAAAATCATTAATTTATTACTCAGGCAGAACAAAGAGCTCCACTAACAAACCAGCATCCACTCATCTATGCCAATTCCGGAATAGCTGGTGTTTTCCAATATTTAGAAATAAAACTACACTTTCAAAGGACAAAAAGATGTCCATCTCTCAGCCAACGAGTACTAAAAGGAAGTTGTAATTTGTAAGACCAAAATTCAACAATCACTTCTCCTTTCAGTGAAAACACTGAATTACTACAAAAAAGGCTTCACTGAGGAAAAATTATACACTATAAACTTTAAAAGTTTTATCTGCTGCAGATACTGTGATGAGAGGGAAAAAATTGATGCCTTGAAAGAACTCTCCAAATTCCTATATTCCACTGTGAAATAACTTATTTTTTAAAGGAGAACATAGGAAATAATTGAATAGGATTTCAGAACAGACTACCCTCTTCTCCCATCAATCTGCTAGATGGGAAAGAAGAAATATTAAAGTACGTCTAGAATATGAGTTGAAATCTATGTGAAAGTAATTTACCTTGACATTCTTACTGACAGTAGATGGCAAAGAGTTGCACTACATAAAAGGTAGTGACATGTTGTCATATCAGATGATGAAATATATTCACCAAGAATAAGTAAAAAAGTTATGAATATGTAACTTAACATACAAATGTTATACATTATATTATTATAATTGCAAAGTTATTTTCTTAAAAGCTGCATAAGTCTAACTGCTGTCGCTTCAGATCATAACAGTAATTACATACTATTCTCATAAATGTACCATGTACGTTTAACAACAATACAAGCAGTGCAGACAGTCCCTGACACAAATGCAAAAAGAAGTTTATAGAAGAGACTTTTTCCTAAAACAAGACTATTTTACAAAGTACCAGTCTCACTGTGCTCAGAAACCTAATGAAGGGATAACAGGAAACAAAGATTTAAGAAAGGGCGATGCATTATGCATGTCTGAGAATAGCATTTTGAAACTTGGTCTGAAGTTTATTCATCTTCTAATGCACTGTTAGGTTTAGGCATTGTGTAAAATAATAATGTGGTGAGATTTTTCCTCACCAACTATCTAAGGAGAGAGTAGAAATAGTTGAATAGTATATGACCATTATTAGAAATATCTTCTTATGTTGATGCATTTAATATAACTACTGACTTACTGCTGGCAAATAAATGAAGAAATATCACGTGTGTATGTTATTAATAAAAATATTTTAAATATTGTATTATGGGTTTTATTCATAAGCATGTTCTTTTAAATCTAGAAATCATAACGTTTAAAAAAATCCTAGTAGTTGTGTCAAGTAAGAGGCTTGTCAACAGTATAAATCCATTGCTCAGTAGGGGTCTAAAAGAACATCTAATCACTAAGTCTGAATTATTTTCAACCCATTGCTAGTATTCCAAGGGATTGCGATTACAATAATTTAAAACTGAATGAATCTAACTTCTTCCACTGCAGAATATAATTGCTCTGTACAACTAATTCAACTTTTGTCTACCTGACTGCTTTATTTACCAGTGCCAATATCAAAGCAGAGTTATAAATTATGAATCACGCCACTTCCTTTTTGGAACATAAGTGCTAATATTATGTGAATCACAAGAAGACAACTCAGAAAGCACACAAGCACTCCTAAGCCTCCAGACATAACTCGAGCCATGATGTCCTGGTTGTTTTCCACCGTTATTCCACAAAATTCTCACTGCTATTAGACAGTTCAAAGTGAAGCTGTAGGAGGCAGCCTTTGCTGTACTTGACATTTAAAATTAATGGGCCAATGTCATCGTCCCCTGTCACGTGCTCAGTTTATCCACATCTGTCCTTCGATCTACTCAGCACTGAATGAAATTCAGGGTGGCAGCTGTACAGCAACCATTATTAAAACAAGCTACGTGAATTGTTTTATACACAATGCAGAAGCATCACACCACAGGCTTTATTAAAAAATCCAAGAGACTTTGAAAAATATACTTCTCTCAATTTATGAATGTACCTTCTCCATCTTTGCTTATGTTTGCGGGTACCGTCAGAGGCTGGAGCGGAATAACGATGTCGTCTACGTTGGTCCCTTCTTCCGCGTGTTTCTCAGAGACATGAGACAACAGTTCGGATTGATTTGGTGAAAATAAGTTACAAAGCTTACACATGAAGATGGAATTGACCCCTGAAAAACAAGTTTAAAAATGAGGAGTTAATATTTCCAAACTTGTTTATTTACAACTACTTATTGAGATTTCTGGTTCAGGTGCCACACTGTCAGTTAACTTAATACACTTAACAGAAAGTAGTAAGTTGAAACGAAGAATGTTACACTGTTAAATGAAGACATTCAGAATAAATCCAAAAATTAACTGACTTAAGAAATAGTTAAACTTCTACTCAGACCCTCACAAGACAAAAAAATTCTTCTGTCTTAAATCTTAGAAATTTTCTAACAAGATCCAAAGGAAACAGGACAAAGCAAGACCTTTTTTTTTTTTCCCTTCCAGACTCAGACAACATTAAATTTTCATTTTTTTTCCAAGCATACAGAAAAATTATATAAAATACTAACTCACTGTCCAGGTTTGTTGTTTATCCCATTGGTATAAATTGAAAAAAAATTTATCCTTTCCAAAGCAGCTATGAAATACAGCTGGGCCCTGAATCCTAATTTATGTTCTTGGACCTCACTGTCTTTTCCTAGACATAATTAACCTTTCTACCTAGCTCACCTAAGCAAGTCTAATTCTCTAATTGCCTGTGTAAATGCTGGGGAAAAAAAAAGAATTAACTACCATTAAAGATAATAGGAAACTTTTTCCTCACTATAATAACATCTGTTAGAAAATAAATATATTTTATAAAAAGTGCATGCTTTAATGTGTTGGTTTTGCCTTAGCACATGACCATGAGCATACACTGTGATTTTAACATGTTAAGTGCATGGTTTCAGAGGTTATTATCCCTAGATGGGGCTCTACCACTAACGAAAGAGTGAGGAGGAAGGTCAAAACATCTGCAGCACTGGAGACCACAAATGTTACATCATGTGAGAGGCACAGCTACACAGTCACAATCACATCATCTTCCCTTCTCCTGGCCATGCACTTCAGAGTTGTAAAGGGGGGGGGGGGGGGGGGGGGGGGAAGCTACAGCAAAGTAAGTAACAAGAACAAAGAGTTAACCTAAAGTTCACAATTCAGAAAAATCAAGCTAAAAAAAAAGCTCACAAACTTTTGGCACAGTTAATCCAGAGGCCTTTGCTTTCTAAAACCGCTGTCACTTGTTTTAATGGTTTGATTTTTCAACAGTCCCTGCTCCCCTCAGTGCCCAATGAAAGCTGACAGCAACTAGGAACCAATTTTAACAGCCAGCTTGTTCTCCAGCTACAGATGGAAACTCCAGGCTCAGCAAATGGTTCAATTTCTCCTCCCCCTTCACCTCCCTAAGGAAAATCTGCTCTTTGAAATCAAACAGTAGCCACCAATGCTATTCGATATACAAAACAAACCACAGTTTCGCCAGGTAAATACAGAAATAAAGTGGTATTTTGTGAACTTTGAGATAAATCTGAGAGGAAGAGAACAGGGAATCTGTATGTTGGGACTCGTTTTCAAAACGATCTCAAGCAAAGATCATTACCCCTAATCAAAATTATTTCCCTCTCTGCATGACACACTAGTTACACGGTTCATCTCACTCAAGAAAAATCCAGGTTTAAGGTGTTCTGAATGTTAAGAACAGCAGAGCTTGCTCTCTTTTACAGTTACTTGCACCTGAAAGTATAACAAAAGCATCCTCGTCTTCAGAAATAATACAGCTACCTCAGAACTGAAAGGCAGAGCATGCCTTCATCTCTTTCAAATATCTCTGAAAAACAACTGTTCCTGCTGTCTGAAATACACTCTACATCAGACACACAAGCAGCTATGTCAAATGCTCAACACACTCAATGTTCTTAGGAGCTCAGTAGGATTCCTTCTCAGCCATTCTGCTGTCTTGAGCACACAAGCATTTCTATTTTGATTGCAGCATGTTTGGAATGGAAATGTTCTTTTGAATCAGTTCATCTGAACGAGTTCTGCTCTAGTGAGCATTATTCCTTTTTTTTGGGGTGGTGGGGAGGGGGAAGACACAAGTGAAGCCTGTTACCGACCCAGTGGATGACAACTGTTCTCTCTAAATGCAAATGTATGCTTAAGATTCATTACAAAACCTATGGGCACTTGCCTAAGGGTTTAACTAACACTGAAGATCGAAATTCCATGATTTCACTGGCATTTCTATTTTGGGGTTTTATTTGCCACTATTTCTGCTTCCTGACCTGCTGATTGTTCTTTCTAGTTCAGGCTCACTGCTCTGTGCCTCCTGTTTCCTTCAACAGTTGCAACCAGTACTCACACACCACCTCATCTCTCAGCCCTCCCAGTGAGGACTCGCAGATGGCAGAAGAGCGAGGAGAATCCCCAAAAGTCTCTGTGGTTGTTTGAAGCGCCTGATTACACAAACCATCAAAGAGAAGCAAAGCTGGAATAAGACCAGAAGAGAACAGACCAGGTGGCAGAGAACAGCTTGGGCGCCGGTGAAGGTGTAAAAAGCATCAGAAGATGCCTGTGCTTTGCTCCGAGGTGAGATGGAAACAAAAGTGAGTAAAGAAATTGTTTCAGGAGGAATGATTGAGAAAAAAGGTCAGCTAGGAGAGGGTATATCAGCTGATCACGGGCCTAAACAACTAGATTAGCAGCGAGCAAACCACAATTGATTAACCAGTTGCTAATTAGGTGGTGTAGCAATAGAGCAATGAATTATAGTCAATTAAGTGTAAAAATCAAACAAGCAATAAGTTAATTACCTATGCAGGGAATCAATGATTAATTAGTGAATAATTAATTAGGTGGGAAATCAACAGAGCAATTAATTAGACAGCAATTAAATATGCAGAGAAAGAAAGGAACAGTAATCAAGTATGCAGGTAAACAAACGAGCAATTTCAGTCAAAAAGCGTTTTGGAACATTCCGTTCACCAAACGTGCTGTGTGTTAATTCATTATCTTCAGTTTGCCCACAGAAATTGGCCTAAAAGTACATCCAAATAAATAACACCAGTTGTTTTCATCTTAAATGGAAAAGGAGAAAATTAAGGTATAACGCAAGTGAAGCCATGTTTTTAATTCTTGCAAAGATCTCTGCATATTTCTTAAACAGTATTTTTTTTCTTTATACCGAGATTGTATACAGCAAAGTAAGATTTACAAACTGATTAAAAAAACAAATAGCAAGTTGCAGACTAGGAGGTGGGTCCCGTTATTCCCAATTCCTTTCACAAAGTATAGAACAGCACCTGTGCTACTTCATTTTAAAGCTGGAGTGGAGAGAAAGAGGGAGAAAGCAGCCCTTAGCTTAGAAAAATCACTTAAAGTAACAGTATTTAAGGGAATCAAGTCATATATATTTTCAATCGTATAATGACAAAACCCAGTCCAGAGTTAATTTTACCCAAACAAAAAGTTTCATTTTGCATAAAACATAGGCTAGGGGTTTGGGTTGTTTTGTTTTATTTTGAGTAACTGTTTTTACAAGAAACACAGAGCAAGCAAACAAATCTGCCTTTACATGCCATAAATCATTATAATGCATCCAAAATTTTCACCGCTTTTTTCAATGCAGGCAACAGTTAATAACTCCCATTATAGTCTTTCAAGCTCTGCAACAGTTAAAAGGAACTAGCGCTCCATAGCTGAAAATAAAAATTCACCAGATATCTCTTGGCCTGTGGAATAACAAAGCTGATAGTACATGTACTTACCCATCTGGTCAACCTTGCTAAAGTTATCAGCAATAAAATTCAGAAGGTAAGTAACTGCTTATTTCCTTCTAAACTTACAACAGAGCTGAAACAAATTTTGCTGCCTCATCACCACCAAATACTTAACAGGAACTTTTTGCCATTAAAAGTCTTCCACATCATTCTTAGACTAGGACTTCGGGGTTTGGGGGTGTTTTCTTCCTTAGCTTTTTTCTTTTAAATAACAATTAGGTATTTGTGATTGTATTAGAAACAACTAATAATGCTAATGTGGAAAGTGAAAAAAAAGAATAAAATATATTAAATCTAAAATATTTCCTCCCATCTTCAGCATACGTTATATAATATTTATTCTCAATTTAGTAACCCCTTTATTTCTCAAGTTATTAGCATTTCTTTCCAATTCTTTTTTCCCCCCCACTTTCTATTACGCATTTTTAACCTTTCCCTGCCGGTCTCCTGCATCTTGTGCCATACTCTCTACCAGACTCTGGTCTCTCGCACAGTTCCCCACGATGCACTTCCAAGCTTTCAACATAACTACTCACGTGAACTCGTACTTCTATCTCCAACCTTCTTCATCCATCTACAAAAGCTCCGTTCCTCTCTGTCGAGGCCTGGTTAGAGTCCAACAGCACTTGTTCTTAGCATAAAATCTTAAAGGCAAACACAGCCTACAGGTTTCACAAGATTTGGGCAGGTCAGATCTAAAGCTACCACAGTCTTCACTGTTCATGCAGTACCCTAGGGACATCGGACACGGTCTTAGTGAATCTTGCCAGAAGATTCAGGTATTCTTAGCTCAGATTAATTAAGAAATCGTATTTTTATTTGCAGGGATAGCACCCAGTTCACCACAGAGAAAACCACCATGTGTCTTCTCCAGCAGTATTTCTTCCTGCAAAGACACAGCTGAAGCCACTGATTTGCCACTTTCTACCCCAGCACAACAGCTGTACTCAGTCACGGACACAGTTCCTCGCACCGTGACCCAAAACTCCCGTTGCTTCTCTTTTCCTACCCACGAGCACATCAAGGTGTGTAAAGAGAGGCAAACTTGAGAACTATTCAAAACACGCACCCTCAGCTCAGGATCACCTCCTTGGGTCTACACTCCCCTCCTAATTCCACAACACTGGCTCCTCCTCCAATGTCTGGCTGCATTTCCAATTTGTCACAGGTCACTTAACTCCCTGCTCCAGTTCACGGGCAGCGAGGGAGAGAGGGAGCAGGCAGCAGCTCCATCACTTCACCTGATGTTCAGGTCCACAGCACCGCTTACTCTTCCCCACTCAGGTTTTCCAACTCTGGAGTAAGTCACATCATACACTTGCTGCAAATTCAATTATTAGGCAAAAAGCTTGTTTTGTTTCATGTTCTCTGTACGAAACCTCCTAAAGGTTATTGTACCAAAGTCCTACTGTATGTGCAAAAGTACAGCCAAGAAACAGAATTTAGTGAGGCAAGAATGAGATGAGAAACATCAACTTCTTAAATAAGATTTTAGTCTTTTTCCTCATTTTTAAGGGTAGGTAGAAGATGAGAGTCCACTTCATTAAGGCTGAGTAAGGATCTTTTCAGTGCAAAGGAGGTCAATAAGTTAATGGGATAAATGATGAACAAGAATACACAGAGACACAAACCAGGCAGACGAGATAAAAGACAACGCCAAGGATCAAAAGTCTCCAGTTACTAATTGATGGTACACCAAGAAACACAGGCAGAGCTCTGGAGGTCAGCTGGACTTGGTAACTGGTTAAGTTACCAGGGAAGGGCTTGTGTCCCTGTACTCGGCACTGGTGAGGCCACATCTCGAGTCCTGTGTGCAGGTCTGGGCTCCACAGTACAGGAAGGACATTAAGGTGCTGGAGAAGGTACAGAGAAGGGCAACCAGAATGATTAGGGGACTAGAGGATAAGTCTTATGAAGAGAGGCTTAGGGAGCTGGGGCAGTTCAGCCTGGAGAAGAGGAGGCTGAGAAAAGACCTTATCACTCTCTACAACTCCCTGAAAGGCAGCTGTAGAGAGATGGGTGTTGGCCTCTTCTTCCCGCTGAACAGCGACAGGACAAGAGGAAACAGGTTCAAGTTGCACCAGGGGAAGTTTAGATTGGATATAGGAAAAATGTCTTCACTGAAAGGGTTGTGAACCACTGGAATGGGTTGCCAAAGGAGGTGGTGGAGTCACCATCCCTGGACATGTTTAAAAAACGGCTGGATGTGGCACTTCAGGTGATAGTTTAGTGTTAGGGTGGTGTAGGGCTGTAGGTTGGACTTGATGATCTTAAGGTCCTTTCCAACCTTGATGTTTCTATGATTCTACAATTGTAAAAGGGAAATGAGAGGAAGAGGAAGATTTGGGATACGTGGGGAGCACCCTTGGGACTATGTGTATTTGGTTTACATGGCAAGGATTTACTAGCAGAGGGGAGGCTTCAGGGGTGGCTTCTGTGAGGAGACACTGGGAGCTGCCCCCATGTCAAACAGAGCCAGCTCCAGCTGGCTCCAAGACAGACTCACCGCTTCTCAAAGCTGAGACAATCAGTGACATGGGTGGTGTTTCTGCGATAACATATTTAAGAAATGTTAAAGACATTGCACAGCTGAGGGGAGAAAGGCATGAGAAAAACATGAGAGGAAAAGCTCTGCAGACACCCAAATCTGTGAAGAAGGAGCGGGAGGAGGTACTCCAGGTGCCAGAGCAGAGATTCCCCTGCAGCCTGTGGTGAAGACCATGCTGAGGCAGGTTGTCCTTCTGCATCCCATGTTGGTTAACAACAGAGCAAACACCCATCTGCAGTCCACAGAGGACCCCACACTGGAGCAGGCAGGTGTGCCCTGAGGGAAGCTGCTCATGCAGAGAGAAGCCCACACAGAAGCAGGCTCCTGGCAGGAACTGCAGCCCATGCTAGAACAGATTTTCAGGCAGACTCACACCAGAGTGGCCCATTCCTGAAGGACTGCACCTTATGGAATAGACTCATGCTGGAGCGGTTCCTGAAGAACGGCAGCCCATGTGAAGGACTCATGCAGGAGCAGACAGAAGGACCATGTCCTATGGGAGGGATGCCATGCTGGAGCAGGAGAACCATAGACTCATAGAATGGCCTAGGCTGGAAGGGACCTTAGAGATCATTTAATCCAACCTCCCTATCATGGGCAGGGACGACTCTCAACTAGATCAGGCAACATATGGGGACCCAACAGGGGTCGAATCCGCAACCTTGGTGTTATCAGCACCACACTCTAACCAAGTGAGGTAACCAGCCCCCTAGGGAAGGGCGTGTAGAGGAAGGAGAGGCAGAGACAACATGTGATGAGATGACCACAACCCGCATTCACTGTCCCCACCTCCAGCCACTGAAAGAGAACCACTGTGTGTCCCAGGCACACATCCTACTGGCGGGATGGGGGTGAGTGAAATGAGTAAGGGGCTCAGCACCAGCAGCTGGAACGGGATCACAGGTCACAGCCCATGTGCCTGGTGCCAGCTGCTGGGTGTGAGAGGGCAAATGTCCGCATCTTCCCCAAACCTGCTGCGTGGGTGTCGTATAGGATGGACAGAGGGGCCAGGATGGTACCTGGGAGATCTGCAAACGTGCGTGTGCTTGCGAGTCCAAGGAGTGACGTGTGTGCTTTCAATAGTGAGCTTCACTCTCTACCAGCTGATGCAAAGGACTTGGCTATTCCTACTCGCACTTTATGCAAGTCCTCCACGGCAGTGCCTCCCATGCTGGTGTCTCGTGTACGTGGTGTGTGCAGAGTATGTGTCTCAGGAATACGTACTCAGTTTCGCCACTGGTGGAATCTGCAAGTGGGAAAGCAGTAGCCACATTCATCAGCCTGTGTGACAGGGACTCCCCCAGGACCCTTCCCACAATGTTGGTTCTCATCTTTCTCCAACAAGTTTTACTGCTTTAAAGTGTGCTGCTCTCAAACCCTCAAGCCTATTCCTACAAAACCATCTGAGTTTGTGGACCAAGGAAAAGCAAATCCTGCAGTCCCATCTAAATGCATCTCAGCACTGGGCTGTATTCAGAGCTAACAGCCTAAGATCCAGCAGTAATTCCAAAATATTCCTAAAATAAATACTCACAAGAACTCCCAGTATCTAACACAATGTCCACAACTAGCTAACACAAATGGCACATAAAATGCAGTCTGCCAGCAAAGCATAGCACTGCATGGCTGCCCGACGAGCTCATTGACAAAAAAACCCCACAAAAGTATTTATGTTACTTCAGTACCTGCCTTCTCACTGCTTTGCCATCACTCTCCTCTTGCACTGTTTTCTTGATATCATTAACTATTAGATCACAGGTCTATTAACTGAAAGCTGCCCTTTTTTCAAGAGAGTTAAATTTTTTCATTGTAATACCAAACATAATAATATGCTAACATGAAAATTGATGAGAAAATACAAGGCTTTCTGTTCAAATTTCAAGTGGAGTAAAATTTATATTTTCATTAAAGAACCTTCAAACACAAATGCTGAGCAAGTAAGATATTAAGGTATCTAAATATAATAAAAAAGACTTTTCTCTGACAGTTTCTTTACGGTAGAAGTATTGAAATAGTGATGTAGCAGGTAAGATAAAAGCAACATATAAAAAGCCAAAATTTGTGGTTAATACGTGCATTATTATTTCTCAATAAAAAGTTGCTTGAATTGGCACACACAGTGCAATGAATTATGATATCCTAGACATCTGATCTTATTCCTCTGTGCATTTTACAAATCTTTTTTTCATTTTCAATGCTACTTTGTATGTATGGAACTGCCAAAACACATTATAGTGATCTAGACAGGCTGGAGGGCTGGACAGGCAAGTGTGGTTTTGCACCTGGGAAAGAATAACCCCATGTGCCAGTACAGGTTGGGGACTGCCCTGCTGGAGAGCAGTGTAGGAGAAAGGGACCTGAGGGTTCTAGTGGACAGCAGGATGACCATGAGCCAGCAGTGTGCCCTCGTGGCCAAGAAGGCCAATGGCATCCTGGGGTGGATTAGAAGGGGAGGAGCAAGTAGGTCGAGAGAGGTCCTCCTGCCCCTCTACTCTGCCCTGGTGAGGCCACATCTGGAATACTGAGTCTAGTTCTGGGCCCCTCAGCTCAAGAGAGACAGGGAACTGCTGGAGAGAGTCCAACACAGAGCCACAGAGGTGATGAAGGGAGTGGAACATCTCCCTTCTGAGGAAAGGCTCAAGGAGCTGGGTCTCTTTAGCTTGGAGGAGGCTGAGGGGTGACCTCATACATGTTTATAAATATGTCAGGGGGGAGTGTCAGAGGACGGAGCCAGGCTCTTTTCAGTGACATCCAATGACAGGACAAGGGGCAATGGGTACAAGCTGGAACATAGGAGGTTCCACAAAAACATTAGAAAAATCTTTTTCACTGTGAGGGTGACAGAGCGCTGGCACAGGCTGCCCAGGGAGGTTGTGGAGTCGCCTTCTCTGGAGACATTCAAAACCCGCCTGGACACGTTCCTGTGTGATCTACCGTAGGTGATCCTGCTCTGGCAGGGGGACTGCATTGGATGATCTTTTGAGTTCCCTTCCAACTCCTGACATTCTATGGTTCTGTGATAGTGTATCTCTGTGTTGCTTCACTGGAAAGACATGTTGTTGAGGCTTTTATACTTGAAATCTAATCTGTTTTAAAAAGGAATCAACATTTTTTTTTAAATCCTTCAAGTAATTAGTACTATTTCATAATTAGTACTATTTCATAATTTCAGTAAATGTAAGTAACTGTCAGCTGCGTTTGTCTACCTTAGAAAAAAGAATATTTAAATGAATGTAAATTGTGATTACCCACACTTTAACTTCAGAAGGCTATATTTAGCCATAGATTTATTCCTTAAACCTCTTCCTTGACCTGCTAGCATTTTAGTTATTTTAATAAAGACACTGGCATAAACAAATTTCTCTTTATCTGCTAGAGTAAAATAAAAAAAACAGATAAAGACTTGTTTCCTGTTATTTTCTCTCTTTTGATTCATCAAGAAATTGTCATGCAGGATTATGGCACACCTCCAGATGAAAAGCACTATCCTCAACAAGCATTAAGGGAAAAAAAAACCAACATAAGACCTGTCGCTATTTGCTACCATTAGAATTGCAGCATCACAAGAATCCCAC
This sequence comes from Trogon surrucura, assembly GCA_020746105.1. Classification (NCBI taxonomy): domain Eukaryota; kingdom Metazoa; phylum Chordata; class Aves; order Trogoniformes; family Trogonidae; genus Trogon; species Trogon surrucura. Next base: position 7,898,442 of record CM036619.1, on the reverse strand, counting down.
ATTCAAAACTAACAAATTAACCACTAAAAACAGCAGGCAAGAGAGAATAGAGAGATATGTTAGGGCTTCCTTCAACTGAACTTGAACTATTCTGAAGAGAAATCAACTATTTTTCAGTTCACCAGCACAGGATGAGAGACAAATCCACTGGACAGTACATACACAATCAAACAGGAACACCTGACCATGTCTGTTCTCACTTGTAGCTGCTAACTAAAATCAGAACAATTAAATTGTCATCAGTTAAATGCCTCAAACTTTTTTTTTTTACTTTAACATTAAGGAAGAAAATTATGGCAATGTCGACTCATTCCTGTAAAGACTAAGAGATACTAAAATCAATATCTCTAAATACAGGTTTATGAAAAAAACTAATCATATACATTCAGTATTTTTTCTAATAAGGCCACAAGTTTAGTTTACAAGGTAAAATACATCTATAGAGGTTCTCAGACATTAAAGAGAGGTACACAGTATATAAGCCTAAATTACAACGAATTTTGTGAATGTTCTGATTAAGAAATAAACTATTTTAAAAAAAAAATCTATAGAATATAAACATATTATGAGAGAGAAAACAAAAGCGGGAGAAAAAAGAGTATTATTTAAGGTGCTTGGGAGATGAATGCATGACAGTGCTGTTGTGAGAAGAATTAAGTTGATAGTTTTGTGGGTTTTATATATATATACATATATATGGGAGTGTTAGAAGTTGAGGAAAAATATAGAGGAGCGTTGGGCTTCATCCAACTCAAAATTTAAGAAATTATGAAAATGGCTTCAAACTAAAGACTGAAGGGTAGGTGACAAGTACAAAAGATGACAGAGTTCCAGGTGAATGCCCTTGCAGTGGTAAAGTTAAGACTATTTTCAAATGAAGGATGGTACAGAAGTTGGCAAAATTTCAGCAGGAAACAACAAAGATCAGTTGAAACAAACTGTTGGGTTTGTTTTCCATTTATTTGTAGTTGCTTTTAAAAAGTCATACTACAATCATGCAAAAAGTCTAATAAGGTGTCAAAAAACAGACTGCCTAGCTGTGCCCAAGGACTACTGACAGCCAGGCATTCAAAAATACTGTGGCGATGCCAGTGGGACATTGCCACATCAAATATTGAGGACAGAAAGAAGGATGAGTTGTTTGCAAAGCATGGCCATCTGTTAGAAGCAGCTTAGGGTCAAAGCCGATTAAGAGGTGATTTTAACAAGGAACAGAATCCTTGAGGAATGAAATAGTCGCACAGCACAGAAAGGCACGGTGTTCAGACTCCATGAGCAACAGCCTGACTACAATGGTAGGAATGACTGTGACACACTCCAGGGGACAGAAGAGGCTAAAAAGACAGAAACAACAATACATAGTAGGCTTCAGTCACCCTCAAGCAGATTGGTTAAATGTCAGGTCAGGCCAAAATACCAAGATTAAACGTTTAGACACCACTAATGACTGCTTCACCCAGCAAGCAGTCAGGGAAACCACATGAAGAGACACAGTTCTTGACTGTATCAGAAGTAAAACACAGGATCCTGTTCCAAGTGACGCTACCTGACAGTCACTCCACATAGCGGATTACAGAAGTACTCAAGACCCCTTTAAATGAGCAACAAAGATACAAATGTTTATGCTTAACTTCAACAATGGGAACTACATAAAGGTTAAAAGCATCTTTAACAAAATAAAAACAAAACACAAGAAGTATTTAAAACGTTCCGAGGAGAGTTTAATCCTTGAGAGCAGCATAAAAGCCTTTAAAAGCATCAAATCAAAGAAGATTTTATAAAGTGGAAGAAAAAAAATATCTCACAGCTAAACAGCATCAAAGAAAGCTTTAGCAGAAGAAAACACCTTTATAAAAAGTTCTGAAAAACGAGGAAAACAAAAAAAATAAATTGAAAATTGTGTCGAATTAAATGTAAAAACACAGTGAGGTAGGTCAATAAGGATAATTTTATTTAACTTGAAAAATAAAAAGCAGAACGAAGCAGTTTTTATAAAACACCTCAATAGTAACAGGCCTTCCTGAGAGCCTGCATAGTAAAATTAATCTGTATATGAAAAAAGCCTTCAAAGAAGGAGCCCACAGCAAAACACACTTTTCAATTTGCTCCCAGTCTGTAAAGGTTTGGAGAGGTTTTCCATGAAAGCACTCCCAATTATGGCAAACATTTTAAAGACAACCTCAAAATTAAGCTAAGAACTGACTACCCAAAACCAAAACCTTACAGTCATAACAGACAGTCCTATAGAACAGACGGTTCTATAACACATAGACCCAAAAAACACATAAAATAAGATTACTGCTACAAAAGTCCACACTGGGCTTACATCTTTGGATATTGTTCCTCTAACCTGAATAAAATAAAACAATCATAATAATCATCATCCTTAAAAGGTACAGACATAAGGACAATCAACAAGCAAGCACAGTTCCATACAAGACGCAGTTAAATAAATCAGGATTTTTCTGCCTCAGAAGGAGGGAATTGAGAAGTAGAGAAAAGGTAAAGCATAAAACGAAGAACTATGAAATCACGTGTGTTATGGAGGAGGTGACTAGTAAATGATCGCTCTGAAACTACTGCCTGCTCGTCTAGCTGATCTCTCTCTGCTGCTGCACTGGGAGAAGCAGAGAACACAAGGGGAAGCAGTTCTTCATTTATCTCTAAGATGCGTACACGTCTGCTTGGTATTAAAAACTCTTAGAGGGAAAGGTCATCAAGAACTAGGAAGTGGAAAGACACTAGCTGGGACTCAACAAGACCGTAAGAAGGCCTAGGAGAGTATTCTGGACAAATATCACCATGTGTTTGCCCTGTTCTTGCACCTCTCTATTGACACATCCATCCTGAGTCACTGATAAGAGATACGATGCATCAGGGGCACTGCAAAATTAAGATGAAGATAACTGATATTGTGTTAGATCTTCTTCAAGTCATAATGAGAACATTTATGTAGACTTTGACACAGGTTAGTTACACTAGCATTCAAAAACTACAGTATTTCACCAATCTCTGAAAAATCTACAAATGCTTGACATAAAAATGTCACTATTTTCAATACAAAGGTAGAGAAACAGACCAGTAATGGGCTAGAGTTCTGCCTTTTGGTAGATTAATTTCAGATGGTTAAATGAAGTTACTGGAAGACTAAGTATCCCAGTTACATTGAGTGGCTTCAGACTTGCCTGAGATATTACCAGAAACCAGAATCTTCCTCACACCCCATGATGAAACAGCTGCCCCAAGAGAAAAAGGGCACAAGGCTCCTGTCTTTCTTCTTTGTCTGAAGAGTGTCTTCATACTCTCACCATAACCAAATATACTGTATTTAACTTGTCTGTAATTAGATTTGTCAAAAGAAACTTGCATTTTGAACTACTGAAGTTTAACTAATGAAAGGACACAAAAGCATAGGTATTTTTCTTTTTTATACAAGTGCTCCCGAAAAAAGTTACATGAAGTTCTTCAAAAGAAAACCACCTACACATACTTATGTTGGCTAGAAAATATAAAATTCAGAACTGGATTAAAAAGGATATTCTAATAACTAGGAAACTAAATTAGATACATCAGTTTAGGATAATCAGTTTATCAAACATAAACACGGCAACTTTTTCAGCATTTAAAAAAAGTAATTCACGGTAAGACTTTGCCCTTTTTTTAATGTTCTAAGATCGCCCTCATGTGGCTAAATGCAATACTGCTGGAGTTACCACTAAAATACAGTCTTACAATATCACAAACCACACTGCCAAGCACCAAAACCACTCGAAGCCTCTAAAAGAAGCACCAACTAAGGGATCAGTCACCAGCTTCAAGGTGGTCGAAATGCTCCAAATCTGATTTTTGGGAGCACATACAGCAGAAACGCAGCTGAAGTCAGATACAGTTCGGCAACTCCAGTATCAAACTGTTCTGTGTTCAGCTACCCTCCGAATGCTTTTCATTAAGACAAACGTGCTTGAATAAATACAGATTTAGTAGCAGCATTAGTAGCAGTATGAGAATTAATTTCTCATCTAAAGTTGGACCAGCAAATATGAAGCAACCCTGAAATACTTTTACAATGGCACTTAAATAACCCAGCACCTGTAACATATTCTGCTATTTCAATCCAAGTTGCTTTCCTAATAGTGCTGTTCTCTTCGGCAAGAAAATGTTTGAGTTGTGAACTGTCTCTAAATACTTCCTAGGGTAGCAAGAAGTAACTTAAGTTTCTAATTACCAATTAAAACATCATCTGAGGGAACGACAACCTTAAGCCAAATTTGAGCACACAAGGGAATGAACCAGCGTTAAATTATGCAACATCACACACTTGTGCTGTGACACACACGCAGGGATTGTGAAAAGCCGATCCCTGTCAAAGTCACACCAGCACAAGGCACGTAAAGAACTGACACGCCAACACAGTGGAAGTATCTGTAATCTTCCCTCTGCAGACGCCCTTGAGCTTGAACTATTCACACGAGCTGCCAGAGCAGAGCCCGAGCGTGATAAACCGCACTGGTTCAATACGAGCGGCAGGCAGCCCGCCAGCCGCTCCTCTGCTCAACAGGGCACAATCACAGCATCTTCGGGGCTGGAAGGGACCTTGAGAGATCATCTAGTCCAACCCCCCCGCCAGAGCAGGATGCCCTAGGGCGGGAGCGACGGGACGGGCAACCACGGCACCTCGGGGCTTCCCCGGCCCGCCGGGGCCCTCCCAGGCGCCGTCCCGGCCGCCTCCCCACACCGCGGCGCCCCTCACTCGGCCGCGGGGCCTAGGCCGCGGCCCGCCGGGCAAAGCAGCTCCGCAAGCCCCTCAGGACGCCCGGCAGCCGCTGCTCGCACCCCCCCAGCCCCCTCCGTCTGCCGCCCGCGGAGGGGTGATGGCGGTCGGCGTGTGAGGAGCAGCTGCCGGCCCACCGGTAAGGGGACTACTTTGCGGATGGAGGCGTGGGGACGGTAGCTCGTGAGCTTTGCCGGAACTACTTTCTCTCCTCCCCGCCACCTTCAGCGCCGGCCCTGCCGTCAGAGGATCCGTGCGCGCTCCCCCGCCCTCCCCGGGCCGCCGCGCGCAGCCGGCCCCGCGCCGCCCCGCTCACCTGCAGCCGCAGCCTCCATAACCGCGGCGGGGAAGGGGCGGGGAGGGAGACGGGGGAGCAGTGGAGGAGCTGACCGAAAGCCCAGCGGCGCGGCCTGGTTTAAAAACAAAATGGAGGAGGGGAAGGGAAAAAACAAACAAAAAAAAATTACTTCCCCGCCTGCGGCCCGGGCTCATGCGGGCCGCGGGGGCCTCCCCCCTTTGGTAAAGAAAATATGGTTTTAATGGCGGGGGGGGCAGGGGGGGGGGTGAGCGTGGCCCCAGCGGCGGATTATGGCGAATCTGCCGCGTCCGACACGGCGGCTTCTCCCTCGGCGACGTCGCGCGGGGAGGGGGGAGAGGGCGGGGCGGGACCGCACGCGCCGCCCCCAGCGGCTGAGCCGCCGCCGTCGGGCCGCGCCTGCGCAGTCGCGGCGTCGCGGCCTTCCCGCCCCCGCTGCCTTTCCCTTCTCTTCCCTCAGGGGCGGTGCCGCGGGTGCCGGTTCCCCGCCTCCTTCCGACGGAGGCCGGGAGCTCACCCCGGGTGCCCGGTGACAAGAGGGAGGTTCCCCCGGTCACCGCCCAAGGCGCAGTTGAGCCGAGGCTTGGGCTGCCGGGGCGAAGGCTCCGAGGCCCGATGGGCCGCGCCGGCCCGCAGCCCTGAGGCGGGTGAGGCTGACGCAACTCGTCCTTTCCGTAGCGAAGTCGTTTTAATTTACCAGCAGCGGTTACAGGCGGGTGTTTTAATGAACCCGGTACGTCTGCACATTTACTACAAGGTAATTGGATAAGTGTGGAGGAAAATGCAATTCCCACTATGCTAACAAGACCATAAACATCTGTTATGTGGAGTTCAGAGGGATGTTCAGGCTTGTGCCTAAAACTGTGACTGGTTTATAAGTTAATTTTTATCTGAGTTCGCTGAAGAAGTTTTACATTTGTGTCAGCAAGCCATATATTGGCATGTATCACAAGATGTCTGGTGAATCACCTTATTTCTTTATTTAAGCTCCTAAATTATGAATTTGGGTATTAAGAAAAAACCCTAAAGAAATTATTTAGTAGGAGCTTGAGGACAGGTACTTCTGTGATGCTGCTGGAATAGTCATGAACACCCATTTCTGCCTCATGTTTTTCTGTTTTGTTGCTCTTCTGCTTTGTTTCTACACTAGCAATCACTTACTAGCAGGGGTTTTATCACTTTCACTCTTCAGTAATCATAAATGTCTGCATTAATGTGTTGAATTCCATAATGTCTGTTGCTGCAGTTAATTTCAGTACAAATGACTGTAGGAATCTCATTATCCTTCCTAAACATTAGTAGTAGTATATTACTTTTTTGACATGCTGCAGATGTAGTCAATTAAATGTAAAGAGTAAAAATTGTGAAAATAAGAATTCATTTCAGTATTAATTACAGTAATAAACCTAAATAATTTCCTGTTGCAAGAGAAATAAGGCATACATATTAACTGACAAATAACTTACAAAAACATGTTTTTAATCATCACTGCTTATGGATGGTTGTGACAAGTAAATTTCAGCCACAGGCAGGACACAAAACCTCTATATTTCTTAAACTGACAAGACAGTTTTTAACCTAGAAAATATTTACATCATAAATATTATTTGCTCCAGAGCCCAAAATTGGATTCACCACAGATCTGGGACTGTCCATCTCTGCCATCATTTGGGTATTTTCTGACCATTTCTGCTGTATTCCACCATAACATTACCAGTGCAATCTTGCCTGGAAAGGAGAAACAGCCTCTCTACCACCACTCCATCTCAAAAAATGGTGAGGGCTAATGTCTGCAAATTTCCTCTCTTTCTTTTTTTTAAAATTTTTCCCCTCCTCCTTTTTCCTCCCCCCCTCCCAGCCTTCTCTGCCAGATGCTGAAAAAGTTAGGATCTTTATCCTAATATCCAGCCTCACAGTTTTCACAGAATCACAGAATGTCAGGGGTTGGGAGGCACCTCAAAAGATCATCTAGGCCAACCCCCTTGCCTGAGCAGGACCACCTGCAGTAGGTCACACAGGAACGCGTCCAGGCGGGTTTTGAATGTCTCCAGAGAAAGAGACCTCTTTATACATGCACTTACCTTCCTCCACTGAGTTTTGAGAATTCTTCAGTTTCACATGAAAACTTACACACCTGAACCCAAATGCACATGTATTTATTTTAATTTAAGTTTATTCCCCACTTCCACATCACCAGAAGCCCACGGTTCACAAATCGTTATGTCAGAGTGGTTCAGATAAGCCGCCTTCTGTTGCCTCACCAGAAGACCAACTGATTAACTCTCCCCCCTCCCAGTAAAAACTCTTTTCTACCCAACCATTTTGCAGATATTTCCCACTTTGATGTTCCAAGATTAGCAGATCCAATGCTGGGAAAATGCAATTCTTTACAGGCAGGGAAGGGAGGGAGACTGAGCAAGGCCACTTTGATGGGGGTCAACATTTACACACAGCTGGGGGGGAAGGGAAGCCAACTCTTTGTATGATCAGAACTTTTGTCATGTCAACAGATTCAGAACTGCAAAATACTCTCGAAGACCTATTTCCAAACTTCTCAGCTTGCTTTTAAGAGGTACTTAAAAATATTTTTAAAGGAAGACTGACGTAAGGTAAATTTTCTAGACTTACTTTAGTTTTACCCCATACTTTATTCTTGGAAGTGTCTTTTGGCATGGACAGAAATATGTCATGTATAAGGGCTCATTGAAGCAAATGCCCCTAGATCAGATAGGAGAGAAGACAGAGAAGAAACTGCAGCCCTATAGCTAAAAGGAAGGCGAGTTCCTGCTACTTAACCAGGACCTATAGGAAGCTGCAGTCAAGGATCTAACAGGTTTCTGACAGAAATGTTAAAGTGAAAGCACAAGGAGCTGAAAAAGGGCCTGTGCTCAGCAGGTCATTGATGCCATGGAATGTTTACACATAGCTCCTCAAGTCACCCAGATCAGGGAAGCAGAGGGCAGACAGCACCCAGAGAAGACAGGAGACAATTAATCAGCAACATTGCCAGTGACTCATGGGGTGGGGCAAGATTAAGGTGCAAAAGATGAAAATTACTGTCAGCTGCTAAACAGCACAAAAGCCCCATCCAAACACCAAGCTTACAAATCAAGGAGCAACCAGGGGACATGATGGTGGGGACTTGGTGGCCTATGTCCCTTGTCTTCCATGTCACCACAAGTAATTCTGGCCAGACTACCTGAACAGAAATCCTTGCTTACCCATATGACAGGGTGAGTGCGAGGAAGTGAAATCATCTGTGTAAAACACTCACCTCTCCTAGCTGATGTGTCACAGTCAGCACTATTACACTACTTGCAGCATAAGCCCATCTTCTGCTGCATGGGGCTGCATTAGTTGCTAGAGATGCAGGAGAGCTTGGTCAGAGCCAGGCTGAGTCTTGGGCCTCAGCAGAAAGATCTGGACTGAGCAGCTTCACTCTATAGTGTTCAGCTCCCCAGTGCTCCCCTTGCTCAGAATGACATGCATGAGACAGCTGATACAGAAGCTTGTTCCTCAGAATTTATGTGAGGGACCCAGACACAAGGCAGAAGGGAAGGAAGACCAGACCTTTCCACAGGTTACAGTCATGCCCCTGTGATAAAGTACTGTGTCTCTGCTGACCTGAATGACAAAGCAACATTATCACAGTTGTGCACAGGTATTCTGACCTGATGAGAAACAACATGTAGGAGTCTGCCTTTGTCTTTAACTTGCTGCCTTGACTCTCCCTCTTCATCTTCTGGACTCCTACTTTTAGGGCCCCTTTTTGTGCCTCTTACCATCCCTGCTCACTACTGCACCTACCATCTTCTGGAGAATGTTCTCTACTAGGATCAGTAAAGATGAAAGCACGTTCATGCTCAGGCATTCACCACCCATGAAAGGAAGGGACTATGCTCTTTTTAGGACATGAGTAATACTCATCCTTACCTTGGCATTGAAAGAACATTCTCTGGTCCTTGGGTCACGGTCGCTAGAGCAAGAAGAGTGGATTCTCCTGCCAAGAAAAGTGCTTGTCCCAAATCTTTCACATAGTTAGAACCACTGGTTGAACATCAATATGACATATGGTTTGTTGCTTTTTGCATAGTTATTGCATACAGTGCTGCTTTGCATAATCACAAGCCTGTGTAAAAGGCCACATTAATAACAGCTTGTTCTTTACCAAAGAAAAAAATCAGAGCTGGAATCTCCAAGCGTTGGTGTTTGGCCCAGCCAAAATGTTCTGGGAGCTGTGTCTGTTGGAGGTCAGAAGAGAAGGAGAAAAGCATCACTGCTATGGTGCCTGGCCAGGTCACAGAGCCACATTAAAGCAAAGTCTTTGCAACTATGAATCACAATTTCCACAGCTTAAACAAAAATACCCTCAAGTTCTTCCAGAAATTCAACCATGTGCCATCACATTAAAGCCCACGTAAGTCATCACCTTCTCCTTCTTGCATATCTCCTTGTCTGACCTCTTCTGCTACCTTTCAGCTCCTAGTCCCAATTTTTGTTTGCAGGAATATCTTTCCAGTTTTCCTCAAGGGCTTTTTCCAGGTGCTTTCTGCACTTTCTCACCCTGACTTCTGCCTGTCTGCTCACAGATAAACTCCTGCATGCACAAGTGTTCAAAACCAGCAACCAGTTCCTACTCTTTAGCCCACCGAGTAGTCCCTGGTGCTAGCCTCCAGATCTAGCCAATATCCATTGACTCCTCCTTAATCAGCTCTCGTGTAACTAATGAAAAACCCTACAGCATACTCAAGAATGCAAAGATCCCATATAGAGCAAGTTAAGCATTGCACAGGGCTTGAGCCTGCTTCTGGAGCTGCAATCCATGAACAGAGTATAGATGCCTGCTGAGGACACAGCAGGGACCAACTCCTCCTTTTCCCACTTAGGTGGTTTGTCTTTATTCACCGAGGGAAAGCACTTTACTAAAAATGTGTATTCGCGGGTGTGAAACTGGAGTGCAACTTGCTTAGCTGTTTAATAAAAGTGGTCCCATACAGTTAAAAGAGTAAAACCGCTAAGAAATTAGCATTCGTACTGCCTTGTAGAGCTTTCATTTCCATTTGGCTTTGCATAAGCTATTTCTGGGAATCTTTAACATTAACAGTCGTATAGTGCGTTTGTGCAGGATCTCTGACTCATTTGGCATTGTTATGTACCTGACCTAGTTAAGAATTAAGGCTACATAGCGAAGGGGGTTGTCTGTAAAACAAGACTCTGCCTCATTTGTTACAGAAGCTGGAAAATCCTGAGAACCAAACATGGTGTTTTACAAAGGAAAATTAGAAATAGATTTTTCAGGAGGATGCTACTTTTCTCAAGCAGTTCATTTACTATACAGAAACAGTGTTCATTAACCGCGCCTTCCTCCTTTTCTGGTTGCTCTCTATGGCATCTTGCAGTGTGCTTTGAAACATATCACGTGTTTCTATAGCTGCAAATTTTAGCATCTGTGCTTAAATGTGATAATTTCTTTAAAAAACCCCTCATCTGAGATGTCTTAAACTGAATAAATAAAGTTAGGGAAACTTTTTACCCTAAACTTCAGTGCTTCACTGTCTTGTCTTTTTTTCTCACCACAAATTTTGTGAAAATAAAGCCATTTCTGCCGAAGCAGCAAATCAATATAAATGCCCCATAAGCTCCCACAACAAAATTAGTAAAGCTCCAGGAAGGATGCAAATCTTTATATAGGGCACATACCAAGGGCTAGCTAATTGCCTAAATGAAGCAGTAGTCCTTTGAAATAAAACAGTAAATTATGGCATCATAGACCTAAGGATCTGCAAAAAAAACCCTGTATCAGCAAGAGGATAAAAACAGCAGTATGCTGACAGTCTTGACTTTGATACTTAATGAGCTTCCAGTGCTTGATATTCCAACCTTACTGATTTTTATTGTAATACCAGTATTTTTAAGTTTAAAATCCTTTAGCATTTTGTGAAGTGAAATGCATAAAGCATTCTAACAGAAGTGCACAACTCAGAGATAGGACAAACTAAGTACTGTAGGAAATACACTAAAAAAACAAACCCAAAACAAAACAAAACAGTCTTCAACTTTGTGTAGAATCAAAAAAAAACCAACCCAAAACATCTTTTAGGGTTCTTTCCTAATACAAAGAATCTCACGATACACACACAATATACTGCTTGCAAATAATTTTTTGAGGAAGCACAAAATTCTCACTGAAGTCACAGTGTTGTTCTCTGGTTTCATATTTTTTGGGAGAGCAGTTTGACCAAAAAGCAGTTTTAGACAAACATGGAAGACACATTCTTAACACAGATGAGATCACTTTACAAACTCACATGAAGGTTTTCACACTTCTTTCATGACAAGGGGCATTGCAGCATAGGACAGTGTACTGGTTTGATAGCAGTTGTCATCTCAACCAGATAATTCAGAAAGTCTTAATGAAGAGCACTGCTCTTACAGTTTTTATTCCCTTTTGATTAGCACATCAGGAACTACGATTCTTTTCTCTAGGGATAAAAATTATTTTATCGGCTGTTATTTAAAGAATAAAACATTGATAAAGTAAGTTTTTATCTTTTCATGCAGTTAAAATATTTTAACTGTTCTTTGATAGAATTATTTTTTCAAGCTGATACATTGATAGTAATTAGAGTATTTGCTATTTAGAATCACAGAACAGTTTTGTCTGGAAGAGACCTTCAAGATCATCGAGTCCACACCTTGTCCTAGCCCTACGAACACCACTAAACCATGTCCCTCAATACAGCACGTACCCTTCTCTTAAACACCTCCAGGGATGGAGGCTCAACCCCCTCCCTGGGCAGCCTGTTCCAATGCCTGACAGCCCTCTCAGTAAAGAAATTCTTCCTAATATCCAACCTGAACCTCCCCTGGTGCAACTTAAGGCCATTTCCTCTCATCCTATCACTCGACACTAGGGAGAACAGGCCAAGCCCCACCTTGCTACAACCTCCTTGTCAGGTAGTTGTAGAGAGCGAGAAGGTCTCCCCTCAGTCTGCTCCAGGCTAAACAACCCCAGATCCCTCAGCTGTTCCTCATAGGACACATTACTTGAAGCTACTTGAAGCCCCCTTTGCATGTTCCCACTTTGAGATGCATCTTTACTACTACTTTAAAAAAAAACCCTTCCAGATTTTTTCTTTAATTGCTAAAGCAAAAGTTTCCTGAACTGAATGCTTGGAAGCAAAAATACAAATATTTACAAAGATATTTCCCGGTTTGCGGGTAGCACCATACCACAAATTTTTGTCATGTGCAATTCATATTTCTAGATTTCCCGTGGGATCATGTGCAGGACATAATACTAATTACAGACATTATTAGAGAAATTTAGGCAGAACTTGGCCCCTGCAGTTACACCATAACACCTGTTCCAGTAGCTGTGCAGCGAAAATGAACCTCATTAGCTCACAAACAGCCTGATGAGTGGCACTGCCACTGAACCCCGGGTAAGATATGGATGCTTAATTCTAGGTTAAATTTCTGGAGTGCGGGGCATTAGTTTTCTGGTGACACCACCATTGGGTGCTCTTATCACTCTTTTTCCCCTGAGCTGTTCATCTCTCCCAGCCAGTGAGTTTATTGCTGCCTGGTAAATTCCGTGCAGCCAAGTGCTCTATATTCGATTTGCAAAACTACCGACATAGGAAACCAGAGAATTATTTGTAACCTGCATTAGTTCTCTCAAGCAGCCCAACAGACAATAGCACTGAAACAACTGAGCAGACAGGACAGAGCAGGAACAGGAGTTGTCTCACCGTTCATTGATCCGTAACATCTCTGATTTTAGCCAATTAAACAGGTTTTAAACCAATCAGTGCAACTGTCAGCTTTCATTTTACATTTTAGAGACTCTGTGAGTCCATCACCTTCACCTCCAACTCAAAGACCCGGGCAAACATGTATTACCATGTAGGGAACATATTTCATTATTTTTAAAATAAAAGCACCATGGTTTATTGAGACCAAAGTCTGAAGTTTGTTAAGTAATTAAGCAGTTCTACCTGGGTTTTATAAACTATTTTTCCGCTAAGGGAAGAATCCATCCATAGATACAGCTGTGGAAGTATTTAGTGGTGTCCATTTAAGATAGATTGTGGGAGAGATCACAAAGGAGAGCATTCTCGAAGTATTTTAAATCTGCAATTTAAGGTACATAAGGTGTTTAATTAAGTTTAAAGAAAACCAAACAGCCCTGAATGAAAACATGAGGTTCTTCCAAAGAAAAGCTCAAAGCACTATATTAAACGAAAATATTAGGTGTTTAAAGTGAATTTACCTCCACCTTCCTGTGAATATTATTGCCCTTTACTCCTATCCCATCAGTTTGACTATCTGTGGGCCAAAAGTCAGTCCACAGCTACACAGGCTTAAATGGAATTTTCAAAGCTCTTCAGCACATTTGTTATTAACCTCACTTCCCTCCCCCCCATTGATTCTGAAGGGAAAACAAGTCAAGCTGACACTGTGCACTTTTCAAAGTCCTGCTTGAAAATGCAAAGGAAATGGATAGTCAGAAATTATAGGAGGTTATTTTGCAACTAGTCATATGCTTAAGAAAGAAAAGCTGTCATTGCTTTGCTGTAAATGCTTCATTTTATTTTTTCCCCAGTATCTCAGTATCTGTCTGGAGTAACTGTATCTGCTTGTTATTTTTATCTGCTATGTTTAATGTGGAGCTCTGTGTTTAGGACTGCATAATTGCTGTTTCCGTGTTACAGAACATTAACTTTATGCTTCCAGTAACAACTTTATAATGAAAATGGTAATAAAAATGGGGCAGTGCAAACTGCACATTTAAAAATCTCTCCAGAGCTTAGTATGAGGCTTATCATAATTCTTGCCATCTCAGAATTGTATAGACTACAGATACTGATTATGCTGCAGAGTTAATTTAAAATTTATCTCCTGCAAGCCTGAAAGGCAAGAATTATAAACAACTTCAGAAAAAAAAAAATTACACATACTGAAAATGCTTCTAATAAAAAGAAGAGACTCCAGTTTTCTCAGTGTAGCAATACAATCACTGCAAGACTTAGAAATGCCCCATATTAATCACATCTCTGCTTGCAGGTTTATACTGCTTAATCCTATTACAGCTGTACAGCATGTATTTCCTTTGCTAGGTAATGTCAGACTGTCTGGAGACAGCAGCACAGCTGGAACACTGTGCAGATTTAAATGGTGTTTTTCCTTGTTCTTTTAAGGATGTCTTGAGTGGGGGTTGCTTCTTAGACAAGCACTTAAGAGATAAGAAATTATATTTTAAAAACGAAAGTTAAGAAGAAACATTATTCTGTGCTGTTTCTTCAGTCCAATATAAAGTGAACACCATGCAGCTGGAATGAGATAGAAACACCATGTGAGAAAGCAAACTTTGCCAGAAGCTTTTGAAAAAGCACTGTCAAAATAGAAGATTATTTATATTCGTGACGATGTATAAAAAATACAGTGCAACATCCAAACAGCACCCTGATTCCATTCTCTTCACCTTTACTGTAATTCAGGGAAAGAAGAAATACATATGCACCAAACAGAAAAAAGGAAATTCGCAGTACAAATAACATATTCTCAGTATCACTAAGAGACAACGATATTGAAGAAGGCACAAAGACAGGAGTAGAAGACATGACATTTTTTATTATCATATTCCTACTGGGAAAGTTGCCACAGCTCTCACTGAGCAGTGAGCTATTTATAGGAGAGCAGAGCAGAGAGGAAAAACAGCACCAAGCACGCTGGGTTTGATTTATTAACTCTACAGCAAGAATTTGACAACCATGATATACCCAAACTGCAAACTACACAAATCTGACAGCTCCTACATGATTTGTTTGACTTTGATTTGATTAGACATTGCATCATATGTTTGGCTTCAGCAGATTACTGCTCTGCTCTTAATCTTCATCAGTTTTCTGTAGGATTAGCATGTCATTAAATACTTTATACCTTAAGTTCCCTCCTAGGAAAGTGAGAACCACCACCACTACCTACTTAAATAATTTCAGCTCCTCCAATTAAATAACATGTATATGTGTATATATACATATTTTATACCTAATTACCCACATTCTTTTCCACATACACATCACTAAAATGCTGTCTCTTACTTTTATTTACAGATGGTGCTTTTCTTTCTTCCCAATGAGCTTAAACAGAATACGACCTGCCTTCATTTATCCAGCAAGCTAAATGGGTAAGGCAACCGTAAGTTGGCTCAGTACTCATTGTTTCTTTACTAAAATTGTTTTAAAATTACAATAGTCCCATACATTACTATATCCCTAGGACTTTCACCCAGAGGAGGAGAAAGGAGAAGTAATAGGGATTTCCTTACAAGCAGATAAAAGGTAGTTTGTTTGTTGGAAACTCTCCTTTCCTGATAAAAAAAAAAAAAAAAAGAGTCATAAAAATGAAAAGCTGTCCTTCTTCAGAGTAATAGTGCTTGACTGGCAAAAAGTCCTGTCACCACCTAGTCAGTTTTTGCTCCTTACAAGGAGGAAAACACATGCACTGCACAGCGTTTGTGGGTATTTTAGCCAAACCCCTGCATCTCTCACCAATGAATTTTGAAGGTAGTATAGAGATTACACCACTAAATGTTTTAAGGAAAATTTACAGCTTAAACATTTTCCTAAAATCACAAATATTGCTCATCTTTTGAATATTCCAGCTATTTCAATGCAGTAACACCACCAAATTGGATAGTGTACAGGAAGTCTGCATAAGAGAAGATGATTCATGTCTCTAAACTCCATCTACTAGGGCTGACAGAGGCTCCAGTTAAACTCCCTAATTGGTGTAAGCTGTTTGAATTTCTTTTTTTTTTTGTTACTCCTTCAGTTTAAGCTAGTATCTTTAGGTTTCATTACATAATATGTCAAAACCAAGCAAGTGCATGCTCTATCTGGGATTGTGCTCTTGGCTGTGCTACCAGGGTTTTGTTTTTTCTCTCCTTCCTGATACAAATTAAACACACTCAAAAAGTTTTTAACTTCAGTGCTCTAATGAGATCATTGATCAAATTGGAGGGTAAAAGAGTCTAAGTTTTATAGCTTGCACACCTGAAGGTTTCCTCCATTTTTGGAGTGTTCTTCTGCTCTTTTTCTCTGTTATTTTAACGAGTGAAAAATTAAGCTTTAGAGGTTTAGCTGTATTTCTTTCTGCCTCACTTCTCTTTCTCTGAAAGGACAGCACAGTTGCATAAGGCATGAAGTGCAGTCCCTAAAAACCATCTGCTCAGTCTACTTTTGTTAGTGTATCACATCAAGGGTTGTTGTGGTTTTTCGAGGGGGTTAGTTCTGTAATACAGACGCCATTACTTAAATAAATGTCCAAGAAAAGTACACAAGTTCTGTTTTCATGTTCATACAGGGAAGCTAATAAATTAGTCATCCCTGTCACATCTCAGCTGTCAATTTTGCAAAACTTGGTTATGATTAAACCCACTTAATGTGTTGTTTAGACTTCACATGCTTTACATGACTGTTTACTTTTGCTTGTATTTCCTATCTCCTGATATATTCTGAACCACAACTGAAGCCTGATTATCATCTCATTCATATTAATGAAAGCTGGAAGAAAATACCTTAGAAATCAGTAAAGTCACCCAGATGTAACGGAACTTAACGGAGTCCAAATATGGCCTTGAGTCCCAACTGCAGATTGATTAAATAATAATCAGCACAACTGTTTTGCTATAAAAACGACTATCGAAACTAGATGTGAGCTATCACTGAGGTCGGGGCATTGCAAGCCGTTAGTTTAGTGTGACCTCACCTATTTTTCTAGCAGAAATTATGCTGCAGCTCAAACAAAAATTCAGGGCAGTTTGATACGCTGGAATCTTCTGGTATCCCACCTGGATGTGCTGGAGTAAATCCATCCGACGAGCAACAGAACCTTCCTGTACCTCGTGGTTCTCACGCGCACAGGCCGTGTTTGCAAGAGCTTCGCTGCAGAAGCCACCAGGGGAAGAAGGTCAGAGCCTGCACAGTGCAAACCTCACCACGGAGCCACACGGTTCAGTCCTCTCTGTGACGCCCAGGAGGCAAGGGAAGCCCAGCGAGGCAGCTTATGTCTGTAAGGGCAAACTGAATCCAGCCACTTGTGCCTTCAGGGAAGGCTTGAAATACCGCTGTATGCACTTGCTCGATTGTAAAATAATTTTTAAAAAAAAGGTATTTGTCAATAAAAAGAAGTATGAGGTTTAATTAAAATGCTTCTGCATCAAAAGGGGCTGTTTTAACAAGGTATTGCAGACTTTGTTGTGCATCCCACAGTACCAATGACTGCTTCATCAGCTGAAGCAGCAATAAGTTAACGTTCTTATCAGCATAGTCCTAGGAAAAACCTCACTAGATCTTGTTTCTTCCTACTACTACTGTACATACAGTACCTTACAATACCTTAGCATACCTTACAGTACCTTACAATATATACAATATCTTAACTTTGAACGTTGAGCTATCAAAATAAATAGGAAAAAAATTAAGATGAAAATTATGGAAATTATTTCTTATTGCTCAACATGCAATAGATTTTTCTAGCCTTAAAAAAAAGAAGATGAAAAAACCAAAAACTTTACTCTTAATGTGCAACACCATGCCAGATTATTTAAATATTTTCTGTCGGCTACTAAACCTGTGAAATGGCCAGTGTTTCCATTTCCTGAATTCACTGATTAAACCCAGGAAATTCTAAGTCCAGTAGCAACAACTCAAAAAGGTTAATAAAGAAGAAAAAAAAAAGAAATCTGGGAAATCTGTACTTCACCAAAAGCCCACAGAAGATCAATCAATTTAATTGATAATGAAGCACACAATCACAACACAGAGAACATACGTAGAAAAGTTTCCTCCCAGCTTCTCAACTTACTTTTCACTCATATTTTTAATGAAAGGAAGACAGAGCTAAACCCAACCTTATCAAGACTGACACAAAGAGAGAGTTTAATGAAGGTTTCCAAGGGTAATGAGTTCATTTTTAACAGATGTTCAGAAGGAGCGATTCCGAACAGCAGCTGTGCTCAGGACAGTGGCAGTAAATAGATGACATTATACAGATGGGCTGCTTGTGTATGTTGTCAGGTCATAATTTATTAAAAAATAAAGTTTCACTTTGGGGCTTTTATTTTTTTGGGGCGGAGGGAGGAGGTAATAGGCATTTTTGCCATTTTTTAGTATCTTAGTTTAAAGGAAGTGGGCAAAGACTACCACACTGATAATATTTTTTTTTGTTTATAGTATGGCCAAATATTCATAGATACCTTGAAGAAATGAAGTTTTATTCTATTTTCTATGTAAGAGACATACTATTTGTTCTCTCCCTACCAAGTCTGTGTGTTAAGTATTGCTGTCCAATGAAAGTTTTTATTCCAGGGTTCAGTCAGAAAAACCTACGTCACCGCAACATCGCCAAAAGGTTCACAAGCCTAGTAATTCTCATTTTGTGACATTTGGGCATACACAGTAGGGACCACAAGCCCTAGAAAAAGGACAAACAATGGAGGTAGTGACGTGCAGGTATTTCCCATACAGGTAGATGGGCACATCTGTACATGCGTGGGGGTATAAGAACATGAGTAATAGTTCAGGCTTTATTAATCAGTCTTTATGGGAGTACATAAAACTTCATTACAGAAATAGCAATACTAAATTCCTGCACTTAAACTCACCACGCAGTAATGCTGAGCTTCATGCAAGGAACACAGTTTCGTGATTAGGACTAGACTAAAATGTGTTCTCCTTACACCTTTTTTTTTTTTCCCAAAAAAAAATTTTCATTAGAAAATAGCTAGCCCTTGTGCCTGCAGGGGCAATCTTTAAGAAAGGAAATCAGTGACAGTTACGTCAAAGCAGTTCTTTGTTCCAATCCCGCAGCCAGCTGGTCTATTCCTGGGCACCACCAACACTCTGGACACTACATGGGAGACAGAATGTCTCAATTCAAGGGAGTGAAGCTTCAATTTTTTTTTGTTCTATATGAACTGAGACAAACACAACACAAGCCTGGCAGGACCCTACAACACTGCAAGAACCTCCTTCCACAGTAGCAGAATCATAGAATCATAGAATGGCCTAGGTTGGAAGGGACCTTAGAGATCATTCAATCCAACCTCCCTGTCACGGGCAGGGACGCCTCTCTACTAGATCAGGCTACTCAAGGCTCTGTCCAACTTGGCCTTGAACACCTCCAGGGAGGGGGCAGCCACATCATCTCTGGGTAATTTATTCCAAAGTCTTGCCACCCTCGTACTGAAGAATTTCTTCCTAAAATCTAATCCAAATCTATTCTCCTTCAACTTAAACCCATTTCCCCTTGTCCTATCAGTCGACGCTCTTGTAAAAAGACCCTCCCCAGCCTTCCTGTAGGATCCCTTCAGGTATTGGAAGGCAGCTCTTAGGTCCCCCCAAAGTCTTCTCTTTTCAAGACTGAACAATCCCAGCTCCCTCAGCCTGTCCTCGTAGCAGAGGTGCTCCAGCCCCTGGATCATCTTTGTGGCCTCCTCTGAACGCGCTCCAACAGTTCTGTGTCCCTCTTACGGTGGGGACACCAGAACTGGATGCAGTATTAGAGGTGGGGTCTCACAAGAAGACAGAAAACACTTCTCAACAATTTGTTCCTTCATTTAAGTAACCCCGTTTCACACAGCATTTATATTAATTGTATCAAAATAGTTTGGGGTAGGGGAACACATGCCTCATCACTAGGATTTAAACTTTGGACCCAAAACTCTGTAGGAGCCTGGACTGCTTGACAGAAACAAGGAATACTCCCCCAGAGTAAAGAAGCACTTCACTGAAAGGCAGAATTCTCGCGTTATTTTCTTAATGTCATCAGGTCCTCGGAGTTGGAAGTTTCTCTTCTACATGGCAATTTGAATTAAAACGTGTCTTTAAAATACAATGTATTTGACAGCACAGGCAAGCATTCTGCAGTTGAATGAAATCATTCTTGCCTCTGGAAGGGCTAACAGGTATGGATAGGTTTGGTTCTGCGCAGCAGCTTCCCCCCAAGCCTGACGGGAGCCGTGAAGCCCAGAACAGGTCAGACGGATGCGCGGAACAAGTGACAGCACCGCTCCCCCGCGACTTGAGAACTAAACAGTTCATGCTTCCGGAAATTCTACACCAAGCAGCAGAATATGAAACAGAGTTTGAAAAATTCAGCGGATGTCAAATCAACAAATAATGCAAGAATATGAACGTCAGCGGTAGCATTTGAAATCACATATCCTAGTAGTTAAAAAAAACCCCTTAGCTGTTCCCGATTAGCTCCACATGAGAAAATGAGCATCATTTCCATTTAGCTTAAAACTCTTTCACTTGTTCTGGCATAAATGCGTATGAAATTAATCTGGAGCCATTTCTAGACCCAAACATCAACACAAAGCACCATGTACAAGTAAAATAATATGAAGTGTTGTTATCATACTGCCACTCATTTATTCTCTAGCAGCACACGATGCACAGAACATGCAATTTAGGCATCAAGAATGGAAAATAAACTTTATATGGCAGAACTCAGCAAATCTAAACATGCCTCTGCATTTTAATGTCATCCCAAGAAGACAGAAATAAAGTCCAATTCTGCTCTACCTGCATCTTAAAATGGCTACAACAGCTTTGTTTACATAGATAATATCCTCATATTAGAAGTATAAATCCCATTTATGTTTAACAGCCTCGTAGAAAATGAGAATTCCTCACATTATTGAAAATGCAGAGCAGGTGCATTAACCAAAATTAGGCATCTTCTGAACATTCTTCAACTGAGATTATAAACAACGTATTTTATTCTTCGAAAGGTCGCACAAAATTTTTGTCATCTCTAGTGCAAATTTAGCATTTTAGGGACTGACTTCTAAATGATAGGGTCTAACTACACTGGCAAACAGTCCTGTGTGAATGTTTTTATGCAAAGTACGGCTTCTGTTATTAGTGTATAGCTCTCACTTAAGCACTGCTCAAAGAATTAAACAGCTGACTGAAAAATCTCCAACTGTGCAACTTTCCTCTGAATTGAAACAGATGCTGCGTATAAAAACTTCTCAAGAAGTTCCCTTGGTTTCTTATTTGGAAGTAACTTTTCTAGACAACAAGTCTCTACGCATTTAAAAATGATGGGGGTTTTGTTAGTTATTTTTGGTGGAGGTCTTTTATTTTTAATCAGCTTTAGCGAATAAAACTGGTAAGCAGCAGTAAATTTATGATACAAAAGGGAATAATGGAGTTCTCTGAAAGAGAACAGGTTACTTGAGTTTAGACAGGCATTTGGAGTGGGGTTTTTTTCCCCCTTTTTCAGCTTTTCAAAGAAAAATTATGAAGTGATTTTTCAGAATTTGTATCTCTGTCATACCTGCAGCTTTGGTGCCTTGAAGCAGAAGCCAACAGATGTTCTCTTGGCCTTGATTCATCCCACTGATAAGATCCAGTTTGCTTCTTGTTCTCCTGCCTCTATCCTGTAACACCAGCTTTCTTACAACACTCTAATTTACGCAAGAAGGGCTGGGAGGGTGTTTCTTTGAAGGCGACTGTACAAAGTTTGTGTCCAACTGACCAGTAAAACCCCCGGAATGCGATGCAGCCGAGATGTGCCTACGCCTGGAGAACCAGAGGAGCTGCCCAAGTGGAAATACTGGGTGTATGTTCCATCCCCATCGCAGGCAGGAGGAAGCAAGCAACCTACAGCAGCTACAGCAGTTACTTTTAATAGGACAGACAAGAGACTGTGTGCAGTGCGCACAAAAGGCACCAGTTTCATGAAATCACACTTAACCTTGCAGTTGACTATTAATACTAAATTAGAATCCAGGAGAGATTTACTAGCTTACATCTCCAAAAAAGATTATCAATATGTGGTGTTTCGTACTCGTTGGTAGTTAGTCAATTCAACTACTTTATTAGGATTTTGGGAAATGTGTTTATAAAAGAAAAAAAAAAAGCATTAAGCTATGCACTTAATGTGTATGTTTTCAGCATGTTTTCCATAACCTTAAGTAAACAGGGTTCGGTTCACAAAGCGCTGCTCATCCCTGCCACCTCCCTTTTTTCCTGTCAGACACAGATAAGGCTTGTGTAAACTCTGGAAAAATAATTTTTCACTTTATTAAAATAGCAGGCTTATAAGATAAAGCCATACTGTTTACAGGAAATTATTTCTCTACTGAGAGAGCGATGCTATCGGGCAACAAATGATCCAAACTGACATCAACTACGTTTCCTTCATTCTGCTTATAGGGCCCACGCATTGTTTCGTGGGTCAGGCTTTCCGCCCTTTCAAAGATGCACGTTAGGGGTCCGCTGTTCCCTAACAGAGAAGAAACGTAGAGCATTCCTGAACGGGTTGAACAGGCTTCAGCATCAGAGTTTTAAGTAATTTTCACTGTGCCTTATCCACCTCACACACAAAACCCGTGTAAGACGTGAACTGCCCTGCTTGGAACTGGCACAGCTGGTTCAGAGGGAGGGCACTGAATTACAGGAAGAACAATCTTTAATGAACAAGAAGGGCGAGTATCAGTGTACTTTTATTTCAATAAGTATTTGAATTTTTAGCATAAGACAAAACTGGGACAAATTAAACAGAAGAACAAATACATATTTTCAAGACTGCCATGAAAAAAAATTAACTGTGCCCACGTGTTTTTACAGAAGTTTATTTTTGACTAATGCTAAGTGACTTACCACTGCCACAGTATCTACACAAAATTTCCAGACAATCTTATAAATCATGGAAACTGTTTCCTTTTCCCAGCTATTTATCCAGTTTTGTTTTATGCTGTCACTGGTGCCATGGGATTATGACTTATCTGTTTAAAAAGCACCGACACAATGGAAGAAAAAAAAGTGAACTACGTGATTTAACACAGATATGCAAACTCTTCAGCATTATGCTTGGTATCTTCGAATGCATATTCTCAGTTATAAGTTTATTTTTTTTGTTTTACTTTAGCACAAACTAGAATGACAAACATTCCCTAATAAATATGGCTGAGGAGAAACAGTACCAGAATTGGTCTATTTAATTCTCAAGATTTTCATGGTGAGTAAAACAAGTCAGCAGCTGACACTTTTACAACGCCCGCACATGCAGTTGAGCACATGGAAGGACGCACACAGGCACAACCCTCATCCTCCTACCATCCCTGAAAAACTCCAAGAACAATAAAAAAACACAACGAAGAAAATCCCAACAGTTTGGCTTACCTTTAGAATTTTCACTGACACTTTTCAGTGTGTTGTCTCCTTTAGGAGGAGCCAAACTACTTGAATTTTTTTTTGGTGAGGATACCATTATAACCTACTCTACTGCCCATTTATCCATGGAACAGCTAAACAAAATTTACCCCTGAAACTGGTATAGAATTCAAACTACTGCAAAACTCAAATATTCAAAATAAGTTAATTAAATTTCAAGATTCAACAGGCCCTTTGTTTTTACCAATTCAACATTTTTGCTCCTACTTAAAGAGTCCCATCAAAAGCAGTCACACCTCCTCTGTCTATAACAATAGAAAAACTCAACCAACAGCAAGACTCTAGTTTTGGTCATATTTGCATTTCTGCAATATGAATTCTAGATCTCGAATACTTTTTAAAAAAACCTGCTGAAACACCAAATACACACCCACACCTGCTCACGCTGTGTACTCCCTGTCCATGTACCAGTTCAGATAAAGGCACTTGCTGAAAAGATGAGTCTTGACACAGTTTGGCTGGCAGTAATGTTGATTTAAGGAAATGCTTTAAATAGATGCACTAAATCATTGAATCGTTAAGGTTGGAAAAGACCTTCAAGATCATCAAGTCCAACCATCAACCCACCACTACCATAACCACTAAACTATGTCCCAAAGTGCCACCGTCTACACGTTCTTTGAACACCCAGAGATGGTGACTCCACCACTTCCCTGGGCAGCCTGCTCCAATGATTCACCACTCTTTTAGTGAAGAAATTTTTCTTAATATCCGATCTAAACCTCCCCTGGTGCAACTTGAGGCCATTTCCTCTTGTCCTACCACTTGTTACCTGAAGAGGAGACCAACCCCCACCTCACTGCAACCTCCTTTCAGGTAGTTGTAGAGCGATAAGGTCTCCCCTCAGGCTCCTCCAGACTAAAAAGTCCAGTTCCCTCAGCCACTCCTCAGAAGACTTATTCTCCAGACCATTCACCAGCTTCTCTGCCCTTCTCTGGACTCGCTGTAGCACCCAGGGTATCATAATACACTAGAACTTTCTATACATCACTAGAACTTCCTATACATACGTAGACATGTACTACACAGAAAACATACGGTTGTCCTGCACCGTTCACACACTGGAGTTCTGCATCAATACAGAATTTGAGGCATTTTAATCGAATGCGTTGGGCTGGAAGGGACCGCTAAGTCCAACGCCCCTGCAGTAGCAGGGACATCTTGCACGCAACTGTTTGCAGTGTCACATATAATAGATGACCTGCCCACAAGGACTTCTGCAAGTTAAAAAGATAGTTTGGAAGCAAAAAATAAAAGCACAGCCAAAAGCCTAACTATAACAAAAATGTGCTTGCGTATGTGAATTTAAATGAAGAAAAAGTCTCTTGATAATTTTGATTATCTATTTGCCTTCTAAGTGAGAAATATGTTACATCTGAGTCTTTCAAATATTCACGGGGATACAAAATTGTACAAATGATCCTCAAGAAACCAGGTTATGCTTCACAAGGATGAAACCCATGTCCTCCATTCTTCCATTTTAATAAAAATATTTGAGTTCTTTTCGAACAGTTAAATTTGATAATCTTCTTCAAACGCTGGAGCCATACTTCATTCAATAACGCAGCCATCACTGGCAGGATTGGGATTTCAGGAGAAAAGATGTGATGTAAGGAGAGTTACATCAAAAAACAAAAATGCTCGTGTGCTTCCTTGTTCTCCTATCCAGATTTTTCCAATAAAAATGAGATGTTCCTCTTTTTCTTAGATAGAAAGGGCAATAGAAATGGTTAAAAATTAGTAGGTTTACTAATTATCTGTTGGTTTTGTTGTCTTTTTTAGCATTACCCAGTTCATCTATTCCTCCTTTGACAAGTCAGTCGAATGAGCACGTAGATAAACAAGTAATAAATCACTGCTGCAATTGAGAACTGAACATTCAATATGAGGTTTCAGGTTATTCCTGTCGTCGGGGTATCAGAAGTTACTTTTCAAGCAAAGATATGTTATCAAAGTTTATTTGCAGTTAGAAAAAGATAAAGATATCATCAAAGACTGTTTCACAATAAATATGTGTGCCTTTATACAGCCAATACGAATTGTAACTCGAGTATTAAGACACTTATAGAAATACATACTTCCACAGAAGTTATTTACAACACAAAAAGCTTATTTGAATACTCCTGAAAAATAGTATTTTATTCTTGCCAATATGTCACTTGATCATTGAGGAAAGCTGCCTTTCCAAGTCAGTTGAAGTAAACATCCATCCCCCAGCCCTACCACTTGTTATAGCTGAGTGTAGGATGTTTACAGGAACTAAAAATTAGCTTAACATTATAAAAAGAGCATTGGCTTTCAAGATATCCAAAAAAGAATCCGCGCAGACAAGCTTCAATATATTGTGCGAGCCACAATTTGCACAACTCCAAGGGCACACGCAACACTTACTGAGCCATACTAACATTATGAAGCTGGGACACATTTTTAACATTTAATTTTCTAAATATAGTAATGCAGCAATAACACACGTACAGTCCTTGATGCCATAGAGGTACAAGAAAGAAAACAGGAGAAAAGTTTCCCACAGCCCATGGAGATCAGCGTTCTGTTGCACTTACCTGGCAAGGTCTTTGATTCTCAGAGTAGACACCTTCTAAAAATCTCAAACTCAAGTATTTCCCAACTGAAACTCAACCCCAAATATATATATATGGCAGATCAATGGGGTGGTACAAACTGGGCAACGGTCCTCAGAGATGTCCACTTCAAACTGTTTATGTAAAAACAAACCTTTTTGGTATTGAACATGTCATTTCCTCAGTGCCCTGAATTGAACAGCTTTTGTTGCTACAGTTGTGTGTCTTCCTATTTGTGTTGTACTTTCTTCAACTAATTCCCATTCCTCCTCCAGAACTCTTTCAAGGTACTCCTATTATTTCAATTGTTTTCATTACTTTCCTCTGCATGGATTTATCTACTGAGAAATACAAGTCATTCTAACAGCAAGAGAACAGAACGCTATTAATTTACCTTCAACACCTTGACCCGGACTTTACAGGTACATTTAATGTCTACAACCTCACACAAACAAGATCTCAGCAGTCCACAAAATGAATATTTCAGTAAACCCAGTCAGCTGAGAGTCCAAGCCTCAGCCTTCTCAACGCTTTTCTCTGAACAGGTGTTTTGCAGATTTAGTGGGGGAAGGAACCACAGATGTAGATTACTTCATACATAGAGGGGTGGAAGCCTTCCAAACGTTTAACAGTTGTTCTTTGTATGAAAACCCACACATGAGCTCAAGTATTTCTGCTGAATGCAGCTGCGAGGTCACAGCGAGGGAAGACAGCGCTTCACAGAGGCCAGTCTAAAGTCAACGAGGGCTTTGATGTATTGTTTTCAAGCAGTCATAAAAGCCACTCAGAGGAAAACCACAGGCAATTAATCCAGACCCCAAACACTCGTCTCCACGGACATTCCACTGGCTCAGCAAGTGGGGGCCTTCATTTTCCTCCCCAGCTTCCATCGCTCGAGGTAACTGTGCATTACACCTGCGCACACAGCGTCTCGACAGCCACCATGAATTACCAGCTGTGTCCCCACAAAACCACTGCTTGCCCCCGGCCCACCAACCTGGGTTCCATTCAGGCATTTTCCTCCACTTGGAAAGTCGTGCACCGCAAAACCATCAGAACTGATCCGTGACTCTTTTTAATATAAGCAATAGTCACAGGCTTCACATTAATGAGATGGGGTCACTTGTTCATTGATCATGGGGCTGATGTGTCTGATCTGCCTCTTCCATTCACAAAAATCACTGCTGGAGTTGCGGCTGCCTCATTCTGCAACAGTGGCTTCAGCTCCTCCTGCTCACCAGCAGAACCGCAGCACTAGCACGCCAAATTCCCACCATCCCTTCCCAGCAATCCCAGTACTGCGAGCTCACCTGGGATCACGGCATAAATGTGCTCCTGGGCAACACTTTGAGAGACCCCACCCTCCTTCAGCTGCACACAACAGCTATGTCCGAGACAAGTTAAGATAGTCAGTGCTTTGTATTTCATGTATAGAAAAAAAAAAGATCTTTTTATTTCAAACACCTGGCAAAAAAACCTCAAACAAATACGCAATGTGGTTTTTTTTACAATTTATTTGTTTCCTGTAGTTACAAACCACTTCAATTTGTTTTCATGTGCAGACATATAACAGCTGAGCCTGAGTACATGTATTGGATACTAGTACAACAGAAATGTACGCTTAAGTAGAATTCCACGAGACTGGATTGAAACTGTACATGAAGTAATCCTACTAGAAAAAAAAAGCACTGCTGTTTCCTGGCATGTAGAAAGGCTAAAAGAACACTAACCAAAATCTCTACTGAATTAATTATAACACGTTTACTTTGATCATGCACATAAGTTTTTTCAAGACAGAACACTTCCTTCTAAGTGCATATACTATAGAGAAATAGCAAATGCTAAACAGTTACAGCAAAGAAAGCTCAAAAAACAACACTCATATTTTTTCTTTTAAAATCAAGCTCTATAGATTCTGTTTTGAAGCCCTTTTTATAAATACACCTACATGAATTATCAGGCCAAAGAGGTAACATTTGAAAAACACGATTTTAACTGAGGTTGTATCAAGTCTGCAAGTTGCTTTAAAAACAATCTTTGTGGAGGTGCTAGCAATGAACTGGACGAGTTCACCGCCTTCTACCACCACGCGTGTTCCTGTGCCACCAGACACAACACACCCAGGTAACAGGAAAAAAAAAAAAAAAAAAGAGGTACAGTCATGGCCTTGGTTCCCACTTGGTCATTCACTTCCAGCTTGAAAATCATTAACTTTCTAGTACTTATTAGTCCAGCTTTCCCAGGACCAAGAAATCCTAGAAGTTTTAATTCTGATACATTAAAGAGGAAATATTCACTTTTCTTAAAGTGTTTGTATCTTTGGACATCATCTTGTTTTACAGAACCATTACAGCAAAGTTGAACACATAATATTTAGGTTTACAACACTATCAAATAACTGAAACAGTTTTTCTTAAGTGTCAGGGAGTAGAAAGATAACATTTGGGGGGGGGGGGGGGGGGGGAGGGGAGAATGGAGAGGGTAAACCTGCAGGAATGTTTTCTGTATCTGCAACAGCAGCAGTTACTCATATAGGCCATTCTGTTAAAACCAGATGACTAGAGAAGAACAAAAGAAAAAAACTCCAGACGAGATCCAAGATCGAGACAACGATCCAGGATCTCGAGACAAGAAGCAGATCACGCTCTGAGGATAGTGGCGAGTGCTTGAGCTTTTTTGCAGAGAGCTGTTCCTGTTGACAGGACTGCTTTAAGTCGTTTTTGGAACTGAATCGGTGAAAAGTTAATTCCAAACTTTCAAAAGCCGTTTATTTACATGAAAAATAAACCTTTGTGGTGCCATGTTAGGGAGTGGCACAAACCACAACGACCATACCATAAATAAGCCTATATGCTATGCATTGTTAATGAAAAAATACATCCTGTGCTGTTCGGGTTTTTTTCGCCTTTATTTTCATCTTGGGTTATATCCAGCTTACAAACAATACGAGAACCACCCACTCATGAGAGACTCAGAATACGGAATTTCAGGAAAAACAATGAAGAGCTAGGCACGTCAGATAAAATTCCTGCTAACTATTTGACAGCATTTATAATAATTTCTCCTAAGAGTCATAACAACAGAAACTGCTAAGACAAACAGTTCAAGACAAAACCAGACAAAACCGTCTGGTTAACGGGTAATTGCAGAAGAAATTAACGATCTCTTGCCGTTATGTTCCAGTGAAGCCTAATTTTGTAGCTTGCGCCACAAAGCAGCAAAGAACTCTGCCCTGCGTGGTGCATGTGCAACATCTTCTTATTTCCACTTCAGAATAAAGATCAAGAAATCCTACCTACACTACCAATAACAATCTGGTTAATTGACATGAAGGCAATTTAACTGTGCCTATAGAAACAGTGTTAAATATATATATGTGCACATACATGGATGGATGCCAGCTTTTCCTTCTGCTGTTGTGCAGGAATAGCCAGGTGCAGCAAACATCTGACTGAAAGCTAGAACTGGTACAGCTTCCAGTCGGGGATGTTTACAGCAACAGACCACCACAGATCAGGTAACCGTGGAACAGTGCAAAGCAGCTGGTCACCTTCAGCAGAGGAGAAAGGAAAAAAAATAATAAATATTTAAGACAACCTTCTATAACTTTCCAAACAATTCCTGTTCAACTAATTCTGTGGTTTTCTATATTCTATATTTATTTATAAATACATCACTTATACATTAAAAATACATATATAAATAGACATTTTTAACTTCCATTGACTTCCCTAAACCCTCAGTCTTGGAGCTCTCAAAAATAAATGGACTTGCACTTCGGACATCCTATGAATTTTGCTAATACTTATCCTTTCATAATTATTTGTACTTTTAAAGCAAGCCATATACAAAATTAAAGACAGAAGCAAAACAAGTCATGTTCATAAGAAAAGTATCAGAAAGAGAAACCTGACAGAATTTGGAACAATATTTAAGTGGCAGAATCCTGACCTGATCAGTTTGAAGCTCCATTACAACCCAAACCCACTAATGTTTGGATATACATTAAAGGAGATGGACAGGGCGGGAGGAAAAACAGTATCAGGACGGAACCATTTTACTTCCCACCTTCAACAAGTTACTACCAAAACTCCCACAAGACTGCATTCTGCTCTGCGACAATCAGCTTCCGCCAAGTTAAAAGACACTTCATAGTATTATCTGCAAGGTGTAACACTCAAAGAGGAAATGATTTAATTTGAACCAAAGTAATTAAGTGCATTTCACTAAGTCAGTTGCTGCTGACTCTTCAATTCCACAACACTGTGCATCAAAGTCATCCAAAAGTCAACATTCAAAGGGCTCCTGTGGTGCTCCTGGTGCTGTGAAAGTTTCCCGTCTTTGCGTTGGACAGAGGGTCTGAAACTGCTATCAGCAGCTTTATTTTTTTTTTTAAACCATATAATTCTGGCTTGATCAAATTCACCTAATATTTTTATGCTTAGTTTTGTAGTTTACAGTGGAACGTCTTCTTTCTATGAACAGAGCAGAAAGCAGATTGATATATTCCCATTTAGCAGTCTCTATCCCTTCAGAAAGAAAAGAACTTTGCAATTAAAATGTTTTCTACTGCCAGATTACGTGCAGACTTCAGCAATTTAACGTCGCTTATTCTAGGGGCTTCTATTTAAGCTTCCAGAGCAATTCATGACAAAACTAACAAAACAAGTTTATCACAAGGAGTTTAAAAATGAAGAAAAACTACAACATTCAAGAGTTCTCAGTTACAGAAACTCAGTCACACCCAGTTTTTAAATAAAGGTTTCCTCCTGAAACATGAGGAGCTGTTAGTAGTACGTGAATTTTGTTATTACAACACCGTGCCAAGATTAACGAGGAAGCTGCATGCAGTCACTATGGATACCATGATGACCTTCATTATTTTTGAGAATAAATAGTTAAAAAGCCAGTGGTCATTTGCAACAAAGGTCTCTTCAGGCTGTTCCAAAACTGAAAATTCCTATTTTACATTGGAAAGAAACAGGCTATTTCATGCAGAGGTAGGCACATGGTATTTGACTAATTAGGCTGCTGAGCATTAAGCTGCAATGAACCATTTCTTATCCTGCTTTCCTTTAACACTTACTTCTTAAGGAGTAATGAAGGTTACTACAATGTCACCTGCCCAAAGCCAACAAACTCTCCACCACCTCTTTTTGTTTCAACGTGTAAATTATAAAATAGCCCAAAATTACGGCAATGAAGCCTCTTGATGCTTTATCAAACTCATGTCAACTCCAAACACTTAGCATCTTATAAAGTATAAATATTATATTTGTAGAAAAAGAGTTGAAATTTTCATTTTCTAAATGTGGCGCTAAAAAAGGCAGAGGTACTACAGATCACTTTGTACAACTACATGCTTGAATGATGCTTCCGTAAAAAGTTCAAGCAAATTTGAAGCCGCATATTTTTTATGAAGCATCCTCAGCTATTCTCCCAAGCACTTCCTTTTTTCAAACCAACGTCAGCAAACTCCAGCTTCCCTTAAAGGCACTGCCCTCTCATTTTTGTGCAGCTTAAAAGCATTGAAAACAAACAGGATTTATCCCGATGTCATCACAAAGTGAAGAATATTGACTGCTAGCTTCTGCTAATGCCTTCAACTGTTTTTCTTAAGACCAGCAATAGAGTTAACATTCTTTGAAGTGAAAAAATCCCCTCCTAACTCCGCATGTAAATAGAGAACACACAGAATGATGCAAATCTTTCAGGCTACAGACTCCTAACACAGGACATTTACCTGCTCAGCAACTCTTCTTCGGCTGTCAGTACTCCGGTATTAGAAGAAAAAAAAAAAGAAAAGAAAAAAAGTTTAATATTAAAAAAGGGACACTATTATAATACCTGAAGTTTCTGTTCATTCACAATTTCCAAATCAAACCCACACAAGCCACAGAGATTTACTGTGATTTTTCTGAAGCATTATTCTACCAGTCACACTGAACTTTCACTGCACCTTGCATGAGCACCTTGAGCAAGGTTTCAATGAGCCAGGAGGAAGGAGGGGAAAAGAAGGAAAAGAGGGTTGAGGGAGGGAAGAAGCCAGAAACTGCTTCCTTCTCATCTTCCCCCATCTTGAAACATTCTCCCCCAACAACGAGCGTGACCACTGTAACTCACTGAAGCCTCAGCTGTCTCAAAGAAATAGTTAAATGTAAATGGAGGCAAAAGACTCCATCACGCTCCTGTGTGTGTTTCTGAGTCAAGGACTTGTCAGTCAAGCAGTTCAGCCACAGAGGCCTGATGCAAGAAACAAGTGACTCGAACTGACAGATGCTCACTAGTTCCATGATCTCAGTCATGCGTGTGGACCAGAAAAGAATCGAGAATTAAACATTAAATCCTGAATATAAAAGGGATTCTTGAACTACACACATTTGAAAAACAGCAAGAAGACCGTGATGATGGAAATCAACGGTCAGCCTTCACCAATTTTCTAGCAGTTAAATCCAGATTTTAAAATTTGACGGTATAGGATAGTACAGTCTGTTTAAAGACTACTCATACATGAATTGATCTCAATATGCCAGTTTTTCCCTCGCCCACAAACTGCTCTGAAGTATAAATCTTGACCAAAAAAAAATAAAAAATAGTCCAGGCATTTGATTTTAACAGATCCTTTCATTTTTTACTTTATAGTAATTATAACAAATTATTAAATTATAGTTAAGTAGCCAGAGCAGGTGTTATACTGAAGTCCTTTACTTTTTTTTTCCTTTGGTGGGGCAGAGGGGAGCCAGGGAGGGGAGGACAACTTCAATTTCTTCTCACTAGACAGTTTATTTCTAAACTAAATGCTCAAAGCCTTTACCCAACTCTCATGTATGAAGTGATTCAATTTTCACCACTTTTATACAATCATAACTAGCCTTACAGCTCACAAGCATCTTTATTCCACTTTTTCAGGGATTCCAAAGAATAAAATCTCTTTGTCCTGGGTCAAACAGCATGTCTGAATCACCATTACATTTTAAGAACCGTAGCTCCCAGCTCGTACGCAACCCAAATTGCACCATCTCCACCAGCACTCCTGTCACGCGGGGATTCACGCGTGTGTTCCTGCCTCCAGCACCCACAGAGACATCTCTGGGGCACCACAAGTTATCGGTGCACGATGAATGACGAAATAAAACTATTCGTGTACGCTTAACACTGCATTTTCCATGTATTTCCAGGGAAGCAAGTGCTCCCCTGCTTTTGATCACCAATGAGTAGGCAGTACAGGTAGCAATTTTACACCAAAAAGTAGAAGAATTTTTTATATTGGGTCATGGGATTCTAAAACAACTGAAAAGATTGAATCTAACATTAACAATTGTGAAGAAAGACACAAGAAAGTGTCTTGATATTTTAAAAACGTTTGGGAAAGCATGGAAGCAGAATGACATAGCTGAGACTGAATTTAAGTGAGGGCGCGATGCTTGAGCTTTATTTAGTTATTTCATAAAACCAAACTCTTAGAAGTCTGTTGTAAAATAATATCCTCATCTGACAAAAGAAGATCTAAAGAGGACAAAATAGAGAAAAAGGATGACGGTATGAGCCAAAATAAGGTTCAGATCCTGATTCCAAATTGCCTCATATGCAAGTCAGAGTAAAGTTAAAACAAAAATCATAAATTTATTTTGCTAAGGCCAAGAGTTGCGGCAGCAATTTGACACCTCTACTAGGTTTGCATGGCCAGGGTTTGGTAGCTATTAGAAGCTTCCCCTTGGTCTGACAGAGCCAGTGCCAGCCGGCTCCAAAGACAGACCCACCACTGGCCAAGGCCAAGCCCATCAGCGATGGGGGGAGCATCTCTGGGATAACTTAGTTGAGAATTGGGAAAAAACTACTGTGCGATTGCAGAGGTAAAGGAGCGGGAATACGTGAAGACACCAAGGTCAGTGAAGAAGGTGGGGGGAAAACGCACTCCAGGCACTGCAGAAGAGATTCTCCTGAACTGTGAAGCCCATGGTGAGGCAGGCTGTCCCCCTGCAGCCCGTGGAAATGAAGGGGTTGCAGACGTCCCCCCGCGGCCCGTGGAGGACACCGATGCAGGTGGGTGCCTGAAGAGGGCTCTGATCCTGTGGGAAGCCCACACTGGAGCAGATTTGCTCACAGGACTTGTGTCCCTGCGGGGGATTCACGCTGGAGCAGTTTCCTCCTGAATGACTGCACCTCATGGAGAGGACTCACACTGGGGCAGTTAGTGAAGAACTGTCTATCATGGGAAGAACTCATACTGGAGAAAGTTCGCAAAGAATAGGCCCCAGTGAGAGGGACCCCACGCTGGAGCAGAGAAAGAGTGAGGAGTCCTTCCCCAGGAAAGGAAGAAGGAGCAGCAGAGACAACATCTAATGAACTGACCACAACGCCCTTTCCCATGCCCCTGCGCAGTTCAGGGGGAAGAAGGTGGAGGAATCGGGAGTAAAGGTAAACCTGTAAAGAAGGGAGAGGTGGGGAGGAAGGTGTTATCTTTAAGATTTGGTTTTACTTCTCATCGCCCTTGTCTAATTTGGTAATAAATTCAACTCATTTCCACAAGTCTCTTTTGTCAGTGATGATAATTGCCTGAATGATTTCCCTGTCCTTATCTCAACCCATGAGCCTTTCATTATATTTTCTTCCCCCTGCCTAGCTGAGAAGGGGGAAGAGAGAGAGGGGCTGTAGTGGGCACCTGGCCTCCAGCCAGGGTCAAACCACTACAACACCCCCTCAGCTCCCCTTCCCACCAGAGTCTCGTACTCCTTGAGTTGAGCAACACAGCTCAGCCTGAAGAAACTGCATGTTTATTTAGGGAATACATCTTGGCGCTCCGTTATGTGGAGTAACGTACCCAAGAAGTTACTTAGCCAAATGAAGTCTTTATTTCAAGTAACTTGGGAAGTTGTGCAGTAACGGGTTTTCTTCACAGTGGCTAATCCAAGATAATATTGCTTTAAAAAATGAGCTAAAAAAAATAAAAATTACAAAACCCACCTACCAAACTAAGAACTTACCATAATGAATTACCCTAGCAACCAACAAGTTAACCTGCAATCAAGAACAGGAAAAGGAAGAAAGAATATTAACACTTTTACCTGTATTTCTTTTCCTCAGAGCATAGACTTCAGCAGTTTATATTGCTCTATAGTAACATGCACCGCTTGTTTTGGGTGGGGTTTTGATTTTAAACTATTCTAGCAGGTTGGCTATATCACAGTGCACTGACCGTAAGAGAAACCTGAACAACTAGGACTACAAGCTTAAGAGATATGTGAATGCTTTAGGACAGATTTCACATAAAGATTCGATCCTTTCTTTATGTTTCCATTTAAGTATTCCTTCAGATTTATCAAGGAATTTTGATTACACGAACTCAGTGGGTTTAACATACAACTCAATATTGTTGCCACCTTATATTGTTCTAATTTCATAGTTTCATCCATTTGCCCTTCTCTTCCGGCCCCTCTTACAGGAAAGGAATTTTTGCCTCGTTCCTGGTAAAGAGCTACATTGCAACTAGATTGTTTAATCTGAGGTAGATTCTTGGAAATACTTAATTAAAAATAGTAAAACAAATCACTGTAAATATTTTACAGCTACCTCTACATGACATGTCTCCATGTTATCCTGAAAAATTTTTTAATTCCTCATTTGGGCCCACAGTCTGCTTTTTCTTCTTTCAAGGTAACTCATATCTCTGGTGCAGGATGACAAAGCTGTCTGTAGAAAACGAGCTCGTTCTTTTTAAAGACATCGTCATTAATATTCAGCAGATCCTCCAATCTGAAAAATACAAAGGAAGTTCACACTACTGAATATATAGCAGCTCATCTAATCACTCTCTTTACAAGTGGAAGACAGAAGCAGGAGGGCAAAAACCAACCCTAACACTTGACAAGAAATAGAAACAAATACATTTAACAGATGTTATTTGCAGCAGTATCTGAAGAACTCTACACATAAAAAAACTCCAACACTAAATACAAGTAATTTAATCTTTACTATTTCCAATAGCAAGTTTCCTAAAATGTTGAAGTCCACCATGCCTGCTGCTCAAGTATGGCCAAGTGTGACTTGAAAAACCTCCCTAAAGAGACTGAGACAAGAAAAGTTACATAAATACATAATTTGTTAGGCTAGATTGTGTTGTGTTTTGTTGTGGAGGGTTTTTTTTGGGGGGGAGAGAGGGGAATGGAGCTTGGGTTTGGTTTTTTTTTTTTCCCTGAGTGGATATCAACCGAGTTGGGTGTACCACACTAGAATCAACAACACATTCAGCACACTCTTTCACTCAATGACTTTTCACTCACATTTGCAATTACAATTCTCTGGTGACACCAGCTGCCAACAATGGTTCTCTGTAACCCTGCGATGGAAATAAGTTGAGAATTGCAAGGAGACATGCATACTGCAAAGTCCCTTTGCCTACCTTTGCTGAACAAGGACACATATGGATTGTCTGCTAACATCTGCAGCCCAAAAGTTAAGTCTCCACCACGTTACTGGATTGCTGGAGAAGCCGGTATGGATCAGAGCACCAGGAGATCTACAGGCAACGCAAGACAGCCATTCCCGTTTTAAGGGTAATCCTGTGTGAACATATTCCAATCCTTGTGAACATATTCCAATCCTTGTGAACCAGACTCGTAGTTGCAAACATGACAAATCTTGGCATTCTCACCCTTCACTTGGGTAAGCAGACTCCAGAGATTTCTCCTACAGCCTGTAGACCTTTGTGGAAAAACAGTATCATGACAACACACTTCTCCTGCTGTGTGAAGTGAGCTCAGCTGCTTCACTGCAACTAAATCCTGGAGGACACCAGTCTGGGAAGAGACGTGTACATCACTTCCAATTCTTAACCTTGCTCCCAGAGCATGTGCTACTATTTTAATTGTTTCAAAGAAAATAAGCTGAACTGAGCAAGCACGTAAGTCACGAACATCAGATAAGCGCATGGCACTTAGTTTTACAAAGCATCTTTGTCCTTATGCACAATTTAAAAAAAAAAAAATAATTATTTGTTCTGTTATAATACCCAAGAGGCTCATTCTTCTAAGCACACACATACAGCCTGCTTCCACAAAGGAAACAGTCCGTGCAACGGCAGCGTGCAATCACTGCAGCCACTTCAGGATCAGCAATCTCAAACACAAACCACAATCCACACAATGTAAAATAATACAACCCACCTTTCAACTACTCTCAGAACTATTACCACTATTTAAAGTGTAGATTTCACCAAGCTTTTAGTCAGAACATAATTTTCAGGATTTACTGACAGTAATTGGAAACAGACATAATGTACTGGCAAAACAGTTCATTTTGAAAGCATTACTCCCATGTTCTCAAATCGATCTCACATAGGAACTGACAAATATGCTTAGAAAATTACTACTTCCATAGCCTCTCTCTCAAACACCATCTAGAATCAAGTAACCCCTTCAATAATTTATAAAACAACAAGCATTAAAAGAGATGTATCTATGTAAAGTATGTAAATAAAGTATGTAAATATGCCAGGAGTACATCTGACATATTTGAGTCATGTTTCCCTACTTAGAGCAATATAACATTAAGAAATTTAGTTATTGGAGTCCAGTAAGAGGCATTTATTTTGGTTTTGGAGAACACAGAAGTGCCTTTTAGCATGATTTTTTTCCCTCAAATCCTGAAAATAATTGTTGATTTTCACAAAAATTTTCATTGACTGTTAAAGCTTTTGCTTACCAAGTACCAAATGCATTAGTTTTCTTTTGCTGTAAGCTATACAGAATTACCAGTATCATCTAGGAAAAGAAAAAGTATTATGGAATTCATAGAACATTCCTGACAAGCACAAAACCCACCATACTTTTGTCTGAGAACGTCAAAAGAGAAGGTAGAGAGGTACCATCAGGTTCTGGAAAGCACACAGAACACATTCATTTGGAATTAATTTTTAAAGATGCAAACAAAACGATAACCATGAACAATTTTTATCAACGGCAGAACGTTCCAAATTAACAGCACAGGAAGAGTTGCAGGTAATTTGAAGAGAGCTGAATGGTCTGTGTAACGTACTTTGACTTCAGGATAGCTTTTGAGACCGTCTCCCACCGTGGTCTCACTCAGGAGCCCGAGGAAGCACAAGCTCAATGAACAGAAAGAAGCTGAGCTTGAAAACTGGCTGCAGCCAAGGCAGCAACATCCAGCTGCAAGCTGGCAAGGCAGGATCCCGGAGGCCAACACAAGGCTCCAAAAACACTCATCAGCAACCGGGAAGACGACACAAACTTGCACCCTCAGCAAGCTGGCAGGTGACAGTAAAGTGGAGGGGGACAGAGAACAAGAAGGCGCTGGCAAAGTGAATGGCAGCACTTCTACCAGCAAGGACAGATCAGCATAAAGCTGAGAATGGAGCCAAAAAAACCTCACTGGGATCAGGAAGGAAAAGCACAAAGCTCTGCACCCAGGGCAGAAGAACCCCCTGCATCAGCGCAGGCTGGGGAGACCTGGCCCAGGAACAGCCCTGCTGGAAAGGGCCCAGGGGCTGGGGCAGAAGCCAGATGAAACGGGAGCCAACGTCTCGCTGCAGAGCAGGCCAACCGCAGAGAGCACTGCAGGCAAGCGACGGCGTCCCTGGCTCTGCCGGCCACTGGCACGCCCACTCTGCACAGACTGCGGCAGTGAGGACCCTCCCTTCAAGGAGGATGCTGAGCAACCAAGGAGGCCAAAGGGCTCAAGGGCATCCCCCACAGGGAGAGGCTGAGGGAAATGGGCCTGGTTCCTCTGATACAGGCAAGGCTGGGATAGCTGCCTACAGCTATCAAGACGGGAGCTTTAAAGACCGCTGAAACAAACTCTCTCAGCACTAGCAGACGGGATAAGAGCGAGCAATGGCCACAAAAGGCAGCAGGGGAAGCTCAGGTTGGACACAACAACAAACGTTTTCACTAGGAGGGTGATGAAACCCAGGAAGAGGTTTCCCAGGAAGGCAGTGGATTCTCTGTTCTTGGGGGTTTTTGTGGCTTCATAGAGCAAAGCCCTGTGTGACTCCACCAATTGCTAATTAGAGCCCTGCTTTGAACAAGTGGTTGGATCACAGACCTAGAGAAATTTCTTCTGACCATTAGACTTGCCACTCCATGATCTCAGTAACTCCTGTGATATGCTTTCCGCAACTACAGCTTTCTTTATATAATTATCCTCAGACATGATGAAGTCACTGTCTTTCAAAAAACAATTATCCGCAGATGACATCCGTACAGACTTTCCTATAAATAGCCAGGTGTTATCAATAAACAACAGTGCCAGCAGCTCCAACTGTTCTGAAATCACAAATATTTAATGTTAAAACTATTTTAAAACAGCTAGTGCCAAGTATTTTAAAAAGTAATGTACAAAGAAAATAGGAATTGCACCCCTAAGCCTACTGCATTTAAACATGCTGCCAAACGCTATCTCATTTTCTCCTTTGCAGATCACCCATAGCGTTCTTCCAGAAAAACCCCTTCAAGATTATCATTTTATGTCAGTATCTTTAAGAACAAACAATATGAAAGATATTTTCACTTTGCTTGCTTGTAGAAGCATGCATGTATAATTCCCTAGCAGTTATCAATTTTTTTTCCTCCCAGTATTAAATATTTTTCTCATCATAATAAACTAAATGCAGAAGATGG
This sequence comes from Trogon surrucura, assembly GCA_020746105.1. Classification (NCBI taxonomy): domain Eukaryota; kingdom Metazoa; phylum Chordata; class Aves; order Trogoniformes; family Trogonidae; genus Trogon; species Trogon surrucura. The sequence continues at coordinate 7,858,885 of CM036619.1, read as the reverse complement.
ACAGTATGGCCCAAACTGTTCTTTTGTAACTTTACAAATGTAAACAAACAGTAAACAAACGGTTTGGGAGTAACTTAGCAGTAGAAGGACTAGTTCATACAAGTCATGCCTAGGACCACAGGTTAAGTACCAATTCCATGCAACAGACAAAACAGTTTGGGAAAGGGGAAACCCAGGTCATTACCTGACATAATCCCACTTTTTCAATACTTTTGATCCATCAAACCTTGAATTATCTCATGCTGTCACACAGTTTCAAAATAGGAATGAGAGGTACTCAATGGAATCAGTAAGAGCAGTGGCTAAAAGGAACTCTCTTTCTTGCATTGACTGGGGTTTTTTTTACACCTTTTGGTTGTATTCATCCGTAAAAAAGCAAATAACTCTATGCCTACATTAATGGGCAGTGTCCTGCAAGAGGAGGAGATATGCAAAACAAAATATTGAAGACAATATTAAGACTACATCTATTGCAGGGGATTTCCCTTCACAATTAACTCTAGTCCTACCTATGGTCTAAAAAGTCTTAAAGCAAATGCATTAGCCAAGATCAGAAGCACAGCTTTCAATCTTGCCTCATCCACACGAAGTGAATTTGCATGTTCAGCAGGATCAGCAGCAGAGAACATCATTATCCAGCCAATAGTGATAGGCACTCTGGAGGTAATAACACCGAGTTATTCCAAAGTTAACCCTGTGGCAATTTTCATTAGCTGCATTTTAAGTCACAGAACCTAAACACTTATATTCTATGTGTGCCTACAAAATACAGAGTAATGCATGGACACAATTACATGCAGCTGAAATCTTTGCCACACCCCAAACAGAAAATAACTCCACAATAAGACCATCATTTAGCACAATTTAGTATTGCTTTATAATTATCTTAATGAGGGAGGCTGTTGCACAACGATCATTCCTAAAACATGAAGTGAATACTCACGCCACAGTCTGACTACTGGCACACTTTCAGGATGGTTTACGTGGAACACAGAGGAGCTCTGTGGCAGGAGAGTAGTTCTGCTCTCTCTGTCCTCTGGCTGAGGGATTCCTGCTTCCTCCACTGCTACAGGAAACTTATAACTTCAGGATGCAAGTTACCTGGCCAACCACTGTATTAACTGCAAACTAATTCTAAAAAAAAAAAAAAGATCAGTTTTCTTCTACAGCGGGTAGCTGATCTATGTTACTGGATGGAGCACAATCCTCAGCAGCCACAGGAAGAAGGTACTGTCTAGGACTGGACTGCCTGTTTTGGTGGCAAGTGTTACATTAATATAGGTTAATTGCTTAACAGCAGAAATTTTCCCCTACACCCTCAGAAAGAGAACGAGACAGCAATACAGAAGACCTTTGTTATCAACATTTTGAGCGGTGAACAGTAAGGTGAGCAGCTGTATCTCTCATAAAGACACAGTAAACAACAAGAAATGAACTTAAAATCATGCTCCCTTAAGGGCAGTATCAACTTTAGAAATATTTGATATAGCTTCAATACTTCCATGCCTTGCAAGAGGAAAATGACACTCAAAAAACCCACACAGCAGAACACCAAGTTGCCTTTCGCTCTCTGCATCAAAGTTCAGCCCAGCTGCAAGTCCGAAAACTACCCTTCGGCATTTTTGGTTAACGCTGCATGGTAACATGGAGCAATTCCCACAGACTTCTATGCCAAAGAGCCAGCAGGCTCCACCTCCACGAAAATCAAGGAGCAGGACTTCCACAGCAATCCCTTTTCCTAAATGCTGGAGGGAGTTTGAAGTTTGTCCTGTATTACCAATGCTCCACCTGCTGGTATGCGGATAGGTTGGATTAGTCCAGAAAGCATCCTGACCTTGGGGAGGCAAAAACAAACCAAAAGAATGCAAGAATAAACAGAAATAGTTTCCAAGTAATCAGAAGCATCTAAAGCACCAAAGGTAAAACCTGCCCTGAAGAACTTGGCAGTATAATACATTTCTGAATACTAACACACCTGAAAAATATTTGTGAAAGTTTCTCACCAAGGATGTGGTTCAATCTTCCTTTGGGGACTGGCTGGCTACTAACACGTGAACATTAATTACTTCATTAGGTCAAGGGCACACACAGCTCTGCAGAAAAGTTTGCATGAGGCGCAAGCTAAGCCCAAAAGTGGAGCTCCCACACAAAAACATCAAGTCTGGAATTTCAACATTATAAAATCGGGATTTTAAAGTGAACTTTACTAGAGCTCAAAATAAAATCTCATTAAAGCTATGCAAATCCCCAAAATAAATAATGCAAAAAAATATTAAAAGCTGCCCACCCCATTTCACCACACTTGTATATGAAAAATGTGCTTACAAAATCAAAAACAATCAAATGTGTGGCTTTTCATAGTAACCTTACCATACTCGGTTCATAAACCAGATGATGTTCCCTAAAAGAGATCTGAAGGGCAAGAATGCTCCAGTCTTTACGACTTGTTTCACCTGTTGAAAGGGCTGAAAGGTATCTTTATTTAGCTTTCCACAATAGCTATCATCGGTTTCAACTGCTTTTTTTATAAGCCAAGGAAACCAGGAGAGGTAACTGAAGAAAGCTCTCAAGGTGTCTGGAGATTGACTCAGCCTGTGAATCAGCTATTTCCATCAACCTCTTCCACGTTTTTTACCTGCACATGGGACAAGTAACCAAAAGCACTTTTTTCCCCACGGACACCCACTTCTTCTATTCTTTATCCAAGTGACCAACTGCAAATTGTTTGTCAGTTTTGCCAAACTGTTGAATCTCAAACAGCGGTCAGTGGAGATCATATTAGTTCAATAGAAATGTTGTAAAAACATCAGAGAATTCCAGTACAGAATCAATTCAAGGAAAAAAAAAAAAATCAATTTCATGTACATTTTGCAATCTTCTTTCAATCTAAAGAATTAAAAATGTTAACTGGTACTACAGCAATAAGTATCAGCCATAGCATTTCTTGAACAACTATGTTCCATGAAAATCACAGAATGTCTTAGGTTGGGAGGGACCTTCGAGATCATCTAATCTAACCTCCCTGCCACAGGCAGGGACCTTCGAGATCATCTAATCCAATCTCCCTGTCACAGGCAGGGATGCCCTTAAGTAGAGCAGGTTGCTCAAGGTCTCATCCAACCTGGCCTTGAACATCTCCAGGGAGGGGGCATCCACCTCTCTGGGCAATCTATTCCAGAGTCTTACAGAAGAATTTCTTCAGTAGTTAAAATAGTTAAGCAAAAGTTAATCTGTACAATGGGACCAATGAAGGTACGCTTAAGGAAGTGCTTCAAATACAAGCTTCCAGCCACTGTGTGAAACAAACTCAAGCACCAACAACTGACCAAAACTCACTGACCTGCAACAAAGCCATGAAAAGTCATCTGCCTGAGGCTCCACTTAAATACAAGAAAGAGTATCACAGTTGGCAATTGTCAAGCTCCATATGCAAGTGAAATCTCACACTTCCATCTTTTAAATTCCAACGTTACAACAATACTATTTAAAAGTAGAATTCATCAAACCAATTATATTCTCCAACTTAAAGCAGTAGCTTGAGACAGGGAACACCACAGAGTTATCTCCAGTGCGTACAGCACAGTCTCCAATGGGCTGAACATCCCATCTGTACAAAAATAACCAGACAGCTGAAGTAACTTCTTGATTCTACAGGCATTCTTCAGAAATGACTGAAGCAGCCAGCCACATAATTCAAGTTAACAGCATATTATAAACCGTCTATTAAGGAAAATTCTTCAATAGTAGATTTGTAGTGTTCCAGTAAGCTGACAGAAAAACAGTATTGACTTTTTCATTTAGGACAGATTACTTAGGAAAATGTTCTAATCACAAGAAGAAAAATAATTAGTGATTATCAGTCTTGGAGAATTGCAGCAGAGGCTTCGTTTTATTGGGACGCCTGGTATTCTTCAGGGAAATTTTGAAGTAATACTACACATAACAGCAGTTCAGGCTCTGTAAATAAAGGTTTTGTTTCCTAATTTACGTATAAGCAGGAAGTCAGATACCATTAATGACAATAAGAAGAAACTTCACACTGAAATTTGTGTTGTGTAAGAATGACACAAATAAAGTTGTACTCTGTGATACTGTAGTATGCAACTTCACATTAACACACAGAATCAGAGCTTCAATCAGTTTGTTAGGACCAAGGAATGTTTAAGTACATCGATTCATTTTACTTTTCTGAGCTTTTATTGCTTCTGGTTAATAATTGGCATAACCTGACTTTTAAGTGAACCGCAGCTTAGCAGTTCCTGATCCAACTAGTGTGTTTATCAAGACAAGTAATTTATTCACCACTTCAAAGTGAAAAAAAAATTGTAAAATTCTGATTGAGCTTTTCAACTCAAAGCACTCACAGAAGCTTGAAATCAAATAAAAATACAAGACCAGACAGTCATGCCTAATCACATAATATCTGAGGATATCAACTCCTGTATTTATTTTGTAATTAATTAAAACCATTGGATCAGATACAGCAACTTATTTTTCAGCTCTGGAGTAATTAAAAAATTCATAGGAGAAGGAAGAGTCAAAATAGATGTGTATTTTAAGCAAAGAAAGTATGGGAAGTTTCCTTGTTAAAGAATCTGTCTTATATCACAGCTGATTCAAGTTTCAAACGTGGCAAGCTCTGTTTAGTGTTAAGAGTTTTCTTCTATAAAGACTAGAGATATGGCAAACAATCTCCATAAAGCTTTAGAAGTCGCCTTAATTTTCCTTGGTATCTCCTTGAAATACTCCCTTGATATGTTCCAAACAGACGAGGGACAAGCTGCAGAAGAACTAACTTCCCTGATATTAGAACATTCCCAATGTTCCAGTCACCTCAAAGTACCTAATCCTGTCAGCAGATAGGGTAAAGAGGCTTCACTTTCACAGCAAAGAGCTATGTGAGAATGAAGATGTTGCTGACCCAGAGGGACATCAGGCTCATAGAACCACCATCATAAAAAACATTCTTCCAAACACTGCTTTTGTCTTACTGGGGTAAAGCATGCATCTGTCAAACTCATATTAAAAATTAGTTAACTGTAGTACTTGCTGTCTTAACCCAATTTGACAGAAAAAAAATGCGTTTGCTTATCCCTCTAGAAATGAGTGCAATATTGATTACTCCTAAATTAAAGTTTTATTGGTTAAGTTTACTGAACAATAATCTAAGATAAGTAAAACTCCAGAAGTCGCAGATTAAAGGGCAGCAATGAGAAAGAATACTTATCTATATGCACAATCCATACATAACCAGATCATTTAGTTGAAGTTTATCAGCAGTGCTAATAATGTAGCACATGTGCTCTCTCTAAAAAGTTACTCTCCGAAAACATCAGGTTAACAGTACACATTATACTAAGCATACAAGTATGTTGTAAGAAGGTACATTAAAACAATGATGCATATCAAATACGGACCAGTCAGCCAGCAGAATGCACAGCAACAGCCTTTCAGCACAACGGTGCCCATCTCCAGGAAGAGCCACAACCACCACAGAGCTTTTGCACCCTCAGCCAGAGCGCTAGTAAGGGTGAGGCAAAAGAACCGAAGATGTGATGGAAAACTCAGAGCAATTTTAACTTTACTTAATCAAAGCTAACACTAATCCAAGACTATTGCTTGGGAGTACTGACCCTCCGGGTCCACCAGCTGAGACACACCTCAGAAACTCCAGGTAACAGCAGCTGAACAGCTACGCAGGGCACCGTACGCTTAAACCAGAACAGAGCTTTTGGTCTGTTCTGCTTTTACCCTTCTGTCTCCAGTTTCTATCTTACTAAATAACTCTGTCCTCTATTTTACTATTCTGTTTGACTGGTACTGAAAATATGGGGGAAAGGAGACAGTGTGATGAAGGGGAAAAAGAAAGAGAGGGGGGGGGGGGCGCAGGGGAAGAGAAAAAAATACTCTGTGCCAGCAGCTCCAAGCAGTGTGTACCCTGGGATAAATGCTCAGGAAACTCATACACTAAAAGGAACATTTTGTGCCAAGCTGCAGAGGGTCAGCAGGGCACCTTCTGTTGCCAAGCATCAGCCTTGGGAAATTGTGCAAGGTACAATTTTCCAGAAGGTACAAATTTGAGCCTTTTCTGTAGGTTATCAACAGTACACAACATACCTCACCACTCACCCTAAACTGCAAACTCACACGGCAATTTCTTGCATATAGAAGTACTCAGTGCACCAAACACTTCAAATGAACTGAGCAGTTTAAGATAACGCACAGAAAAGAATTGAGTCTTCAGGAAAACTCAGCTCACTTTCAACATCAGAAGAATGACGACCCTGCATTTGGCTGAACCATGCTCTATCTGCAGAGAAAACAACAAAGCGAATGAAGAAAGTCCTCTAAGGCTCCTTCAGCATTTTGATTTATTGTACTCATGTTAAGCCTCCAACATTCATTCTCCACACTGCTCTGACACAGCAAAAGATTTGTTTTGGACTTATTTCTATATTCTTCATATAAAATACCCATGTTCTTACAAATTCCACTAATACCACTTTGATATCTAATATTGTGTCGATTTAGTGTGAAATACAAGCATTAAACAGCCTTGTAGGAGTTTGGCTTCCTTATTCCCACAAGATTCAACGTGCCCTCAGACATGAAACAATCTTATCTAGGGCACTTCTTGGGAATATCTTAATCTTTTTCCTTAATCTTTCTAACCTTCACTTCTGCAGAAACACAGACTTAAGTCCCTCAACCTTCTTGTTCTGTTAAAACTCTTTACTGGTGTTCAGACTGAGGCATCCTTAGGAGGACAGTATGCAAGGAGCAAACTGATATTACTAAAGGGTAACTTCACTTATCTGTACTAAATAAATTTTTAGCTGCAACCACAGTTCTACTTTCCATGAAAAACTCAAAGTAATGCCTCTATACTGGGTGGCAGGGCAATCTCCAGTGAGACCAGTTCACTGCTATTTTAACTTATAGAACTCCTTAAAAAACAAAAAAGGGCAAAAAAACAAAAGGAGGAACATTCTGAGACAAACAGGAAAGACTAATATTGCTATTGTATCGACAAAGTTACCAATAGATTCATTAACAGGATCTCATCTTATTCTGTAATAAATTGATACTATAAACCTTTTTGAAGAGTCAGCGGTGGAGGAGATTTTCTGTTTCTGGGTTACCTTTTTTTTTTTTTTTGGTATAATCCTCAGCATTGTGCTAGGTGTTACGAGATCAATCATTCATCAGTACAACCGTCCCTTTGTTCTTCTTTACCTTCATCACTCCATGCAGCTACGTGGAAAAGATTGCTAAGCCAGGCATTGAACACTGGAAGCTACCCAAAAACGTTTTCAAACAAACTAGATAAAATAAGTTACATAAATTGTCACTAATACTTCTTGCTACCTTTCTAGGCCATTTTTTTCAGGAAAAAAATAAACATCTGTTGTCATGAAGTACATTCATATTACCCAGGCACCAAGGTTTTAGGTAATTTCAATATTATTCCATGTTACGCATGCTGGAGGTAGATCTGAATAAACCTGCAGGTAGTCTATAAAAATGAACAGGTATCTTTTAAAGTTTTCCAGTTCAGATAGTTCTGAAAGCACTGACCTTTCCACTCGTCCCAGAAGTTCCCTCTGACAACAGCAGGAATGCTTTCACCATTATACATGCTTCCAGCTACAAGATTTTTACCTCTCTGTTCTAGATCACAACACCAAGATTCCCCATCACGTTAACTAAAGCAAAAATGCAAGCAGCACGCAACAACTCACACTCGCACATCTATTCAGATGGTTTAAATCTGATTATTCACCTGTTTTGTACTGACTGCCATCTGCCCACTCCTCCTCCTGTGTCCCACACAGACTTTGTGCATCATATAAGCCTTTTGCATTTGTTTTTTTTTTGTTATGCACCTTCCTGCACACTTCTTCCAGGTCAGTAACACAGTGAATAAACTTAATTGCAAAATTGTTTCCTGGGTCTCCCCAGTCATTGCACTTCAAATAGACTCCAGTGGAGAGAAGGTTTGGCCATCTAACACTTAAAAAACCCTATATACTTATTTCCTGTCTTTAAATATATGTGCATTCATAAAACATGGAGATAAACTCTGCGTATTAAATAGGTATATAAATATTTTTATGTAAGTATTTAAGACAGGAATAGATTCAAGACCAAGTCAGCTTATTTTCCTATTTAAACTGCAGCACGAGCACTAATCACCCATAGATACGTACAAGGGTGAGCATGCAGGTATTTTTATTTTAGACACACAATCCACCGCTTCATAGAACTTGACAGTTGCCTGCATTAACTCTATGGCTGTTGTAGCCAAATCTTATCATGTGTTGAAAAGGATGCTGGGATTAATTATGCAGTTCCAATCTGTCTCTTTTATTAGCATCAGGAATGTTCGTTTTCTAAGTTGTACATGACAGTTGCTAAAACTCCATCTGGCTTTTTTGATTTACACCAGGAACTTCCGTGCTATGAGTTCATGAATATATTAACTTCACCGATTTTTTTTTTTTTCCCCTCAAGAAAAAAAAAGTTTTCAACAAAACACTTAAGTACAAAAACCTGTGAATGCCTGTTAGCATTTGGAAATTTAGGAAGTAAAGAAAGATTCCATGCTTCTTCACATAAGAAGGGTTTGTCTTAAAAAAAAAAAAAGTAGAAAAATAAATTCAAAAGAGCCTTTGCTTTACTTTGTCTGCCACTGACCTTTAGACCTGACACCCACTGCATCCTGTGGGAAACTTCTTCCAAGAGCCAACTTTCTTATAAATATTTTAGCAGATCTAAGCATCCAGACTCCATTTTATTTGACTACATTTACAGAATGAGAAGGTTATTAAGTAATGAATATATATATATGGACTTTCACATTCACTTCAGTATCTGTAAAACAATAAAATATAATGTAAAGGAATCTTGAATGTGCTTCATGAAGGTACTATTTTTTTGTTGTTGTTTTATGATGTTTACTCTTGCAGCTGCTACGTGTCTCCAAAATACATGCAACCACATTGCTGTCCATTTTCTTGCATATGGTTTTAAAACAGATTTGCATATCCTCCAAAAACAACAAAAGCACTAGAAAAAGCCCATGCGTTCCTAGATTTGAGTGATAAAACAATAGTGATAATTCAACTCCTTACTCAAAATAAAGATTCAAATCCCTCTCAGATGCTTTGCCAAAACATTCCCTTAAACCCTGCAAAAAAAGCTCACTTCAGGAATGTGTTTAGCTTTTAAGTGTCAACGCACTGCACCTGTTCCTTTTCAGATAACCAGTCTCCTTGTCAAGTCTTATATTCCTCTAGACTCTCCACTACAATGAGAAATTGTTTCGCACAGCACGCAACAGATCGCTTGTGCAAAGTCACAGAAGAGATTTCTTTGTTGCTTCCCTGGGCTGTATCAGCACTCCTTTCCAGGTGCGCTTCTCCTCCAAGTCAACCGTTCCTTCCTCCTGCATATGGTTCCACTGCAGAGCTACACCACGTTCCCCAAGACAGGTGAGCAGGAATTCGGCCCCATCACATTGCTAAAGCACTAGCAAAACAGACTAGAGTATATTTAAGAAACACTTTTTTTTTTAAAACTAGAACATTAGATACTATTCAAAGAAGGTGCCCAATTTACTCAGAATTCAACTATAACCATTGCAAACATCGTGTTACTGCAAGATCTTATGCCAGCAAGTTTCAGTTACGTTTAGCAAGCAACAAAAAACAGAAGGAATGTCTGGTTTTGAGAGCTTCTAATGGAGGGTTTGCTTCAATTTCACTCACAACGTGACAGTATCTGTTATGCGTGACTAAATGCAAACTACAAGTTTAAAGCATCGGTATCTGAAGGCACAGTTCCTTTTGAAAACCTTGTTGCAAGAAGTGCCCAGTAATCATACTTAAAAGCCTTTATTTTCCATTCTTAGTATTACTGAAGTTTCTGTTGAAACTTCGGTTGAAACTTTCCTTTGGTTTTTACGGCTGTTTTATCACTAGCCATCAAAACTGCATTAGTGGTCCATCTACGTATGATATAGATCAAGGCTTCTGTCCAGTAAAACCTCTCTCTCACTATTATCTCCATAGCCCCACAACTTCACACCATGACAGCTCCCATTACCAGAAGGAGCAGGGGGACGAGCTGTGTCTCACTCCAAGTTACTCCTCTGATGTCTCCTAGTAGGACAGCATTATGCTCCTGGCATAGAACTCTTCAGCCTGCTCCTAAGAAATTTGCATGTAGACATTCGAGACAACAAACAGCCAGCAACCATTCAGCTCTCAAAACCTACAGTAAGATAACGCCAATGAATTTTCATGCATGAGAACAGCAGGACAGGATGTACAGTGCAAGCTTACATAAGACACAAGGCACTGCTGGGACCCAACAGAAGCGAATAGCAGAAACAGCTCAGGAAAATGCTGATGTCACTCATATAGATTTAAGTTGCGCCGGCCAAGTTTCTCTGATCCTAAAACTAGACTTTCGAGCTGTTTGCAAAACCTCACAGTTTGTTCTGTTTTACCAAGATTGTGAAAGAGAACTTAAGTTTTCAAAGCCTCGTGTTTCTTCCTAATAGACAGAAAAAAAATAAAATCCAAGTAGACTAGATTTATTGTAGCACTCGGAAGCAAGGATCTGAAGAAAAATAGAAAAAGTAATGGGGAACTGGAAAAAGTATATAATTATGTACACAAATACTTACTCCTAATAGTTACTAAAAAAATAGTTCAAGTACAACTTACTTGTTTTAGAATATGACCTCTGCAGACCTACTAAGGTCAATGAGACTTATGAGTAGTTACTCAGTGAACCCTGTTTGCATAAATTAAAGATGCCTAAGGGTAGCTATGAAACCAGGTATTTGATTTTTCCAGGGCACCTACATATTATGAATTAACAATGAACTGCCATTTTACTGGAGCAGCTTTGAGTTTTAAGAAAAAAAGTAAAAAATACACCAAAAAACCAAACAATTCCAACTGTGTTGCACTTACCTCGTCCTCAACACATAAAGACTTTCCTACTTCATGTTAAAACACATTATGGAAGCTTCATGTTAAGTTAAGTAGACAAGTGAGAAACTTAGGAGGGTTTTTTTTTGCCAGCAATTTGATCTAAGATATGAGCCAAAGAGTGCTTGTCCTGATGCATCCTTCTACTTTTTTTTTTTTCTTTAAAAAAAGACAATCTAGCTGCACAAGTTAGTATAGAGCAAAAATGTAAAGAGGGAAAACTTAGCTCATGTAGGTCAGCATTCAAGAGCAGCAACTCTTAACTCCATGCTTGGCTGCTTCCACCTGTTATTGCAGTAGCTGCACACTACTTCAGAGCAGTGTGTCAATCACGACAGGTAACTCCTTCACAGTTCTAGGGACCCAGGATTGAAGTTTTTGCCTACAGCGTACTTATGGCATTTGATTTTTTTATAATGCATCGTATAAGGCAAGAGGGAAAATACTCTTCCTAAACCTGAACTACTCAGTTTATCTTTCATTACACACATAATGAATTTATTGTCATTCTCTTTAGTATTTTCTTGCAAATACAGAGGCACCCTGAAATGACATCGAGTTAACGCAACTACCCAACCCTGGCAAGTACAACCGAATGGTATCCCAGTAAGTTAAAAACTAATGCCAAAAGTTATTTCTTCATCATAACAAGTATACGAGAATACCTTTCTTCCAATTCCCCCCCCCAAAAATCTAATGCAACACAGCTCAGAGATTCCAACTACTAGAGCTAATCAGCCACGTTAGAAACTCACAGGGTATATTTCGCAGTGGAAGAGGAAACCAACTTTGTTTTAGGCAAACAGAAGTGAAAAGAAAACACTCACAAACTATTTGTGCTGTGGAATGGCAGCTGTTTGAAAGCATATTAAAGCACACTCTTCATAAAAATATGTAGTATAAGGTGACCACACAGTGCAGATCACGCCGTATCACAGATTATTAAACATTTTTTTAAGCAAGCATCTATTCTCATCAAAGTGTAGCTATTACAGGAAAATTCTGCAAGCAAAACACTGGCTAGAGTCTCTATGCTTCTGTAGTAGAAAAAACTTCACTATCTACCTGTCCTTACTATAGGAAATAAGCATTTCACAGTCATATTTATTCACAGTATGTTATTGCAAAGCACCACTATCCCTGATTCAGGAGCAAACACATGACTGATGCAGAAAGACTGATCCAAGGTCACAGAGTAAGTCTGCAGTAAAGCAAGAAACTTCACCCTGTTTTGCCTTCATGAAAGTAATACTTTCTCTTAATGAGTCATTGCTGCTCCTCTAAATTATTCTTTGAACGTGAAGAGACAATAGACTGCCTGGGGCATTCAAACTCCACATGTTAATAGCAGCTTCACTCCAGGGTTTTCTTAAAAAAAAAAAAAAAAAATTCACGGCCAAAGGCCTTGTTCTATACTATCACATAATCCTACATCAGCACCGGGCTGCTGTGGGTAAAAACCGGATATATATTGATATAGATAACATACAGATATATTAGCAGGTAGTCTGCCTTATTAGTGATCCATCTCTCATTAGAGAAAGAAAAAACAGCCCTTGAATAGTTTTACTCCCTCACGCTACAGACCGCCGGGCAAGGGCAAAGTGCAGGGAGGAAGGGACGGTCAGCTCGGGAGACAAGGGAGACAAGTTATGCAAAGCTGGGGGCCGGGGCGGGGGGCAGAAGTCCCTACACGGGGGGAAGGAAAAAAAAAGAAAAAAAGGCTCAACTTCTGTTCCCAGGTCAACGAGGTCAAACCGCTGGGGGTGGGGCGAGCACAGGCCCCCAAGGCTCTGCGGTGGCAAAGGGACGCCCGGCTCGGAGGGCTGCTCGGTGAAGGGTGCGGGGCTCGTCTCCCTCGCCCGCAAGAGCCCCATCCCCGCCCAGGGAGCGCAGGGGAGCCCCCTCCCCGGGCTAAGCCCCATCGCCGGTGCGGGGGCAGCCTGCGAACTCCCCTCACACACACCCCGGTGCCCGGGGCACCCCTCGGCCGAGGAAGGGCGCTCCCCCTTCCCCGTCCCACCGCCCCCGGCCCGCTCCGTCGCCGCTGCCCGCCCGAGGCCGCGGCCTTGCCCCCGCCCCAGCCCGCCTCCACAGCCGGGCCGGCTCCCCCGTACCTGTGAGGGGAGGCGGCGGGGGGCGGCCGGCTCCGCCGCGGGGACCGGAGGGGCTGCCTCGCCGCGGGCCCGCTCGCGGAGGCCGCTGCCCTCGCTCCGGCCGGCGGGTCCCGCGAAGGCGCCCGGGCCAGCCTCGGCCTCGCCGCGGCCCCAGCCCTGGCCCCGGCGGCGGCCGCGTCTCCTCCTCGCCTTTAGTTTGACCTTTTCCGTGTCTCCGCTCCCCGTCCCCGACACACTTTGACGTCACTCCTATAGCAACCAATCCCCGCCCCCCTCTTCAACCTCGCGCGCGCTGCCCGCTTCCTCTTCCCCCCTTCCCCGCGCCGTCCTCCTTCCCTCTCCTCCTCCCCTCCTCCCCCCACCCCGGACGCACGCACGCACGCGGGCGAGCACGCGCGCACGCGCCGCCAGCAGAGGAAGGCACCGCCTCCTCCCTCGTGACCAATGAGGGCGCGAGGCGGCCCTGCCAGCCCGCCCCGCCCGCTTCCCCCGTCGCGGGCGCGGGGCGCGTGGGGTGCGCCCGGAGCGCGCGGGGTGGCTGGGCGCGCGCTGAGAGCTCGCGTTGCCGGCAGTGGGGGGTGTGCGCGGGGGGGAGGGGGACGTCTCTCTTGTGAGGAAAGGCTGAGGGAGCGCTTTAGGCCGGAGAAGAGAAGGCTGAGGGGGGAAATCTCATCAAGTCTTATCAAATACTGAAAGCGTGGGCGTCAGCCTTTTCTCAGTGGTGCCCAACGACAGGACAAGAGGGAACGGGAACAAATGGAAAAACACGAGGAGGAACTTCTTTAAGGGTGGCGGAGCACTGGCACAGGCTGCCCTGAGGGGCTGTGGAGTCTCCTCTGGAGACTTTCAAAACCCGCCCAGATGCATCCCTGTGTGACCTGCTCCGGGTGAGCCTCCTCTGGCAGGATCAGGAACAGTGTGGCCAGCAGGAGCAGGAAGGGGATCATGCCCCTGTGCTCAAGTTCAGTGAGGCTGCACCTCGAGTACTGTGTCCAGTTTCGGGTCCCTCACTACAGGAGGGACATTGAAGTGCTGGAGAGGGCACAGAGTTGGGCTACCAAGCTGGTAAAGAGCTTAGAATAGAAGTCTTACGAGGAAAGGCTCAGTGATCTGGGGCTGTTTAGCCTAGAGAAGAGGAGATTGAGGGGAGACCTCACCACTCTCTACAACTGCCTGAAGGGAGGAGGTTGTAGAGAGGCAGGGGTTGGTATGTTCTCCCTAGTGGAGAGTGATAGGACGAGGGGAGATGAATTTAAATTGCGCCAGGGGAGGTCCAGGTTAGATATTAGGAAGAATTTCTTTACTGAGAGGGTTGTCAGCCATTGGAACAGGCTGCCCAGGGAGATGGTTGGGTCACCGTCTCAAGGTATTTAAGAGACGGGTGGATGTTGCATTGGGGGACATAGTTTAGTGGGTTGATAGGGCTGGGACAAAGGCTGGACTCGATGATCTTCAAGGTCTCTTCCAGCTGGAACTATTCTATGATGCTCTCCAGAGGTCCGTTCCAAGCCCTGACATTCATTCTGTGAATCTGTGTACATGGTGTGTTCAGAGCACGAGTCACCGGTAGCGCACAGCGTGCAGAGGGTGCGTGGCATGCGTGCTGCATGGTGTGCAGGGTGCGTGGCGCACGTGTTGCACTGAGCAGAATGTGAACAGTGCGTGGGGTGCACGGGGTACACGGTTCGTGGTGTGCACAGAGTACACGGTATACATGGTGTATGTGGTGTACGGGGTGCATGGCGAGTGCATGCTGTGTCTGTGGTGCAGAGGTATGCTCAGAGTGCACAGAACGCCTGGTGTGTGTGGTGCACAGGTTGGAATGGGTACAGGGGCTTCATGGTGTATACAGTGCACGTGTTTCAATGAGGGCACTGTATATGGTGTACGGGGTGCGCAGTACTCGGGGTACATGGCATGCATGGTGTATGCACTGCATGATGTGTGGAGTTTGTGGTCTTCACGGACTATGATGTGCATTGTGTGTATGCACAGTGTGTGGTGAACTGTGCATATCATTCATACTGTACCATGTATGGTTGTGACCACCATGACCATGCAGTTCACCCACAAACCCTGGAAATGTCTAACGGCAATGTAGGCGGGAGGAGGATTGCTCGTGGAATGCAGAGGACAGCATATCAGAGGGAAAACTTGGGTTCTTGTGAGGTAAATGTTGCAGTGGGAGTGGACGTGAAGGAGTGTGGAGCAGGAGGAATGCTGGACAGGGCTGCTGTGGAGCCTGGGGCAGAGCAGTGTGTTAAAGGCCTCTAATCCTTCAGTGGAGAGATAACAGGGAAGGAGGGAGATCATACTCCTTCTTCAGAGGAGTGAATCCTTCCCTCCTCACCAGGAGTAAGGAAATCTTAATACATGAATTTGAACACTGCCTTTTCTCTGCACACACATAAGCAAGCCAAGCTAGTGCCGTCGCAGTTTGCCTGCTCCTTTCCATCTTGTGTTCTTCCTTATCCCACAGTGCTTCAGTTTTCCCCAAGGATCAAGCTGCTTCCCCAGTACCACGACTTGCAGCACGTTCCCATTGTTTGAAGAGCATATGGGCAGTTGGATTTACATTCCCCAAAATATTTGGCATCAATAGCATGTATGTAATACGTGTAACATATGGAAGGCTGCATGTCTCAATGCCTGAGTGCACACCGTGTGCATGAATTTTTTATGTATAAATACTTTGCTTCAACCACTGTCAGCTGTGAAAAGGTTACGCACACACAGCACGCAGCCTGCACAAGATTGATGTATTGGACTGGGTTTTCACCTTGTTTCATGAAAGGTGTGTGCATTAACAACATATGTTGTAGGCTCTAAGTTGAGATAAGAACACAGGCATGATTTTTAAATACACTATCAATTAACAGTTACTCTGTCTTTCATCTACCCTATACGCCAGGCACACTGCGTACTTTATATGTGCCACTTATCTGTCAAAGATCCAGAATGACAGTTTCAGTGATTTTTAATCAGAAATATTCATTCAGAAATACAATCCAATATTCATCAGTAATACATGCCGAGATGTATTCACCAAACCCTTTTAGAAGGTGGATAAAAGGACATGGATATAGTTTCCCTGAAATGCATGATACCTTTCTCCCAGAGTATTAACAAACCAATTTAAATCCTACCACAGCACGACCAGGATCGGCAGTATGAATTCATACGTGGTCTGGGTCTTGCTCATTTGAAGGCTTTAATAAAGAAATTACTTTAAAGAAGGCTTTTTAACTATCACTGAATGTGTGACGTGGCTTATTTCTTACCAACCCAACTAGATTTAGTGTTCTGTTACTGAGTGATGATAAAACACTCAGATCTGGTGATATGCAGAGCAGGAGAATTCGGGTGGAAGGCAGCTCTTGCACAGGGTTGGGTGCTGACTGGCCCAGGGAGGGGTAACACCAGCCCATTCCAGTCATCCCATGTGTGGGTCTGCTGGCTTTGCACAGCAGTTCTGGTAGGTGCCAGCTCTGTTGGAGCTTGGGTTTTGATGGGTCTCTATTTTCTTTTTGTCTCCAAACCATGAGTCTGACTGTGGTAAGCTCGCAGGGCTGTGAAGAGGATGAATTTGGTCAGTCAGCAGCAACCAGAAGCGACCTTGCTCTGACGTATCAAGACAACCTTCTGGGAGTGATGTGGCCATCAACCACGATGAGGTGCACATTAAGACACCAGGGCTTTGGCCTTCGTGTTTTTAATGCCAGAAAGCTGCAGTGTCCATGTTACTGATCCCCCGCCTCCAAAATCCATCTTGAGTCAAATCAGGAGGAAGACTTTGCACAGCAAACTCTTGGGAAGGGCATAAATAAGTATACTGCCAGGGGTATAACAATGTGACACTGGCGTGTCCCTGGGGAAGTCACTTCTTTCCTACATGTCTCCTCTTGCCTCCCAGTTTGGCGAGCAGGGTACTTCTTTTTCTCCTGGGGGGTCAAACTGTGTAATCAGTTGTTATGTGCCATATATTGAGGTAGATAAAATACAGTCATGAGTAAATACATGTCAAATCTCCTTATTTGGTGTTGTTATGCACAAAATCTTAAAATACCAAGATAGGCCCGAAATGACCAATTGGACATGATGAAGAGGAGATGGCACAACAATGTGAGGTGAGGGAGGAGATGGAGAAATCAATCCTGAGGAAGGATCTGGCACTCGCAGGGCATGAGCGAGCCAGAGCTCATGGGTTAAGATAAAATCTCTCAGAAAGAGAAGGGGGTAAAAGCGACGTCTCTCCTTGTTGCACAGACAATGCTGGGCTGCTACGCCTGATTTCCATGAGAAAGGCCACTTCTGGCATTGACATTCTGTGGCATCGAGTCCCCACCACAGACCTCCTCCTCAATGCTGAAAGAGGAGGGGAGGAATAAACTCTGCTTTCCAAAAAAGGTCTGAAGCTGCCAAAGTGGCCCAAAGCCAATTGTGCAATGAGGGAAAAGAGGGAAGAGAGGATCCCTGCTCATAGACACGGTGAAACTCCTGCCGAAAATAAGTGGAAGGAAGGCTAAGAAGCACTTGGATGCATTTATACAGTGAGTGCTGGTTTAAAGCAAAATTGTTGACGATGACACTGATGTATGGTCGATCTTTCCTTCATATGCATAACATCCGTAAGTGCTGCTGATTTCAGATCCCGGCTCACACAGTTTTTATGAATACTTTTCATTTGTAGATCTTGGAGGGCTTTACAAAAGAGAGAGCTGTAAGACAGATGTGAAAGTGAAGAATAGAGAGGGGCTTTTAAAGGGGGATAGATTGTGTCCTTAATTGTTTTGGCATTTAAGAACGAGATAAGAACTGTCATTTTACTGCATATAAAATATTTTGCAATGGCACACTGTGCTAGATTACTTGTGCATAGATGTTTACAATATTGAGGCAAAGTTTTGTCATGCCATGTACAAATTGTCTCTAGCTAAGCTTTTGGAAAATACAAAAAAAATCCGCATTTAATGTTAGATTTTAACATAGTGTATGCATATTTTAGGCACTTTTAAATTGAACAGATCAAAGCCTTTTATTCCTAAATGCCAAAAATCCAGGGATATTTGTGTACCTATGTAATTGGACCTGTCTATTTTACATGTTCCCAAGGGTTTATTATAGGCAGCTTTCAAATTAAGTGGGCTGGAACATTTGATGCTCTCTTCCCTGGTTTTCAAAGCCTATGTAGAGCCCATACTGTGTGACTGACACTGCTATTGAAGTGGTAGCATTTTAGTTTTATCACAAGGTATGCAGCATGGCAAGGGAATAGAGATTACCCTGGTCCTGATTCTGGCTCTGCCACTCCAAGGCAGCCGTTTCATTTCTGCCTCCTTCATCTTTCCCTTCTGTCGAGTTGGGTACAATATTTCCTTCTGCTCCAACACATTCTGAAGTTTAATTAACCTTGAGAAAAGCAATGAGTAAATTGCAAACAACAGGGACAACGTGGAGAAGGCCCCGGCAATTTAAGCATCTCCATGTTCATACTCACCTGTACGGGGCTGTTGTACCCCCGATGCTCTGCAGCGCCATAAACTTGGCAAGCTTGGGAGAGTCTCAGATATTTTTCCCTGCCTTTGAAATAACATTATTATGTAACTGAGAGGCAACCATAGGCTGATGGCTCAGTAATGTTTTATGCAGCAATCCTTTCACCCAACGGTGGCCTTGTAACTGGAGAGTAAAAGCCATATTCCACTCGCAACGGCACCTGTGCTGCCACTGTTTACATTGCAATAGCACCTAGAGGCCCTGTTGTATAAGGTACAGTAAAACTATCTCTCTCTGGAAGTGAATGAAAGTGGGAGGGGAAGCAGTAACAGAAGCAAAATGTTTGTCTCAAGGTCATATATCAGAAAAGTAGCTCTGGCAGGAGAAAAACTTAGGTCTCCCAAGTCCCAGTACTATGCCCTGTGAACAATGGCTTTTAGGGGAAAAGGGACATATTTACTTCTAGGAATGTGAATGTAAAATGCTGGGAGCATTTTATGCAGCAGGATTTGCCCTTTGTTTATTCTTCTCTCTGTAGAAGTACTTGTTTGGTAGTTTTGGGTTTTGTGCGGGTTTTTTAGACACTTAAATATTTAAGCAAATATTAAATTGTAATTAAATTGTCGATGCCTTCATGAGAGGCATGATTTTATCTGGAGTACATTATGATTATCCTAATAATAAACCCAATGGATCCACATTTCTCTTTCAGATTTTTCTTTGCTTGAAAAGTTAATTGTTCCTGAAGTTATGCTTGCTGGTTTTGCAGTGGTCTTTTGTATGTCACAAAACAATGAATCTTCAAGTCACATCATCCTACTTTCTATCTCACTGTGTTTCTGTGTCACTATCAGCTCTGCTCTGGTTTGATCTAACCAGATGGTATCTCACAAGACGCTAGACATGAATATTTCATATGGTTTAGAAACAGTTTTTCCTCACTCTTCAGTGGTAAAATGTGTTGATTTAAGACTTTTCACAACTTGAGATACTTTCTGGCACAGTGCTGTAACTCAGGCCAGAGACAGCATTGTTGTCATCTCTCAATGTAGGAAGCAGAGGGTGTTTTGGGCTGCTGGAAGAGTGGAGGTGAAATTTTCTCTTAAGAGAAAAATAAAAAGAGCATTTGTCAGGCAGCAGTCTTTCAGTCTAGCTGTACTTAGGTTACATTTTATGGACATAATGTGGAAAGTCAGAGGTGTTAGATCAAAGCAATTTTTGATCCATTGAGTCGGCAACCACATGAATTTCACATCTCTGAGCTGGTGAACACTTTGTTTTCATTCAAAGTTGATCTTACTTCAGTTTAGGCCATTTCTAACACTGTTCTTATTTACCGCATCAGCGTCTTCAGCCGCTGTATTCTGTGGTACAAATCAATTAATAGTCACCTGCCTTTAGCAGTTTTCACTCAAACTTTGCTTTTGCTCCTCTTTGGAGACATCACTGTTTTCTTTTTTTTTTTCCTAGAACTGTGTTGTTTTTAGTGGATAATCAATATCGAGTTGCACATATTGCACTGAAACTCTGGAGCTTGCCAAACCAGCATTTTTGCTTTCTTCAGCCACACGTGAAAATTTTTATATTAGCTGTAAGCCTTCTCAGGGATCATCCAGCTCCAGATTAAGACACATAGAACTTGATTCAGTTGCACACAGGTAGAACATCAGTGCCATTTAAGATGTCCTGGAGGATTCTACCTGACCTCCAGCTCCTGCTTCAGAAAGTCACAAGTCCACTGTAGAGCCTGTGTAATTTCTGCCAGTCCTGTTAATACACCTGAAATACCCTGGTGCATCTCCAATGACACTTGACACTTGAGCATCAATTGGTTAAATGTGTCTGGCTGGAAGCATCTACCTCTGAGCTGAGTGTCTACATTCCCACTAGAGTCAACAGAGATCAAGTCAGTAGGGCCTGGGGAGCATCGGGGTGACCAGACCTTATGTGTCCACTTTTAGGGCATGTAATCATCATGCTTTATTGATGACTTTTAGGTGATACATTTTTAAGAGCAGAATGTGTTTTTAGTGAGCATGCTGGCAACTAATTTAAACACTTTCCGCACACTGGACAACAGTCACACATAGAAGGAGTCACATAGCAAGGGACTACAGATCCGAAACTTTCCAGCTTGGAGGCCATCACCTCAAAAAGGAAGGCAAATGCCCCAAAAATTCTTCCTTAACCCAACTGTGCTGCTTCTCTGTCCCTCAACGTATGCCTTGCAATCTCCTGGAGTCTTCAATGGTTAATTCACAAAAATGAGCAGTCGTAGTCACAGAATCATAGAATGTCAGGGGTTGTAAGGGACCTCAAAAGATCATCTAGTCCAGCTTCTCTGCCGGAGCAGGATCACCTACAGAGTAGATCACACAGGAACGCATCCAGGCAGGTTTAGAATGTCTCCAAAGAAGGAGACTCCACAACTTCCCTGGGCAACCTGTGCCGGTGCTCTGTCACCATCGCAGTGAAAAAGTTTTTCCTAATATTTTTATGGAATCTCCTGTGTTCCCGCTTGTACCCATTGGCCCTTGTCCTGTCACTGGACGTTGCTGAAAAGAGCCTGGCACCGTCCTCCTGACACTCCCCTCTGACATATTTACAAGCATTTATGAGATCACCCCTCAGCCTCCTCCAAGCTAAAGAGACCCAGCTCCTTCAGCCTTCCCTCAGAAGGGAGATGTTCCACTCCCTTCATCATCTTTGTGGCTCTGTGCTGGACTCTCTCAAGCAGTTCCCTGTCCCTCTTGAGCTGAGGGGCCCAGAACTGGACACAATATTCCAGATGTGGCCTCACCAGGGCAGAGTAGAGGGGCAGGAGGACCTCTCTCGACCTACTTGCTCCTCCCCTTCTAATCCACCCCAGGATGCCATTGGCCTTCTTGGCCACAAGGGCACACTGCTGGCTCCTCGAGCCACACTTTAGATCAATGTACATCTGCTCTTGTTTAACTTCTGTTCTCTATCATATGATGCTCTCGATAGGCACACCCTCTACACAGAATCTGGTAGGTATAGATTCCCATGTAACACCGATTTGCAGTTAAGTAATATCAACTCCTCTTCAGAAAGATGTGGGAGGCAAGTGGTGAATGAACAGCAAGGAGACAAAGTGTTGTGATTAACAAGAAATTTGTGAAAGCAGAAGAAAACATTTAGGCTGTTTACTAAAACAATTTTAAAGAGCAATGTGATTTTGCCCTGGTGGCAGAACAGCATGGGGAATACAATGTCTCTGCGCTTGGACACACCAACCCTGCGGGGCCAGAGCAGAGCAGCTCCTGGGTGACTGAATCCCATCTTCTGCTATTACAAACAGTGACATGATCTGGTTCAAAACCTGTCAAACTCTGTCAGAAAAATAGTTTGGATGCCCTCTCCCAACACAGTACAGCTCTTAAGCAGCCTAAGGACACCTCTATTCGACTGGTTAGAAATCTTCTGGACTAATTTTTATTTTTGAGCCAATTTATACCACTTGGTTTTGCACCAGAACTGACTTTTCACTTAAATAGTTCTCCCCAGTGTTTCCCTCTCAGCTGTATTTATGGAAAGCAGTCATGTTCCCTTGCAGCCACTTTTCTGCCAGACTAAACAAAACTCCTTATGAAACAGGACATTATAAAATAGGCTCTCCATTCCCATGGTCCTTCAAAAAGCCCTTCCTTTCACTTAGTCCATACTGAATTTGTCTTTTCTGAACTCAGTCGGTCAGATGTCGACAGTTTTTCAGAGAGGCTGACTGAATGGCAGTGTTTGCTTGAGACCATAGCTGCACACCACAAGTCTCCAAGACCTGCTTTCAGCCTTGCCAGTCATTATGCACGTACAGCATCCATAGTGTCTATCACTTGTGGTCCCTACATCCCATTTCTGTTCCTCCCAAAGGAGTACTTGAGGGGATGTGGGATTTTGGATTCAGCCGTTCCCTCCAACAGAAGCAGGACCCTCTGGCTGGTGGTAACTTGCCTTCAGAGAGGCAGTGATTCACACTCCTCCTCACTTCTAGAAGTGCAGAAACCCATTGCACAAGATGGGTTGGATTTGTACCTGTATTAAAGTTGGCAACTCTCAGCTCCTGCTTAGTTTTGAATCCACCACTTGTGTCCAAGCTCCAAAATCTAGGAGTGCACAGAGGAGAGATGCTGTCACACAACTCCCTGCGAGGAATCTGAGGCACACCCTCGAAGAATCATAGAATTGTCAGGGTTGGAAGGGACGTAAAAGATCATCTAGTTCCAACCTCCCTACCTTGGGCAGGGACATCTCCCACTAGATCAGGCTGCTCAGAGCCCCATCCAGCCTGGCCTTAAAAACTTCCAGGAATGGGGCTTCCACCACCTCTCTGGGCAACCTGTTCCAGTGTCTCACCACCCTCATGGTGAAGAACTTCTTCCTAACGTCCAATGTGAATCAAATGATCTCTAGTTTTAGTCCATTCCCTCTAGTCCTGCCACTATGCAACATCCTAAAAAGCCCCTCACCAGCTTTCTTGTAGCCCCCTTAAGATACTGGAAGACCACAATAAGGTCTCCTCGGAGCCTTCTCTTTTCCAGACTGAGCAACCCCAACTCTTTCAGTCTGTCTTCACAGGAGAGGTGCTCCAGCCCTCTGATCATCCTCATGGCCCTTCTCGGGACACGCTCCAGCACATCCATATCTTTCTTGTGCTGTGGGCTCCAGAACTGGACGCAGTACTCCAGGTGGGGTCTCACAAGAGTGGAGTAGAGGGGGAGAATCACCTCCCTCGACCTGCTGGCCACGCACCTCTTGATGCAGCCCAGGACACGATTGGCTTTCTGGGCTGCAAGTGGACACTGACGGCTCATGTTGAGTTTCTCGTCCACCAGAACCCCCAAGTCCTTTTCTTCAGGGCTGCTCTCAAGCCAATCACTACCCAGCCTATATTGGTGCTTGGGATTGCCCCGACCCAGACGGAGGACCTTGCACTTGGTCTTGTTGAACTCCATGAGGTGGAGGCCTGGGCCCACCTCTCCAGCCTGTCGAGGTCTCTCTGGATGGCATCCGTACCCTCCAGTGTGTCAGCCGTCCCACACAGCTTGGTGTCGTCGGCAAACCTGCTGAGGGTGCACTCAGTGCCACTGTCCATGTCGCTGATGAAGATGTTAAACTCTCCCTCCAACAGTTGTAGGAATATTGCAGTTAGTTGCTCAGCTATAACTTTGCTGCAAGAAGCATTCCCTGCTAGGCTTCCCTTGAAAAAGTAGCAACAACTATTTTTTTCCCTCTAAAAATCAGTATAAAACACAATAAATGCTTGAAATACAGAAGGTATCATCCCCCAGGTCATCTATCTTTATGATCTCACCAGCTTGCTTTATACCACCTTTATCATTATTGCAGTTTATCCTCAAGAGGACTTAATCTTCAAACCAATTCTTTCAAGCATGGGAGCTCTTTTGCAGTGACTGCAAATATTCTTCCTGATTTACATTACTTTTCTTACTTACCAAAGCTAGTCCACACTTTTTTGGTTTGCAGTTGTTATAATCACAGAGTCATTTAAATGCTGATCAGAAGAGACTTCTGAAGGTCTGTGATCCAACCACTTGTTCAAAGCAGGGCTCTGATTAACAATTGGTGGAGTCACACATGGCTTTGCTCTATGAAAAAAGCCCAAGAACAGAGAATCCACTGCCTTCCTGGGAAACCTCTTCCTGGGTTTCATCACCCTCCTAGTGAAAACGTTTGTTGTTGTGTCCAACCTGAGCTTCCCCTGCTGACATTGTGGCCATTGCTCGCTCTTATCCTGTCTGCTACTGCTGAGAGAGTTTGTTTCAACTGTCTTTAGAGTTCCCATCTTGATAGCTGTAGGCAGCTCTTAGCTGGTCCCAGCCTTGCCTGTATCAGAGGAACCAGGCCCATCTCCCTCAGCCTCTCCCTGTGGGGGATGCCCTTGAGCCCTTTGACCTCCTTGGTAGCCCAGGGCTTGAGCCTCCTTGGTTGCTCAGCGTCCTCCTTGAAGGGAGGGTCCTCACTGCTGAGTCCTGCCGCAGTCTGTGCAGAGTGGGCGTGCCAGTGGCCGGCAGAGCCAGGGACGCCGTCGCTTGCCTGCAGTGCTCTCTGCGGTTGGCCTGCTCTGCAGCGAGACGTTGGCTCCCGTTTCATCTGGCTTCTGCCCCAGCCCCTGGGCCCTTTCCAGCAGGGCTGTTCCTGGGCCAGGTCTCCCCAGCCTGCGCTGATGCAGGGGGTTCTTCTGCCCTGGGTGCAGAGCTTTGTGCTTTTCCTTCCTGATCCCAGTGAGGTTTTTTTTGGCTCCATCCTCAGCTTTACGCTGGTCTCTCCTTGCTGGTCTGTCCTTATGCTGATCTGTCCTTCACTCTGCCAGCACCTTCTTGTTCTCTGTCCCCCTCCACTTTACTGTCACCTGCCAGCTTGCTGAGGGTGCAAGTTTGTGTCATCTTCCCGGTTGCTGATGAGTGTTTTTGGAGCCTTGTGTTGGCCTCCGGGATCCTGCCTTGCCAGCTTGCAGCTGGATGTTGCTGCTTTGGCTGCAGCCAGTTTTCGAGCTCAGCTTCTTTCTGTTCATTGAGCTTGGGCAACCCCACTGACAGCACCAGGACATGGCCAAACTGTCCAAAGCAACCCCTCAGCTCCTCACTTGAGGCTGTCAGACAAGATCTGTCTTTGAGAAGTTACCATTGACTGGTTTGCAAGTGGTGAGTGTATAGAAGAAAACTTAGAAAATCTTTAACACTGAAGTCTCTCACCCAGAACATCCAATTTTCTCTATTTTAAAAATTGATTGTTCTAATTTGCCTTCTAGTAAAAACAAACTTATCATAGTCAGCCCTTTTTTTTGTGGTTTGGTGTGCTCACATCGAGGACAATTTGGAAGTGGATCTGAGCAAAGGCTTTGACCCTACTCTGGTCCTGTCACAGAGCATCAAACCTTCCATCACAGCTGGCCCTTGTCACACCTCTGCTCTCCTGCTACATATGCCAGAAGGATTTTGCTGGAGATCATTGTATTTTCTGCTCACTGCTGAGTCCCCTCCACAATGCAGAGTCATCTGTCTCACTGAAAACTGAAAAAAATAAAGTTCTTTCTTGTTTTAGACTGTAATTAGATTATATTTAGTTACTACTCCACTCTCTACTGAATAGACATGCTTTTATTCCATTATCTTTTTAATTATAAGGCTAGAAATATTTTACTGTGATATATTTTTTGTCTTACTGTGTTTACTTTTTGCTCTAATGTTTTCCTAGATCAGAACAACATCTGTGTACACCACGGAGGCCACAGTTCCCATCTTTTTTTGATGAATGAGCCTCTACCAACCTTCAGGATTCCTCGCAGAACACCATGCACCACTATTACCTAATAATTAATTGGAAACATTATTGGAAACATTGCTTAATGTAGCTCCAGAGGCTGGCTGTGAATTAATTACTATGGCTAACACTACCCCATCCAAAATTTCTTCTGAAAAACCTCAGGTGCTGAGGACAGACTGGATTGAGAGCAGACAGGGTGATCCAGCCCCAACACCTGAGCTTTAGTCCTGAAGGGTGATGTGTGATGCTCTGTTTTACTGTATCAGACCCTTGCTGCTGAGATGGAGCAAACATACAAAAAGTTTTGGCGTCAGGCATTTCCCCAAAGTCTCTTTCTTTTGTAGGAACTGGATCATATTCCCTCATTTACCTACTTGCTTATTTATTTTAGATATCTGAAAGTATTCTGTTGGGTTTTTTCTACAGTGATCAGTGAAGCAAAATCTACAAAATAAACAGCTTTGGGGCTGTTATCTTGCTCAGGGCTGACTGGCATGGTTTTCTACAGCTATATTTTTTAACTTCTGCTGTCCAAAACAGGATGGCCTTATCCAGACTGCACCAGCTCGTGCGTGGTGTGCAGAAATTGTTTGGAAAAATGCTGGCTGGCTGAGATAAAACCATCATTCTTGTCACAGTATAAGTTAGGGAGGATTTAGTCACAGTGCCCAGGAACTTTCCCTACATTGTTCCATCCATTTGTATGGGTGTAACCTGCATGGTAGCTCTGTTTATTTATGTTAAAATAAATCATGTCTTTAAAATCAGGGGAAGGTAAGACCGAAATCTGTAAATCAAGCACTGCAGCTCTGATACTTGGAAAGGTACTGAAACAAATTATTTGCTCATCCCTAGAGGATTATAAGCCTATATGAAGCAGCCAACATGGATTTGTTAAGAACAAAGCGTATCACATGAATCCAGTTTAGTTCTTTAACCCAGTGGATAAAAGCAAAATATTTTTTTCTTGGCTGTAGTAAAGGTCTTGGCATAGGCCTGTGAAATGTCCTCACTGATGGCTGAAGAAAACTGATTTAGACAAGCACTGCTTAACCCAGATGATCCCTGACATCAGCAAAGTCCAGCCCATAAGTCCCTGAGGCCAATTTCTGTGATGAGGCATGAGGAAGCCTCCACCATCTGGAGGAAAGAATGAGCTAAAACATCTGAGAAGAAGGAATATCCTCACTCAGAGGAAATTACTACAAAATAGAGAGTGCAACTGCCTAGAAAAATCATGCCCAAAGAGAACTTATAAATTATTCCCTTTGCACCACCAAGGTCATTTTGGACTGACAGGTCTGCCCCAATTCTAGAATGGTTGGATGTTCTTGTTGCCAAGTTTCCCAGTGATATAGAGCTTACACAATTTGCAGAAGATAATGTTCTGGGAAGAGATGCAAGTGTTTTGGAAGACAGTGTTAGGATTCAAGTAATTGTGGTAACTTTGAGAAATAGCCTACAATTGATAAAGTAAAATTCCATAATAGTGAGTGCAAAATGTTTCATCTTTGAAAGAAAAATAAATGCAAAAATGCCCCAGCATAGTAAAAAAAAGAGTAGAGGGCTGTATTAAACCAGAGGCTGAATATAAGGCAGAAGATAAGATGCTGTTGAGCCATTCTCTGTATGTCACATGTAAGAAATGAAAGGCTATTGTTCCATTCTGTTTAGCAGGGGCAAGACCTTTCCTGGGGTATGTGTTCCATTTTGGGCACATATACTTTAAGAAGTAGGGTGTGCCTATGTGCACGCATCCATTTGTGTACATAGGGGAGAGCTCAGCGAGAGTGACAGGAGTGCTAAGAGATTTAGACAGCGTGACCTGTCGAGAAAGGGTGGCCAAAGGGGAGTTGTTTAGTTTAATAAAGAGAGCATCAAATGTGAATGTGGAAACAAGCTTCAAAGAGAACAGTGCTACCAAAGGGGATACTCACCATTTGTTCCCCAGGCTGAGGACAGGACTAGGGGGTTATTTGTTATACAGTAAAAGCAACCTTGCTTAGACATTAGGAAGAGTTTAGCAATTAGGACGATAATGGGACACATTGTCAGGAAGGCTATGAAAGCCTGAGGTGGGGTCTTTAGAGCTGTAGATACTTTCATCACACATTGGAGTGAGGATGTCATGTGGTTTGTGTTCCTCTCTTGCGCTGCAGTTCCCAGAAAAAGAGGAGCCTGCCCATTTCCCTGCTTTCTCTCAACCTCCTCAGCAGGACAGGAGACAGTCACAGTGGCAACCAACAGGACGTGGCTTTGAGATTTTTTTATATCTGTTCTCTGTTCGTATTCCTTAGGATATTCTTAAGTTTCCCATCTAATTCACATTGATAATGTTTTTAAAGCAAGAATTGCTACTTCTTTTTTTCACTTGGTATTGTTAGGATGACAAGTGTTTTTTTTGACTGAATATTTTGTTTAGTCATTTCTAAGAGTTGGGATAAATTGCAACTGTGTGGTCGAGGTTGCGCTCTGTTGCCCTTTAGTATCACATGCTGGCATCAGGATAATAACATTACCTTCCTTGCTGGTGCCCAGTGTATACTGTATCTTTGCCTTCCAAATCCTTTCTGCCTTCCCTTATCACCACATTCACCCCTTGGAAACTGGCCCAGATCCATGTCTGCAGGCCAAGGAGATCTGACAGGATGAGGGAACAAACAAACACTGTTCTCTCTGCGGTCCTACGCCCTCAGGTAGGAGGTGCCGGGTCGGCAACAGTTTGTCTGAGGATTCTCACAAACACAAAGCAGATGGGCAAGGCAAAGATGGGGCGGGAGAAGCAGGAAAAGGCCTGAAGGATAAGTGCAGCTCACACCATTTCCCTAAAAAAGAAGGTGGTAAGAAGTGAATGCACAGCCTCTCTCCCTCTAATTCTAAACCTCCTCTGGCAGATATATTTTCAGGGTTTGCTTATTTCTATGTTATATATTTTTAACATCTTTATTCAAATGAGTGTGAAGAACATATAAGAGCAACAAGAAAGCAATCACAACAATATCCAGAAGAAAGGGCAGCAATATCTTACTTCGGGATATTCTTCTTTAAGATCAGCTTCTCAACCCTCCTATTTTGATTAGCCATTCTCCCCCCATGTCTGAAATTACGTTAATTTGTTGGCACAGTCGTTTTGGGCATGATGAGTTTTGAAAGTATGGTTTGAAAGCCAAGGAAAATCCTTCCAACTCATGCCCAGATGTCACGTCCCACCCAGGAGGGCGGGACAGGTGACTTAGATTTGTAATACCCCAACAGAGTGGACAACGATAAGACAAGTCTCAAGGTCCATGTACAACCAGTTATTAATTTGTCATGATGTATAGATCGGACTCACGATAATCAGTTTTTGTTACAAAACATACAAGGGCAGGCAATGTACTATGACTTAATGATAACCAGGAAAAGACTAGCTATACAACAAACTAAAGCAAGCAGCCTGTTACTTAATGATAACAAGGAAAAAGGGTGTATAACAACTTATAACAGCCAGTATTATACTTCTGATTACAAGACAAAAAGTAAATAAAAACTACACAAGCAGTATGATAGGCCATGCATTACTTAGTGAGAAAGGGGAAAGGGAAAGAAAGAGAGGTGGGGGGGGAGAGGGAGACGAGGGGAAAGAGAGACAGAGATCGCCAGTCTGGATTCCTGCGTTGGTCCCACCAACAAGCATTCAAGGATGCCATCATCTTTTCTTCTTCTCCTGCACTTTTCTTCCTGGTGTCTTCTTCTTAGTCTACATGCTTCTTCTCTTCTTCTGTCTGCTTGCTTATGTCTCTTGCTTCTACTATTTAAAGTCTCCCATTTATACACACTTTTCTATGTGTGGACATGCCGTATGTCAGGTAGGGGGTCAAGGCACTTCATTGTTTTCCATAATCCTCATATGTGATTGCCTTATCTTCATGGGAGATACGTTATGACACAAGACCACCCTGCCTCTGCAAGACTTCTTCCCTCATGCGTAATTGGGCCAAGGCTGTTTGAGGCATCTGTTTCTTCCTTCCCTCTGCCACATTCCATTTGACGCTTATTAGTTTGCCACACAGGAGCAGACACCAGTCTTGTTTTTGACCAAACTGAGGGATTGTAAAATGTCAAGAAATATTTAAGGTGAACGTTCACGCATCTGTCCGCTACACCAAAAAGTCAGGAGTTGTCAAAACAAATGTTGCTATTTTGTGAGCTGCTTCAATCTGTACCTTCTTATGTTTGTCTCCTCCGTACCCTGCAGGAGAGCAGAAGTGAGGCTGTGGTCAACAGGCATGTGACCACAGAATCATAGACTCATAGAACAGTTTTGGCTGGAAGAGACCTTCAAGGTCATCAAGTCCAACCTTTATCCTAGCCCTGTCAACACCACTAAACCATGTCCCTCAGTACAACATCTACCCATCTCTTAAACACCTCCAGGGATGGTGGCTCAACCATCTCCCTGGGCAGCCTGTTCCAATGCCTGACAACACTCTCAGTAAAGAAATTCTTCACAGAATCACAGAATCACAGAACTGTTGAGGCTAGAAAAGACCTCTGAGATCATCAAGTCCAGCTTATGAACCAACAGCATCACATCAGCCAGACCATGGCACTTAGTGCCACATCCAGCCTTAAACACCTCCAGGGATGGTGACTCCACCACTTCCCTGGGTAATGCATTCCAATGTCTGACCACCTCTGTGAGGAAGTGTTTCCTGATATCCAAGTTATACCTTCCCTGACTCAGCTTCAGGCCGTGCTCTCTTGTCCTGTCACTACTTGCCCCGGAGAAGAACCCGACCTCCACACAGAATCACAGAATCTTCCTAATATCCAACTTGAACCTCCCCTGGCCCAATTTAAGGCCATTTCCCCTTGTCCTATCACTCACCTCTAGGGAGAACAGACCAACCTCCACCTCACTACGACTTCCTTTCAAGCAGTTGTAGAGAGCAATAACGTCTCCCCTCAGTCTCCTACTCTCCAAGCTAAACAGCCCCAGATGCCTCAGCCATTCCTCATACAACACATGCTCCAAATCCTTTACTAGCTTGGTAGCCTGCCTCTATACCCTCTCCAGCATCTTAATGTCCCTCCTGTGGTGAGGAGGCCAAAACTGGGCACTGCAACCTCACCAAAGCCGAGTAGAGGGCCATGATCATCAACCTGCTCCTGCTGGCTGCACCAGTCCTGATCCAGGCCAGGATGCCCTTGGCCTTCTTGGCCACCTGGGCACACTGCTGGCTCATGTTCAGCCGGCTGCCCATCAACACCCCCAGGTCCCTCTCTGCCTGGCAGCTCTCCAGCCACTCCTTCCCAAACCTGTACTGCTGCTGGGCGTTGTTGTGGCTGAAGTGCAGGACCCAACATTTGGCCTTATTGAATTTCATGGAGTTGGCCTTGGCCCCATGATCCAGCCTATCCAGATCCCTCTGGAGAGCCTCCCTACCCTCAAGCAGATCGACATTTCCACCCGGCTGGGTGTCATCTGCAAACTTACTAAGGGTGCATTCTATCTCCTCATCCAAATCATTGATAAAAATGTTCAACAGGAGTGGCCCCAGCACTGAGCCCTGGGGGACACCACTCGTGACCAGACAGCAACTGGATTTAACTCCGTTGACCACAACTCTTTGGACTCGGCCATCCAACCAGTTCGTCACCCAGCAAAGCATATGCCCATCCAAGCCAAGAGCAGTCAGTTTCTCTAGGAGAATGCTGTGGGCAACAGTGTCAAATGCTTTGCTAAAGTCAAGGTAGACAGCATCCACAGCCTTTCCTTCATCCAACCAGTGGGTCACCCAGTCGTAGAAGGAGATTAGGCTTGTTAAACTGGACCTGCCCTACATAAACCCATGCTGACTGAGCCTGATCACCTGGTTGCCCTACTTGTGTTGCATAATGGAACTCAGGATGATCTGCTCTATCAGCTTCCCTGGAACTGAAGTCAAACTGAAAGGCCTGTAATTTCCCGGATCTTCCCTCTGTCCCTTCTTACAGATGGATGTTATATTGGCTGACTTCCAATCAGCTGGGACCTCCCCAGTCAGCCAGGACTGCTAATGAACTATGGACAGTGGCTTGGTTAAGCCTGAAGAGAAGGGAATGTGATTTTTGCAAGTCATTTGTGGCCAAAGTTATTGGCTTTAAGCTTTGCATCGTTGACTGTCATTCAGGCATAGTATGTCAGGCACTCTGCGTGCGTGTGTAAGCGGTGTGTGTGCTAGTGCTGCTGCGTGAGTGTTCAGGACAGATCCAAGAGGAAACAGATGCCTCAGGCTGGCAGGTTTCACAGACATATTCATTACGCCATGGATTGAAAAGCCAGTCAATGTTAGCTCAAGCTGTACAAGACTCTTGCTCGTTGCAATGCAGATTTGTCTCATTTAAAAAGCTTATGAAAATTGTTTTACCTGTGTTTTCCTTTCCATGCTGGATGTGAAATAGCTGTGTTGTCTTGCACTGTACTGTTTTTTGCAACCAAGTTGCTGTGTACACTTTAGCTTATTAATGAGTGGAGGTCTTCAGGAGCAGAGAAGGAGGCATTTGCATGTCTTTGAGGCAATTATGCAAAGATTATATGAGATATCTTAACCTTTGTGTAATTCAGAAGCTAAGAGGAAGATTTTATGCTCACTCCAAATTAGGAAATCCTGATTTCCAAGGTTTTTTTTTTTTTTATTATTTTTCAAATTCAATAGATCTATGTCTTATCAAAAATGTCATAAACTTTCTGGGAATTCCTGCAATGCAGGAAGGGATACTGAAGCTTGGAGGAGCCAGAGATGCTCATGCCAGGGATACTCGTAGAAGTAATGGCTTGGAGGATTCAGGAACTGATGGTCAATAAGGTTGACCACCTGGCACCCAAGCTTGGATGAGGTGCCCAGCTTGGTGACAGGTGGTTTTCTTCATGAGCATTAGCTCTGTCAGCACAAACACATTAATCAGTTTTATATAAATGTCACCATAAATACAGAATCTGGCCTGAATCCTGCAAAGTGCTGAGTACCTCCATCCCTTTTTCAATGAAGCTGGAGTTCCAGGTGGTCTGTCCTTTTGAGAATTTGCTGCTATTCTGTAATGAGGCAGAAAAAAAAAATGTAAAAGGCTGTAAAAAGGCTATTTTTTTTCTAAAGGATATCTGACCTCATGAAAGGAGAGTTATCATCTCTCTTCTCTTTGTTACCACTATTGTAAAAGTGGCATTTCAATAGTTTTTACTCCCTGATAATTCAGGGGAAATATAAAAATTAAAATGGTGCAGATAAAAGCACCCACATTTTCTAGTAACGTCCTCCCCATCTCTGAAAAATTCCCATCCAAACCAACCAAATGAAAAAAGTGAACTAAGAAAACTAGGGTTGCTGGCTCATTGATGTAACATTAAAAAAAAAATCAGACTTACTGAGAAATTTCTTGTTATTTTCAGTACCACACGGTATGTCACTTTTGTGGAGCACTATGTTCTGGTGATGCCCTGCTGATGTGGTAACAGGAATGATCTATCAGCATTGCGATTATAAACCTCATCTTTATAACCTGGATGTGCACATTTGCTGTTACTTGGCATTTGTTGTAAAAGGATTCAATTTTCTTTTTAATGACTTGATCATTTTTAAAGTAGAAAAATATAAAAGATTTCAGAAAGCAAGAAGGAAAGGCAGCTTTAAAGAGAGAGGAATCTACAAATGACAAGATTGTTAATTAATTTTAGCAGTAATAGCTCTAAATTTTATCCATATTGCAGTAATGCCCACATACTCTGTAGAATTAGGTGCTATACAAACACTAGGATTATTATTATTTTTTTAATGGATTTAGTGCTGGCAGAAAGTGTTGGACTGAAAACCTTAGGAATTTTTATTTATTATTTTTCTGTCTTTGATAGTGCCCTAGTACCTGTCCAAGATTTGGCTTTTATTGTGATAGATGTTGTACATATACTCAATTACCTCTGTTGTTGAAAGCGCTTTAACACATACCTACTTTTAAAATGGAGATGAAACACTTGTGGAAAAAAAAAAAGTGTATTTGCGGAGCAAAGAACAAGCTTCATCACATAAAGCGTATAAAGCACACATTTCTGGCAAAACCACACCGTAAAGGTGTGGCAGAGATATCTGAGCAGCCTCCAAATGTGTTGCTGTGCTTACATGGTGCTGAAGACATGGGCTGTTGGCTCATGCTGGAAGCAGCACAGCCACGTTAGTGCAAAACTCCTACTGCCCTAACCCACAGGTACTCCGTGAAGCTACCTGGCTGGGGTGGCCCTCCAGGCTGGTGAGACCATATGGGTGCTAGTCTCCAACTTAATGAGGCCCTAAGTATGGTTTTTCCTTGTCCCTGTCTTGTTCAGGGAGGATGTACTCATTCAGCCTAAGGATAAATTCCTACATATCGTGGTTGGGTAGGGCTGCTACACCTATGCAAAGCCCCCATGATGTTTGTGGTGTCTGTACTGCCTAATGAAAGAGCAAGTGTCCTTTGGTAACCCCAAAAAGGCAGAGGGAAAGAGAAAGCACTTTGCTCTCCATTTTATGGACATCATCGTTTGGATCTTGGTGCCCACTAAGTGGCTTGTCCAGGAACACAGAGGGTTACTGGGTATACACACAGCTGGATCATACTCTCAGTCATGTTTCTGACAGAAGCTGATCCCAGGCTCCTTCATTTGTAGTCTAGTGCCTTGCACAGGATTTGGTTTTTCCACAATCCTTCTTGGATGGATGGCTTAATACAGTCTAATTGCTTTTTTCTGCCCTCAGTGAAGCTTGTCAGCAGAGTCAGCCTATGATGTAGTTGAGGATAAAAGCAAACAAAGAAATTGAAGCACTTCTAATTTTAGTAATATGCAGTTTATCCCCATCTCACTATCTAGTCTTGAGCACCACACTCTCAAATTTACTTTATTTTGTACTTTAGCTTCTATAGATTAACCATTATGTCTCAGACTGGTTCTAATCACACACGTACTAACTCTTTGGTTGGATGCAGCATGCCCAGACAAAATATATTGAGCTCTTTTTTCATGACGAGCCACGCACAGTGCTCATGTAGATTCACAGTTAAGCCTCCCTGTCTCCTGATGCATTGTGCTGCCTCTAAAGACTAAATGAGCAGTAACTTTCATTAAAAAAAGAAAAATCATAAATATGTTTTACTACTTGGACTTAGTGCAAATGCACAACTGACTCATTGGCTCGATAGATGTAATTGCTCTCAAGGAGCCTTTATGGTCTATTGTTTCAATTATAAGTGAATTACATAGTCCCCAAGTACTTACTCACTTTACTTTCAAGGAGAGTGAAAAGACCAAGTCGAAGCAGGAAATTAGACAAAAAAGACATCATTTTATTGAAACTCTTCGCCTTCTGAGTGAAGAAGTGAAACGCATCAAGCAGCGTCCAAGCCATTTGTGAATGACAGATTTTATTGGTCTGAAATCATTACAAGTCCTAAATTGTATAAATTTGGATGCTGAGAGAGGAAGGCAAAAATCGAACATAATATACACAGGGAAAAGACAAAGTTCATGAGGAATGAGGCAAGGAATAGAATGAAATAATCTTCCTTCCTGTGATAAGTGATTGAGCAAATGGAAAAAGAACAAAAGCCAAGGATCAGGATTAGATGTCTGAGAAGCTGAGCTGTATTTTGAAGGACATTCAGCTGTTTTTCCTAGAGTAGAAAAGGCTTCTAGGTTCTGCAACATTCAGTATCACACACTCATCGTCGGAAATTACAACATTCTTCAAGAAACTATAGCAGATGCTAAGATTAGGCAGGAGAAACACAAATATGATATTAATTTGTAAAATAAGACCTTTAGATAACAGTCTTCCCAAGACAAAGGACAACATATGGCAGTGCTTCGGTGACAACTTTGAATGAGTTTATTATAAATAAGAGAATGGAAGTAGTCCAGTAACAGAACAATGCACAAACATTAAGCAAATATGTTCTGCGTATTTCCTCAATGAAGTCTCTGAGAAGGGAAGATATTATAACAGTTTCAAATTTACACATTAAAATATCGATGTTTTAACCTGTATTTCATCAAGAACAATTAATTTATACACTGGAATGTAAATGCTTAAGTGAATCCCTTGGGATTTTGGATCAAAATGTATCTTCACACATTTAATTTTCTAAGAGAGGATCAACAGCTCTGTTCCAGTGTACAAGACCCTGTGAAAACTCCCAGATTCAACCGGGATTAAGAAGATAACACCAGCAGAAACATTGTTCAAGTATAGCAGAGCTGTGTGCACTGCCAACATCCCACAGCCATTAAAGAGAAGAATATATACAGGGTTATGTACATAGCTCCTTGAAAAGAGAGTGATGTTATAGAATCATAGAGTGGTTTGGGTCAGAAGGGACCTTAAAGGTCATCTTGTTCCAACTCCCTTGCCATGGGCCGGGGCACATTCCGGTAGACCAGGTTACTCAAAGCCCCACCCACCTTGAAGACTTCCAGGGAAGGAGCATCCACAACTTCCCTGGGATACCTGTTCCAGTGTCTCACCATATACATGGTGAGGAACTTCTTCCTAATGCCTAATCTAAATCTACCCTGTTCCAGTTAAAACCATTGCCCCTAGTGTGACTGTTATAGGCCCTTGTAAACAGTACCTCCCCATCTCTCGTGTAAGTCCCCTTTAAGTACTGGAAGGCCACTGTAAGGTCTCCCCAGAGCCTTCTCCAAGGGGAACAACCCAACTTTCTCAGCCTGTCCTTGTAGGAGAGGTGCTCCAGCACCTCCGTTTTGTTTTCTTGTCATCTGGTGACCGGTTTTGAAGTTCAGTACTCTTTTGGTGATCTGTGTCGGGGTGCTCAAACTGGGTGGGGGGGGAGGACTGAAAGAAGCCATGGAAGAGATTACAGGGAAGCAAATGCAGAAAACATGGGGTCCAGAGATGAATTCAAGAATAAGGGAAGGCTGCACAGACAGGATTTTGCAGTCTCTTGCTGAACAGGAGAGCTGGGAGAGTGGAGCTGCTCTGGAGGACCAACTGCTGTGAACTGGCACAGGCAGGATGCAGGAACAACCACAAAACCATAGATGAAATGCAAAGAGTAAATTTATTCTTGTTACCTCACAAACAGGGGGATCTCTGCAACAGCACCCAGGCAGAGGCACGCAAATCAGGATGCGGGTATTACTGAGCTTGATCCTTGCTAGAGAGCAAAAAAGCATTCAAACCTGCTGCTTTCGCCTGCATATCAGGGATTTTTGCAAGCGTAGTTTTCCACTGTGCTTTGATCTCTCTCTCTCAGGAGGGCAGGAATCTGAAGCATGTTAAATATGGTGCCTCTGAGTCTATCACAGACCTATGTTATCTGAACACACATGTCCTACTTGTCAAACACACAAGGATATGTAAAAATTGGAATGATATGTATGTTTTTCAACACCCCAGCTGCAAGTCACTTGAGCATGTTTACAATCCTCCTTGCCAATCTTCCATTGTTTTTCCACAGCATGTGTGAAGTTCAGTCAAACAGACAAACCCAAGCAGGAAAACATGGATAGACAAGGAAAACTAAATAGCAAGGAAGCACACTGTGCCTTGCCAAAAGAGAAGAGACAACATCAACCCTAATCAGACACCAAGACCTAGAGCAAGAACATGATACACAGAAGAAAATGAGAGCTGCCAAACAGAGAGCTGTGAAAAATTGTCCTACTCAGTATGTTTTGCCCATAGATCATGAACAGAAGAATACTTAGGACAGGACAAGTCCTCCATTGCAGCACACAGTACCACGTGAAGGCTTGCTGGGAAGCATCTTGGTGGAGCTGGGCTCCACAGTTGTGGACTTCCTCCCTTTTTTGAGGTCCCTTCTCTGTCACCCAGGGAACATGCATGCAAGAGATCCTCTGGCAACACCGGCTGGATTGGTTCTGAGAGAAAATAGGCGAAAGAGGTCCTGTTTTTGGAAGGATGCTTTGCCAAGCCATGCTGGGTCTGGGGTAGTTTTTGGTGGCATCGCAGCCTCCTGGAGGATTGTAAGTTCAAGCAGCAAGGCCTACCAGTCTAGGGAGGTTCTCCCCCCCCTCTACTCTGCCCTGGTGAGACCACACCTGGAATACTGTGTCCAGTTTTGGGCTCCCCAATTCAAAAGAGACAGGGAATTTTGGAGAGAGTCCAACGGAGAGCTATGAGGGTGATTAAAGGACTTGAACATCTCTCCTGTGAATATAGACTGAGAGAACTGGGGCTGTTTATCCTTGAAAGGAGACGGCTGAGAGGGGACCTTATTAACGTATGTAAATATCTGAGGAGATTAATGTATATAAATATCTGAGGAGTGGGTGTCAAGAGGAAGGGGACAATCTCTTCTCAGTGATGCCCAGCAGTAGAACAAGAAATAATGGATTTAAGTTAGAACATAAGAAGTTCCACCTCAACATGAGGAGAAACTTCTTTACCGCGAGGGGGACAGAGCCCTGGAACAGGCTACCCAGGGAGGTTGTGGAGTCTCCTTCTCTGGAGACTTTCAAAACCCGCCTGGATGGGTTCGTGTGTGGCTGCCCTAGGGGATCCTGCTCTGGCAGGGGGGTTGGACTAGGTGATCTCTAGAGGTCCCTTCCAACCCTGAACATTCTGTGATTCTATGATTCTATGATTCCATGAAATTTAGCCATCATTGACATTTGGTTGCAGGATGAATGGGAGCCACACTTTGGATTTTGGGCAAGGCCACATCTGGACTCTAGATGAGTGAATGTCATGGCTGCTTCACACGGTCTGAAACCGATGCTGCCAAGGACACGTGTGGTAAGACCTTCCCTTTATCTTTGCCCCTAATTTTAGGTGGCTACTGCTGAGGGCTGAAGCCCCACAGTAGGTACTTTCATCTTTACTTGCCTACCAGACCTGAGGGATTTCTAAGCAACTCTCTGCGAGGACTCCAGTTCAGCACTGCTTCACCTCCATGCAGAGGGAGTGCACCAGGTTACTGCTTCACGGCTGTCTACCGCCTCTGTCCTCCTAAAACCATCCAGGGACCGCACTTTGGTCCAGAATGCAAGTGCCATGGCAACACTAACGTAGATAAACATCCTCATCACGCCTTCAAAACGAGAGGCCTTCATCCAGTTTACCAGCTGGAAACCATCCAGGATTCACTGTCCAGCTGATCTCTGACATTTCTCTCCTTCTGGAGCTCTTTCTGAGTCATGTCACCATCCTCACCGTCAGAGATGTGATGATTTCTGACATACTAATTTCTTGAGCTTCTGAGTCACGGCCTGGGACTTTCTTATGCATAATGGCCAGCCAAGACTCTCTTTGATAGCACCATACTACAATTCAGAGGTAGTGTCACTCTTCCAGAGTTACAGTGCCATGTGGCATTTAGGGTTACACCTTGTGAAACCGACCCTGCTTGCAATCGTTGGCGCCTAGAGCCCAGAGTGGTGCTGAGCTTTTCCTTTGACTATATCTGTCTCTTCATGCACCCTTAAATCCCTAGGGACTTCATTACTAGTGAGGTGCACCTTTGGTTTTTACTGGACAAAATGCCAGCAGATTGCATTGATTTTTTGCTGGGGTTGTGCAGAAATTTAAAAGCACTAAGAACAGCTCTTTTCTTTAAGCTTTATTAGTAATTATTATTTTATTCCCATTATTTGCTACCTGTGGGACTAGCAATGGGGTATCTAAAACATGCAAAATGCTAAAATTCAGAGGCTTGTGGTGTGCAGGAAGGACTTCACTATGTCAGCTCTACCCTGTCTGACAAACTGACTCAGTGTGCAAGGTCATCTCTTATCTGGAGCATCCTCTGGTAGAATTAATTTAGGGAATTATCTTGGACAGGTACATTGTTTCCTCTAGTCAATAGAGGGAAATCTGTGTCTAGCTACTGGGGACCCATGTTTGCCACATTATCAGCACAGACTCTAACCTGACTTCTGGTTCAAATGGCATACCTCAAAGGCTTTTTTTCATTTGCCACTTCTCCAGCGGGGATTTTTATCTTGTCTGATCAGTATGTGATTTTTTTTTTTTTCCTTTCAAAAGTTTTTACTAATAATAGGGGTTCCCATCCCCTTCATCCCAGCTGGCATATCCATACTCCATCTCTGGACTCTGTACAGGTTTTGCATCAAGCTGTGTTGCCCATGAAGGGGTGGGGCAAGCACTTCATCCCAGGAAAAAAAACCTGTTTCCTAAATGAAGGTGTTCCTGTTCACTTAAGGGAGCCAGACCTAAGGCACAGCACTTGCCACTGTGTTTCCTGGTGAGTTACCCGGACATTTGCCTTCTCCATATGCTAACACGCATAGACTCAATTTTCAGATGTCCAGCAGCCCTGTTCAAACCCTTTTCCCATGGACTGGCCCAGCCAGGCAGTGTTTGTGAGGAACCAAAGAGCCCTTCCCTGGCCTGTGTCCCAAGGCAATCCCAAATGCATCCCATCTTCCTAATGGGATGAGACACGCGCACGAAATGTCCTCCCACCCCACCACCCCTTCTGCCCATGGGAGAAAACCTGCTTGTTTGGGCCAGAAGGGCACCAAGTAGACTCTTGGTTTGCAGAGCTGAAGATCAGAGCTGCAGCTGGTGCTACAAGATGCCCCCATTCCAGTACTCTGCATCAGTTTGTGGGTGTTTTTGAAACTTCCAGCACACAGGCTGGTACCCTTACAGCATCAACAAGCCACTCCTTTCCACTAACATGTTGCTGTAACACAGTATAAATCACGCAGGACTAATTTTGGGGGGTAATGGTGGTGTTGTTTTTGTTAGACACCAACTATTTCCTGGGATAAATAGGTGGATGTAAGCCAGCATAGATAAATTTTGGATGATTGCTGGGATATGTGCAAATCATGCAAGAGAATAAAAGCAGACCCAAGCAAGTATGTAAGGAAATAATGAGACACAGAAAAATGTTTGTAACAATGGAATTATAATAATAACAACATAATTTAGGGTATAAATTAATATAAATAAAAGTGTCATTTTAAATAGAGTTTTGAATAATAAATAATTCTATATAAAATGGTACAAAATTGACATTTCATCATAACTGAAAGAAGTTTTTCAAAATTATTTTGGATAAAGAAAAGGGATTTGAATAAAAATCCCTTACTTCTGCTTCAAACTAGAATAATTTCCCATCTTTGCATTTTCCAGGATTTCTAATAAAACACATTAAATTGTCCGGATGACTAGATCTCTAAGTGGTGGTTTATTCTTTGGTAAGCCACTAGGTTGTGCTATTACTCTACATTTTAAGGTTTCATTTCTCATGTATCAGCTTTGAAGATGTTTTTCAGAAGAATGACTACTGCTAGTGGCGGCTTTAAATTGTACAGTAACATAAGAATCTGGTCAATAATTAATGCCACAATAGCAAATAATGAGCTGAATTTTAGCTCAGTCACAATTTTTGTTTTCTTTGTGTACCTGTAAATGCATACAGTAAACCAATTACTGTTGAATCAAAATAGATTTCAGGAACATTAAAACTATGTCGTGATGAAGATTACTTGCAATTGAATGCTCCAGTCCAGCTACCAGCTTCTTTGCAACCAGATGTTGTGTTCTCTGTTGGCAAATGGAAAATTTAATCCAAATTAAAAGAAAAAAAGAAGGCTTATCTTCAGAGTCCGTAATTTTGTCCATTTCTTATAGTGTTGTCTCTTGCAGTTGATCTCAATCAGTGAGTTTCCAGTTTCATTTCTGTATTGCACTGGCTTGGTTTTTAAAGGCGTTGCACCAGAAAAGTATGCAGCAGTCAATATACTAAAATATTAATAATATTTTAGCCAGAGAAAAAAAAGATGAAGCAAGTGTAAGTAACCCACTCCTCTCTGGCAGCCTGTTGGTCCTTTTGATGTTCAAGGTTGCCCTGTGTATTGCTTTCTTCTTTCTTAAAAAAAAAAAATATTTCCAGTGATCGATCTACAGTGCAAGGTGATAAAGATTCCCTGTGTGGGCTCACTGGGTTTTAAACTTTGTCAGCCACTCAGCCCCAGATTTTGTGTCGGGGTAAAATCCTGGAAATTCTGTCTGTAATTTACAAAAAAATGATGATTTACTTGCCAAGGTACTTTTTCCTCTTTCTCAGGTTATCCATAATTTTAAAATACTTCTTAAGTCTTCTTATTAGGCCCATGTAATGCACCAGATCTGCTTGACTGTGGCAGCATTAAATCAGGAAATAAAACTCACATTCTTGAAGTACAGCTCTTAGCAGCGTAATGCCTCTGGTTTTATTCTGTGTTTTTTATATTGTGTCAAGGCTACTAATCAAGGATTGAGATCCCATCATGCAATGTACTGTGAAACACAAAACCAGACAATGATGGCCAAGATCGTACAATATCTAGTTTACTGGAGCAATTTGTGTTGTTATTAGTAGATTTTCTACAAGGTCTTCAGATCGAGATTTTCAATGGGTTGAGCATTATCCTGAGTGAAGTCCCAAATGAGACTGGCTGAAAAAAAGTGCTTAAGTGTTTTTTCAATCTGGTAGCTAGCCCAGGGTTGTTAAAATGTGAAAATATCCTGGTGGTCTCAGCAGCGTGTGGTGTGATCTCAGACCAGACCTTGCCAGACACATGTTCACCCCAGCTGGTATTGTCTCAATATGTCACAGACTCCATGGCCAAGGAACGACCCAGCCAAGGTAGTGGTATTTCTACCTTGTCTGATTTGAGGTGTGACAGAGGAATAATGTTTGAAAGCTTGTTTTCGCACTGACCAAGCTGCAGAGGTTATGCAGCCACTTGAGGTTCCAAGACTGTCAATCTGTTATCTCTCAGGAATATTATATTTGCTGTAATATCTTGCAAATTGCTTTAATTTTAATGCACATCTTGATCTATAATTAGTTAACAAGTGTCTCTTGAGTCGGCTATGACAGTGTTTACTAATTTTCAGTAGCATATTTATAGAACTGGTCACTAAGATATATGTAGTTCCTCATCTTTTTACTGCTGTCCTGGAGCATGTAATTATTTTACTGGATCTAGGGACATAACTGAAAATAATTCTCTATATATAGTATTAATAACACAGTAACCATTAAAATAAATTTTAAAAATAACTAATTTACTTTTTTTTCCATTAGGAACATTTATTCACTGTTTACATTTTGCAAGGTCTGGACAGTGGACTACAATATTAGAGCTTTATAGTTATTATTCATACTCTGGTTCTCCAGGATTATTATAATCAGACTGCAGACATACTTGTAAATACCTCTAAAGGCAAACAAATGACTGTTTTCACTGTGCTTTTGACTTTTCCCTGGATCACATAATGCTAATGATTTTTACGTAGGCTTGATTTTGATCTTCAGTGCCAAATGTGGCCTGAGAAAATAGTAATTTGATTTGTTTTAGAGACACTTGTTTTGACATGTCTTTCGAGCTCTGGAAGAGAGAAGCTGCCTCTGGGAGCAGATGCAGTGGACAGGGGGACTGTGTTCTCCTCCTGGGGCTGGAAGCATCCTGGTGCGGGTCAGTTTGTGAAACATCCCTCCCTGCAGGGTGAGCTCCTTGCCCTCTGAAAGAGGCTTTTGCAGCCTTCGTGCACAGACATTGGCTTTCACGCTCTAACAAGATTTCCAGAGGGTCGACCGCACTCCCCAAAGGTGTTGTCCTGAGGGACGTGGCTCTTGGAAGTGCATCACACCCACCAGCCGACGAGAAAGTGGCTTATTATAAACTGCCTCTCTATTCCAGAAAAGTGAAAAGCCTGATTTCTTGCTTTTAATCCTTTTTCACCCTTTCCTGAAAATAAATTAGGTATTTCAGTGCCACAGGGCCTGCCAGCAAGGACTGATCCTGCCACTCAGAAGGGCACTAGCTACTTTAAGCCTTTGGGTTGCCTTTCTGCCACATCTCCCCGTCCCCTCTGTTAGCAGGGCACTGTGGGCACACTGCTGTCACACACCCAGATGTGGCCTTGCCCTGCAGAAAACATCTGTTCTCACTACGGTACCACTTCGTGACATCCCAAATATCTCAGCCAGCTGACAGATTCCAGATGATCTACTAATTCCCTAGGAATAAGTACTCCGGTCAATGGTGTAGCAGAAAGTTACAAAATCAACTTCTCTTGGATGCTGATTTCACAGGTGCCCTGAAAGACATTGCAGTGAAGGGCAAGAAAAGTGTTTCCAGGCACCTTTTTTTTATGCAACACAGTCAGATGTGTGCTACTTAGCTTGCAACTTTTATTCTCAATGAGTGCTTTTCAATGTCCTTTTTCAACAAGTGCAAACTTCTCTAACCCAACCACCTCCTCATAAAACAGGAATTCTTACTTGGAGACAAACTTGAGTAACTCATAAACAGAGCCTGTGTCAGTGTCTTCTGTAAAGAAGACACAATGTGAGTCAGACGGAGTTGGAAAAGCAGGGGCTTTGCTGGAGGACCAAGCACGGGCATAGATGTTGGATGCTTGAAAGAGGACGTCACTGTCAGAGATTCTCCACTTTAAAGTGCAGTTATCATCTGCAAAATGTAAAAGTGACATCCTGGTATGCCACATTTATTCCTCCTCCGCAATTTCTATTCCAAATTCACTCAATCTTCAAGTCAATACCGTGTTTTTTTCTCTGACTGCCAGCACAG
Organism: Trogon surrucura; assembly: GCA_020746105.1. NCBI lineage: Eukaryota > Metazoa > Chordata > Aves > Trogoniformes > Trogonidae > Trogon > Trogon surrucura. The sequence continues at coordinate 7,814,378 of CM036619.1, read as the reverse complement.
CTAGCTCAGCCTGTTACCTGAGAATCAAGCTGTGTTCTTTCTGCTTATTAAAACATTGCCAACTGCAAAGCTTCTGGAATCAGACATTAACTGGCAACACTGTGGGAGAGGCAGGAGAGCTGAGTGCGACGTGGCTAGCACATCCCTAGCTACCAGAAAGAGGGAGAGAGCAAAAAACCAATCAGTCCTTAAACTCAGCACATAGGCTTCAGAAGACCCACAGAGAACACGTATTTACAACCCATAAGTGCCATTTTTTATGCAGTTACTTTTCTGACTATCACTACTGCTAGCTGGTGAAGGGCCTAGAAAATAAATCTTATCAAGAGCGACTGGAGGAGCTGGGGCTCTTCAGTTTGAGGAAGAGGAGGCTGAGGGGAGACCTCATTGCTCTCTACAACTACCTGAAAGGACATTGTAGAGAGGTTGGTGCTGGTCTCTTCTCACAGGTAGTTGGTAGTAGAACTAGAGGGCATGGCCACAAGCTGCAACAGGGTAGATTTAGACTGGATCTTAGGAAAAAAAAAATTCACAGAAAGAGTAGTCAGACATTGGAATAGACTGCTCAGGGAGGTGGTTGAATCACCTCCCCTGGAGGTGTTTAAAGGTCGTTTTGATGTAATTTTGAGGGAGATGGTTCAGATGTGGACTCTGTAGAGTAGAGTTATAAGTTGGACTTGATGATCCCAAGGGTCTTTTCCCATTCGAATGTTTCTATGACTCTGGTTCTCTACATTGCATGATGGAACAGTGAAATAGAGAGCCAAAGAGGCCCTTACTCAAGTCCCAGCTGAGCCAGATTTTCAACAGATTAATTACAGAAGAAACAGGTGAAAACCACTTGCAACCAGGATTTATTTACAACTTGCTGTCATCTCTAAACTGCACTTACTCTTTTTCTTACATTGTATGTATTCAGTGGCTGAGAGAGGTTAAACAGTATCTTCACAAAGGGATTAAGATTTTGGGGTAAAAGGAGGAAGGGAGAAATAATAGGTGAACAAAGGCTTTAAATAGCTGAGAACTTGTGCTGGATTCAGAAGAGCATCGCAAAGACTGCATGCTTGTCTGGAGCTTAGGTGAAGTGTGTGAGCTCCTACTGTCTGCAAATGCAGGTGGGAACTCTCATGAGGTCTCCCAGGCGCCCGTGCTGCTCGTCCCATCTGGAAACACTGCAGGCTTGAGGTGTCACTGCCTTGCACCCTGTGTAACCACTTATCTCTCCAAAGACTGAAAGCGAAGAAGGTGCAAAATGCTACAGGATTACAGTTTTTCAGCACCTTCTTTTCCACACAGGCACAGCAATGGATGACGAACTGTTCAGAGCTGCTCAGTCTGGTTCTCATCCCAGGAGCTTTACTGATGTCTAGAAAACACCTGCTTTCCTCGAGGGCAATATGGCTACTGAAGGCAGCAGATGAGCTGCCTTAGACAACTTTTTTTGGTTTATGTCCAAAATATATAGGACTAGTGAGCCTTTTGGGATCTTAAATTCTTCCTAGCCGAAGACTGCGCACCTAATGGTCCCACTGCCTGGAAAAATTATAATCTGATAATCTGGCAGCTGTAAATTGCTTGCCATTTTGATGGTCTCCAACGGAAGATCAGAGTTGGCACACAGAGGATATGGACCCTGACTGCTCGTCATGAGCCCGGTAGCTGTGGCGTCATGAAAACTGACAGTATCAGACAGTTATGGAAGTGGCTGCCTTTGTTCTAAACCTGAAAGAAGTTCAACAGGGCTTAACCAGTTATCGTGTGTCAGTTTATTTGCAATAAGTCTCCCTGTGTCAGAACACAGAATCATAGGATGGTTGAGGTTGAACAGGACCTATGGAGGTGGTCTGGTCCAGCCCACCTGCACAGGCAAAGCCACCTAAAGCCAGTGGCCCAGGACCATGCCCAGATGGCTTTTGAATATCTCCAGGGATGGAGACTCCAGAACTTCCCTGGGCAACCTGTGCCAGTGCCCAGCCACCCTCACAGCAAAACAGCGTTTCCTGATGTTCAGGGAGAACCTCCTGTGTTTCAGTTGGTGCCCGTTGCCTCTGGTCCTTTCGGTTAAGGAGCTCACATCTAGTAGCCTGCAGTAAACCAAGCAAATGGAAGCTAATTGATGTATTTCATTCTGGTGTCCAGCTGAAGTGTGCAGCGCAGGACAGTCTCTAGCAAAACCTTTGATTTGTTTCAGGGAAAGAAAGATGCAAGTCTTACATTTCATGCTGAACTACTCAGCACTGTCAGCCACTTGTAGGTGCAGGGTTTGGCACTGGACAAGTCTTTAAATCCAAAGCTGTGAAATATTGCCTTCAATCAACTTAAGGATTTTTCTTGCCAAATGTAGTCTTCAAACCTACAAATATGAACAGCAAGTACCACACAAATCTTTAAAATTGAGTAATGGGTAGGGTGTGCTGTTCTTAATTCTTTTCTAGCCTTTCTGAGATCACAGAATCACAGAATCACATAATGTCAGGGGTTGGAAGGGACCACAAAAGATCATCTAGTCCAGCCCCACTGCCAGAGCAGGATCACCTACAGTAGATCACACAATAACGTGTCCCGGCGGGGTTTGAACGTCTCCGGAAAAGGAGACTCAACAACCTCCCTGCGCAGCCTGTGCCAGTGCTCTGTCACCCTCACCGTGAAAAAATTTTTCCTAACATTTTTCTGGAACATCCTATGCATCAGCTTGAACCCATTGCCTCTTGTCCTGTCATTGGACGTCGCTGAAAAGAGCCTGGATCCATCTGCCTGACACTCCCCCTTGACATATTTATAAACCTGAATGAGGTCACCCCTCAGCCTCATCTTCTCCAGGCTAAAGAGACCCAACTCCTTCAGCCTTTCCTCAGAAGGGAGATGTTCCACTCCCTTCATCATCTTTGTGGCTCTGCGCTGGACTCTCTCCAGCAGTTCCCTGTCCCTCTTGAGCTGAGGGGCCCAGAACTGGACACAATATTCCAGATGTGGCCTCACCAGGGCAGAGGAGAGGGGCCTGTTCTTTAAAAAGCTACTACAACTACCTGATTTCCAACGCCAATATTGTCGTCGTCATTTATTTATTTTATTTATTCTATTTTTTAATTATTTTATTTTTTTTCTTAAAGATATTTAATTAAAAAAATTTAATTAAATTAATTAAATTACTTCCTCTTGGCTAAATGGTGCAAGCTAATAACCATGTCACAGTGATACGGCACTAACTCCAGGCACCAGCCCTGGCGTTGCCATGGCTATGTTAGAGTAGGCAGCCACCAGAGCCTAGAACGAGCTCGAGTGATGTCATGGCTATGTCACATAAGACAGAACATTGGCAGTGGCCGTGGCACCGGGTGCGTTGCTGGTGCGGGTGGATTTTGGAAGAGCTGCTGCAGACCAGGCTGGCAGAGAAGAAGCCAGGTGTCCAAGGGCTGATAAGGAAGGGCAGGGGAGGGATGGGCAGGGGCTGTGCCTGGTGAGGGACGGCAGCTGCTCCTTCTCTCTCTCCTCTCCTATTACAGGCAGATGCCTGGGTAGGGACATGGCGAGATGGTGGCACCGGCTGCGTTTCTTGTGGTGGTGGATTTTGGAAGAGCTGCTTCAGACCAGGCTGGCAGACCAGAAGCCAGGTGACCAAGGGCTGATAAGGAAGGGCAGGGGAGGGATGGGCAGGGGCTGTCTTTGGTGAGGGACGGCGGCTGCTCCTTCTCTCTCTCCTCTCCTATTACAGGCAGATGCCTGGGTAGGGACATGGCGAGATGGTGGCACCGGTTGCGTTGGTGTTGTAGGTGGATTTTGGAAGAGCTGCTGCAGACCGGGCTGGCAGACACGAAGCCAGGTGTCAAAGGGCTGATAAGGAAGGGCAGGGGAGGGATGGGCAGGGGCTGTCCCTGCTCAGTTTCGGCGGCTGCTCCTTCTCTCTCTCCTCTGCTATTACAGGCAGATGCCTGGGTAGGGACATGGCGAGATGGTGGCACCGGGTGCGTTGCTGGTGTTGGTGGATTTTGGAAGAGCTGCTGCAGACCAGGCTGGCAGAGCAGAAGCCAGGTGACCAAGGGCTGATAAGGAAGGGCAGGGGAGGGATGGGCAGGGGCTGTCCCTGGTGAGGGACAGCAGGTGCTCCTTCTCTCTCTACTCTCCTATTACAGGCAGATGCCTGGGTAGGGACATGGCGAGATGGTGGCACCGGGTGCGTTGCTGGTGTGTATGGGTTTTGGAAGAGCTGCTGCAGACCAGGCTGGCAGACACAAAACCAGGTGACCAAGGGCTGATAAGGAAGGGCAGGGGAGGGATGGGCAGGGGCTGTCCCTGGTGAGGGACGGCGGCTGCTCCTTCTCTCTCTCCTCTCCTATTACAGGCAGATGCCTGGGTAGGGACATGGCGAGATGGTGGCACCGGGTGCGTTGCTGGTGGTAGTGGATTTTGGAAGAGCTGCTGCAGACCAGGCTGGCAGACACGAAGCCAGGTTACCAAGGGCTGATAAGGAAGGGCAGGGGAGGGATGGGCAGGGGCTGTCTGTGGTGAGGGACGGCGGCTGCTCCTTCTCTCTCTCCTCTCCTATTACAGACAGATGCCTGGGTAGGGACATGGCGAGATGGTGGCACCGGGTGCGTTGCTGATGTGGTTGGATTTTGGAAGAGCTGCTGCAGACCAGGCTGGCAGACACGAAACCAGGTGACCAAGGGTTGATAAGGAAGGGCAGGGGAGGGATGGGCAGGGGCTGTCCCTGGTGAGGGACGGTGGCTGCTCCTTCTCTGTCTCCTCTCATATTACAGGCAGATGCCTGGGTAGGGTCACGGCAAGATTGTGGCAACGGGTGCGTTGCTGGTGGTGGTGGATTTTGGAAGAGCTGCTGCAGACCAGGCTGGCAGACACGAAGCCAGGTGACCAAGGGCTGATAAGGAAGGGCAGGGGAGGGATGGGCAGAGGCTGTCTGTGGTGAAGGACGGCGGCTGCTCCTTCTCTCTCTCCTCTCCTATTACAGGCAGATGCCTGGGTAGGGACATGGCGAGATGGTGGCACCGGGTGCGTTTCTTGTGCTGGTGGATTTTGGAAGAGCTGCTGCAAACCAGGCTGGCAGACAAGAAGCCAGGTGAACAAGGGCTGATAAGGAAGGGCAGGGGAGGAATGGGCAGGGGCTGTCCGTGGTGAGGGACGGCGGCTGCTCCTTCTCTCTCTCCTCTCCTATTACAGGCAGATGCCTGGGTAGGGACATGGCGAGATTGTGGCACCGGGTGCGTTGCTGGTATGTATGGGTTTTCGAAGAGCTGCTGCAGACCAGGCTGGCAGACACGAAACCAGGTAACCAAGGGCTGATAAGGAAGGGCAGGGGAGGGATGGGCAGGGGCTGTCTGTGGTGAGGGACGGCGGCTGCTCCTTCTCTCTCTCCTCTCCTGTTACAGGCAGATGCCTGGGTAGGGACATGGCGAGATCGTGTCGCACTTCTCTTCTCTCCCTTCTCCAACACTGAGCCAGAGAGCTGTCAGGACACTACAGGACAGATAAGGTAGCCCCAACCTATACCCTATTACGGTCTTACAGAGAATTGAGAGCTCTCTACAGCTATGGCAAGGCCAAGTATCCTTTTTCCAAAGGCAGCCAGAGGCTGAGCCAGACATGAGCTCCTGGCACCAGCCTTAGCACCCAGGTCACAGCCCCCGGCCGGAAAGCAGGGCCTACTCGTGGCGATGGGGAGTGGCTGCTCTGTTCTTTGATGCTTCTGTTTTTGACAGCTAAGTCACCGGACAGGGACGTGACCAGATCATGGCACAGACCTGTCGTCTTCTTCCTCTGCCACTCATCTATTGAGAGCTGCTGATTTCTACAGGGACTTTGACCTACAGGTCAGGAAACACACATAGACCTAATTTTGTACTCTGTTACGGCCCTACAGGCCACTGTAGCTGTGGACAAAGGAAGCTCCAAACCATGCGCCATCCTTGTATCTTGTTATGGTCCTGCAGGTAGCTGGAAGCTCCCTGTAGCCATGGAGACAAGGAGCTCCGCAACACCCAACATCTCTGCGTCAAACATATCTCCAAATAAAGTTTGAGATCCATGAACCCATTGGCTCTTTCTGCTGTTGTCATTTGGGGGAAAGCTTTTGGGACCTTTCCTTTTGTATAAGTGCTGCATGAGCCTCAATACCTTAGGAAAAGAGCCCCTGTTGGCAGGCTCTTCCATGCAGACCGCCTCTTTGACTGCAAGCACTCACCTTTTGATAGCACTTGGCATATGTCCCTCTTCAATTTTTGGAAACACACTCCAGTCTTTTGCCAGTCTCATTCCAGTTCCCAATTTTTCTAATATTGTTGTGGAACCTGAGCAAGTCAGTCCCATGCATCAGGACCAGTCCAACTAAAAAGATAAGGAGGGTAGTTGTCATTGGTGACTCCATCCTGAGAGGCACAGAGGGTCCCATTTGCCGCCCGGACCCAGCCCACGGGGATGTCTGTTGCCTCCCTGGAGCTCAGATTAGGGACATTACCAAAAAACTCCCCAGTCTGGTGAGTCCCACTGATTACTACCCATTGCTGGTTGTCCAGGCTGGCAGTGATGAGATCAATCATAGAAGTACAAAGAGAATTAAAAAGGACTTTAAGTTGCCAGGCCAGGTGATCAAAGGGTCGAGGGCACAGGTAGTTTTCTCTCCTATCCCTTCAGTAGGTGACAGGAATAGTGAAAGGAACAGCAAAGTACATGCAGTTAATGCATGGCTCAGAGACTGGTGCCACCAGCAACGTTTGGGGTTCTATGATCGTGGGGAAGTTTACGCGACACTGGGCATGAGAGATATGGATGGTGTAGAGCTGTCTCAGAGAGGGAGGAGAATTCTTGCTGGAGAGGTGGCAGGATTAATCTATAGGGCTTTAAACTAGGTTGGAAGGGGGAAGGGGATAAAACCCGACTCACTACACATGAGCCAGGGGGAAGTATCGTAGGGTTAGGTGTAAAAGGCACAAGCAACGTTAACAGATGCTTCTCCATTAAATCTCTGACGTGTCTGTACACCAATGCAAGAAACATGGGGAATAAACAAGGAGAATTAGAAATCTATGTGCAGCTGGAGAACTATGATCTCATTGCAATTACAGAGACGTGGTGGGACAGCTCACATAACTGGAATGTGGGCCTTAATGGCTATGTTCTTTTTAGGAAAGACAGGCCGACGAGGCGAGGTGGTGGAGTTGCTCTTTATGTGAGTGAGCAACTGGAGTGTATCGGGATCCACCCAGGGGCAGCTGAGGAGCAAGTAGAGAGTTTGTGGGTAAGAATTAAGGGACAGGCTAGCTTAGGTGATACTGTGGTGGGTGTCTATTACAGACCACCTGTCTTGACCCGCTTATACCTGATAGAGGTTAGGGTCAAGGTGATTCGTTTCGATCGCAAAGGTGAAATTAAGACACAAACGGTGTCAGATGTCACAAAAGTAAAACCCTTTATTGACTAACAACCACTAGAGAGGAACAGGAAAGAAAGATAAGGAAAAGGAAAAGCAAAGCAGTAAACCGTTTAGAGTAGCAAGAAGTATAGCTACCACCACAGATCCAGCGACGTCTCGCAGGTCCGCCTGTTTCGATTCAGTGGGGAAGATCTCCAAAAAATAGCTGTTCACGGTGGCGTTTTATGGTGTTCCAAGAGCCGCTTTGCTTATCCTCTGCCTGTTCAATGCATGCGCGTGAGGGTCGTCAGGAGCGATCTTCACCCCCCCCCAGCGTCGCCTCTGTCAGTGGGGCGTGCACAGGTGTCCGGAGGGCCCATTTGTGATAGACGTTTGGGCTTGCAGGGCAGCTGCCTTATCTGCAGTTACATCGGTGAGCTCACACACTGGTGGGTTTGCAAGACAACAGCTGTATCGGCGGTTGAGCCGGGCCCAGAAGTTGTTGTTCAGAACTTCGAGCCCCCTGGCTTATGAGGGCTGGGCCCTGAAGTTGTCTCTATCAATAGTCAAGTCAAGTCGCGGGGCTTATCAGGGCTGGGCTCTGAAGTTGTTGTTTTAGAACTTATCAGAGGTCCAAGCTTGTAACGGCAGCCTTGTCGTTTAGGTTTTAACACAGTCTCTTCTTCACAGAGTCTTTTAGCAAGGATGAAACAAATATATCTTCATGGGGCATTTTAGCAAGTTTTAACAGCAGCAAGGTTGAGGCAAAAGTTCTTAAAACAGTCTCTTACACCACCTGCTCAGGAGGAGGAAGTTGATGAGGCCTTTTACAGGCAGATGACAGCAGCCTCTCAATCCCAGGCCCTGGTTCTCATGGGGGAATTCAACCACCCAGATGTTTGCTGCAAGTCCCACACAGCCAGCCATCCTCAGTCCAGGAGGTTCCTCCGGTGTGTCCATGATAACTTTTTGCTGCAAATGGTGGATGAGCCGACCAGGAGACGAGCGCTGCTGGACCTTGTGTTCACCAACAAAGAAAGTCTGGTTGAAGCAGTGAAGGCTGAGGGCAATCTTGGCTGCAGAGACCATGAGATAATGGAGTTCAGGATCTTGTGTGGTAGAAACAGAATACCAAGCAGGATCGCAGCTCTGGACTTCAGAAGGGCCGACTTTGGCCTCTTCAAGCAATTGCTAGGGGAAACCCCTTGGGGACAGGGAGCTGGAAGGTAAAGGGGCCCAAGAGAGTTGGTTGGCATTCAAGGACCACTTCTTCCAGGCTCAGGATCAGTGCATCCCATCAGGTAGGAAATCAAGAAAGAGATCCAGGAGATCTGCATGGTTAACCAGGAATCTGCTGGGCAGCCTCAGGTGGAAGGGGAGGGTATATAAATTGTGGAAGGAAGGGCTGGCCACTTGGGTGGAGTATAGGACAGCTGTCAGGGAATGTAGGGAGGCAATCAGAAAAGCTAAGGCCTCCTTGGAATTAAAACTTGCAAGGGAGGTCAAGGACAACAGAAAGGGCTTCTTCAAATACATTGCCGACAAAACTAACACTAGAGGCAATGTAGGCCCTCTGTTGAATGAGGTGGGTGCCCTGGAGACAGAGGACAGAAAGAAGGCAGAGTTGCTGAATGCCTTCTTTGCCTCTGTCTACACTGCTGAAGACTATCCTCAGGAGCCTCAGTCCCCTGAGGCCCCAAAGGAAGTCAAGATAAAGGAGGAGTTTGCCCTGGTTGATGAGGACTGGGTTAAGGATCAGTTCGAACACTTAAACATCCATAAATCCATGGGCCCTGATGGGATGCACCCACGGGTGCTGAGGGAGCTGGCGGGAGTCATCGCTAGGCCGCTCTCCATCATCTTTGGTAAGTCGTGGAGAACAGGTGAGGTGCCTGAAGATTGGAGGAGAGCGAATGTCACTCCAGTCTATAAGAAGGGAAGGAAGGATGACCTGGATAACTACAGACTGGTCAGCCTCACCTCCATCCCTGGAAAGGTGATGGAATATCTTATCCTTGGTGCTGTCTCTAGGCATACCAAGGATAAGAAGGTTATTAGGAGCAGTCAGCATGGCTTTGCCAAGGGGAAGTCACGTTTGACCAACCTGATAGCCTTTTATGAAGACATAACCAGGTGGATGGATGATGGCCATGCAGCGGAGGTGGTCTATGTGGACATCAGCAAGGCCTTTGACACCGTCTCCCACAGCATCCTGATAGGTAAACTGAGGAAGTGTGGTCTGGATGACCAAGTAGTGAGGTGGGTCGCTAATTGGTTGAAGGGAAGAAGCCAGAGGGTTGTGGTCAATGGGGCAGAGTCTGGCTGGATGCCTGTGTCTAGTGGGGTCCCTCAAGGGTCAGTGCTCAGGCTGGTGCTGTTCAATATATTTATCAATGAGCTGGATGAGGGATTGGAGAGTGTAGTCAGCAAGTTTGCTGATGATACAAAATTGGGAGGAGTGGTTGACACACCAGAAGGCTGTGCAGCGATTCAGAGAGACACAGACAGTTTGGAAGGCTGGGCGGGGAGAAATCTAATGAAGTTCAACAAGGGCAAGTGTAGAGTTTTGCACTTGGGAAAGAATAACCCCATGTTCCAGTACAGGTTGGGGACTGCCCTGCTGGAGAGCGGTGTAGGAGAAAGGGACCTGGGGGTTCTAGTAGACAGCAGGATGACCATGAGCCAGCAATGTGCCCTCGTAGCCAAAAAGGCCAATGGCATCCTGGGGTGGATTAGAAGGGGAGGAGCAAGTAGGTCGAGAGAGGTCCTCCTGCCGCTCTCCTCTGCCCTGGTAAGGCCACATCTGGAATATTGTGTCCAGTTCTGGACCCCTCAGCTCAAGAGGGACAGGGAAGTGCTGGAGAGAGTCCAGCGCAGAGCCACAAAGATGATGAAGGGAGTGGAACACCTCCCTTCTGAGGAAAGGCTGCAGGAGCTGGGTCTCTTTAGCTTGGAGAAGACGAGGCTGAGGGGTGACCTCATTCATGTTTATAAATATGTCAGGGGGGAGTGTCAGGAGGACGGTGCCAGGCTCTTTTCAGCGGCATCCATTGACAGGACAAGGATCTGCAACATAGGAGGTTCCATAAAAATATTAGAAAAAACTTTTTTCACAGTGAGGGTGACAGAGCACTGGCGCAGGCTGCCCCAGGGAGGTTGTGGAGTCTCCTTCTCTGGAGACATTCAAGCCCCGCCTGGACACGTTCCTGTGTGATCTACTGTAGGTGGTCCTGGTCTGAAAGGGAGCTGGACTAGATGATCTTTTGAGGTCCCTTCCAACCTCCAACACTCTGTGATTCTGTGATTCTGTGAACCTCCTATGCACCAGCTTGAACCCATTGCCCTTGTCCTGTCATTGAACGTGGCTGAAAAGAGCCTGGCTCCGTCCTCCTGACACTCCTCCTTGACATATTTATAAACATGAATGAGGTCACCCCTCAGCCTCCTCTTCTCCAAGCTAAAGAGACCCAGCTCCTTGAGCCTTTCCTCAGAAGGGAGGTGTTCCACTCCCTTCATCATCTTTGTGGCTCTGCGCTGGACTCTCTCCAGCACTTCCCTGTCCTTCTTGAGCTGAGGGGCCCAGAACTGGACACAATATTCCAGATGTGGCCTCACCAGAACAGAGAAGAGGGGCCTGTTCTTTAATCAGCTGCTACAACTACCTAATTTCCCACCCAAATATTGTCACAGTCATTTATTTATTTTTTTATTCTAATTTTTATATATTATTTTTTATTAATTTAAGATCTTTAATTTAATTAATGTAATTAATTTAATTAGTTTAATGGCTTCTTCTTGGCTAAATGCTGCAAGATAGTAGCCATGTCACAGTGATACGGCACTAACTCCAGGCACCAGCCCTGGCGTTGCCATGGCTATGTTAGAGTAGGCAGCCACCAGAGCCTAGAACGAGCTCGAGTGATGTCATGGCTATGTCACATAAGACAGAACATAGGCGGTAGCAGTGGCACCGGGTGCGTTGCTGGTGTGGGTGGATTTTGGAAGAGCTGCTGCAGACCAGGCTGGCAGACAAGAAGCCAGGTGACCAAGGGCTGATAAGGAAGGGCAGGGGAGGGATGGGCACGGGCTGTCTTTGATGAAGGACAGCGGCTGCTCCTTCTCTCTCTCCTCTCCTATTACAGGCAGATGCCTGGGTAGGGTCACGGCAAGATTGTGGCACCGGGTGCGTTGCTGGTGCGGGTGGATTTTGGAAGAGCTGCTGCAGACCAGGCTGGCAGACAAGAAGCCAGGTGACCAAGGGCTGATAAGGAAGGGCAGGGGAGGGATGGGCAGGGGCTGTCTGTGGTGAGGGACGGCGGCTGCTCCTTCTCTCTCTCCTCTCCTATTACAGGCAGATGCCTGGGTAGGGACATGGCGAGATGGTGGCACCGGGTGCGTTGCTGGTGTGTATGGGTTTTGGAAGAGCTGCTGCAGACCAGGCTGGCAGACACGAAACCAGGTGACCAAGGGCTGATAAGGAAGGGCAGGGGAGGGATGGGCAGGGGCTGTCCCTGGTGAGGGACGGCAGCTGCTCCTTCTCTGTCTCCTCTCCTATTACAGGCAGGTGCCTGGGTAGGGACATGGCGAGATGGTGGCACCGGGTGCGTTGCTGGTGGTGGTTTATTTTGGAAGAGCTGCTGCAGACCAGGCTGACAGACACGAAGCCAGGTGACCAAGGGCTGATAAGGAAGGGCAGGGGAGGGATGGGCAGGGGCTGTCCGTGGTGAGGGACGGCAGCTGCTCCTTCTCTGTCTCCTCTCCTATTACAGGCAGATGCCTGGGTAGGGACATGGCGAGATGGTGGCACCGGGTGTGTTGCTGGTTGGGTGGATTTTGGAAGAGCTGCTGCAGACCAGGCTGGCAGACAAGAAGCCAGGTGACCAAGGGCTGATAAGGAAGGGCAGGGGAGGGATGGGCAGGGGCTGTCCGTGGTGAGGGACGGCGGCTGCTCCTTCTCTCTCTCCTCTCCTATTACAGGCAGATGCCTGGGTAGGGACATGGCGAGATGGTGGCACCGGGTGCGTTGCTGGTGGTGGTGGATTTTGGAAGAGCTGCTGCAGACCAGGCTGACAGACCAGAAGCCAGGTGACCAAGGGCTGATAAGGAAGGGCAGGGGAGGGATGGGCAGGGGCTGTCCCTGGTGAGGGACGGCGGCTGCTCCTTCTCTCTCTCCTCTCCTATTACAGGCAGATGCCTGGGTAGGGACATGGCGAGATCGTGTCGCACTTCTCTTCTCTCCCTTCTCCAACACTGAGCCAGAGAGCTGTCAGGACACTACAGGACAGATAAGGTAGCCCCAACCTATACCCTATTACGGTCTTACAGAGAATTGAGAGCTCTCTACAGCCATGGCAAGGCCAAGTATCCTTTTTCCAAAGGCAGCCAGAGGCTGAGCCACACATGAGCTCCTGGCACCAGCCTTAGCACCCAGGTCACAGCCCCCGGCCGGAAAGCAGGGCCTACTCGTGGCGATGGGGAGTGGCTGCTCTGTTCTTTGATGCTTCTGTTTTTGACAGCTAAGTCACCGGACAGGGACGTGACCAGATCATGGCACAGACCTGTCGTCTTCTTCCTCTGCCACTCATCTATTGAGAGCTGCTGATTTCTACAGGGACTTTGACCTACAGGTCAGGAAACACACATAGACCTAATTTTGTACTCTGTTACGGCCCTACAGGCCACTGTAGCTGTGGACAAAGGAAGCTCCAAACCATGCGCCATCCTTGTATCTTGTTATGGTCCTGCAGGTAGCTGGAAGCTCCCTGTAGCCATGGAGACAAGGAGCTCCACAACACCCAACATCTCTGCGTCAAACATATCTCCAAATAAAGTTTGAGATCCATGAACCCATTGGCTCTTTCTGCTGTTGTCATTTGGGGGAAAGCTTTTGGGACCTTTCCTTTTGTATAAGTGCTGCATGAGCCTCAATACCTTAGGAAAAGAGCCCCTGTTGGCAGGCTCTTCCATGCAGACCGCCTCTTTGACTGCAAGCACTCACCTTTTGATAGCACTTGGCATATGTCCCTCTTCAATTTTTGGAAACACACTCCAGTCTTTTGCCAGTCTCATTCCAGTTCCCAATTTTTCTAATATTGTTGTGGAACCTGAGCAAGTCAGTCCCATGCATCAGGACCAGTCCAACTAAAAAGATAAGGAGGGTAGTTGTCATTGGTGACTCCATCCTGAGAGGCACAGAGGGTCCCATTTGCCGCCCGGACCCAGCCCACGGGGATGTCTGTTGCCTCCCTGGAGCTCAGATTAGGGACATTACCAAAAAACTCCCCAGTCTGGTGAGTCCCACTGATTACTACCCATTGCTGGTTGTCCAGGCTGGCAGTGATGAGATCAATCATAAAAGTACAAAGAGAATTAAAAAGGACTTTAAGTTGCCAGGCCAGGTGATCAAAGGGTCGAGGGCACAGGTAGTTTTCTCTCCTATCCCTTCAGTAGGTGACAGGAATAGTGAAAGGAACAGCAAAGTACATGCAGTTAATGCATGGCTCAGAGACTGGTGCCACCAGCAACGTTTGGGGTTCTATGATCGTGGGGAAGTTTACGCGACACTGGGCATGAGAGATATGGATGGTGTAGAGCTGTCTCAGAGAGGGAGGAGAATTCTTGCTGGAGAGGTGGCAGGATTAATCTATAGGGCTTTAAACTAGGTTGGAAGGGGGAAGGGGATAAAACCCGACTCACTACACATGAGCCAGGGGGAAGTATCGTAGGGTTAGGTGTAAAAGGCACAAGCAACGTTAACAGATGCTTCTCCATTAAATCTCTGACGTGTCTGTACACCAATGCAAGAAACATGGGGAATAAACAAGGAGAATTAGAAATCTATGTGCAGCTGGAGAACTATGATCTCATTGCAATTACAGAGACGTGGTGGGACAGCTCACATAACTGGAATGTGGGCCTTAATGGCTATGTTCTTTTTAGGAAAGACAGGCCGACGAGGCGAGGTGGTGGAGTTGCTCTTTATGTGAGTGAGCAACTGGAGTGTATCGGGATCCACCCAGGGGCAGCTGAGGAGCAAGTAGAGAGTTTGTGGGTAAGAATTAAGGGACAGGCTAGCTTAGGTGATACTGTGGTGGGTGTCTATTACAGACCACCTGTCTTGACCCGCTTATACCTGATAGAGGTTAGGGTCAAGGTGATTCGTTTCGATCGCAAAGGTGAAATTAAGACACAAACGGTGTCAGATGTCACAAAAGTAAAACCCTTTATTGACTAACAACCACTAGAGAGGAACAGGAAAGAAAGATAAGGAAAAGGAAAAGCAAAGCAGTAAACCGTTTAGAGTAGCAAGAAGTATAGCTACCACCACAGATCCAGCGACGTCTCGCAGGTCCGCCTGTTTCGATTCAGTGGGGAAGATCTCCAAAAATAGCTGTTCACGGTGGCGTTTTATGGTGTTCCAAGAGCCGCTTTGCTTATCCTCTGCCTGTTCAATGCATGCGCGTGAGGGTCGTCAGGAGCGATCTTCACCCCCCCCCCAGCGTCGCCTCTGTCAGTGGGGCGTGCACAGGTGTCCGGAGGGCCCATTTGTGATAGACGTTTGGGCTTGCAGGGCAGCTGCCTTATCTGCAGTTACATCGGTGAGCTCACACACTGGTGGGTTTGCAAGACAACAGCTGTATCGGCGGTTGAGCCGGGCCCAGAAGTTGTTGTTCAGAACTTCGAGCCCCCTGGCTTATGAGGGCTGGGCCCTGAAGTTGTCTCTATCAATAGTCAAGTCAAGTCGCGGGGCTTATCAGGGCTGGGCTCTGAAGTTGTTGTTTTAGAACTTATCAGAGGTCCAAGCTTGTAACGGCAGCCTTGTCGTTTAGGTTTTAACACAGTCTCTTCTTCACAGAGTCTTTTAGCAAGGATGAAACAAATATATCTTCATGGGGCATTTTAGCAAGTTTTAACAGCAGCAAGGTTGAGGCAAAAGTTCTTAAAACAGTCTCTTACACCACCTGCTCAGGAGGAGGAAGTTGATGAGGCCTTTTACAGGCAGATGACAGCAGCCTCTCAATCCCAGGCCCTGGTTCTCATGGGGGAATTCAACCACCCAGATGTTTGCTGCAAGTCCCACACAGCCAGCCATCCTCAGTCCAGGAGGTTCCTCCGGTGTGTCCATGATAACTTTTTGCTGCAAATGGTGGATGAGCCGACCAGGAGACGAGCGCTGCTGGACCTTGTGTTCACCAACAAAGAAAGTCTGGTTGAAGCAGTGAAGGCTGAGGGCAATCTTGGCTGCAGAGACCATGAGATAATGGAGTTCAGGATCTTGTGTGGTAGAAACAGAATACCAAGCAGGATCGCAGCTCTGGACTTCAGAAGGGCCGACTTTGGCCTCTTCAAGCAATTGCTAGGGGAAACCCCTTGGGGACAGGGAGCTGGAAGGTAAAGGGGCCCAAGAGAGTTGGTTGGCATTCAAGGACCACTTCTTCCAGGCTCAGGATCAGTGCATCCCATCAGGTAGGAAATCAAGAAAGAGATCCAGGAGATCTGCATGGTTAACCAGGAATCTGCTGGGCAGCCTCAGGTGGAAGGGGAGGGTATATAAATTGTGGAAGGAAGGGCTGGCCACTTGGGTGGAGTATAGGACAGCTGTCAGGGAATGTAGGGAGGCAATCAGAAAAGCTAAGGCCTCCTTGGAATTAAAACTTGCAAGGGAGGTCAAGGACAACAGAAAGGGCTTCTTCAAATACATTGCCGACAAAACTAACACTAGAGGCAATGTAGGCCCTCTGTTGAATGAGGTGGGTGCCCTGGAGACAGAGGACAGAAAGAAGCAGAGTTGCTGAATGCCTTCTTTGCCTCTGTCTACACTGCTGAAGACTGTCCTCAGGAGCCTCAGTCCCCTGAGGCCCCAAAGGAAGTCAAGATAAAGGAGGAGTTTGCCCTGGTTGATGAGGACTGGGTTAAGGATCGGCTCGAACACTTAAACATCCATAAATCCATGGACCCTGATGGGATGCACCCACGGGTGCTGAGGGAGCTGGCGGGAGTCATCGCTAGGCCGCTCTCCATCATCTTTGGTAAGTCGTGGAGAACAGGTGAGGTGCCTGAAGATTGGAGGAGAGCGAATGTCACTCCAGTCTATAAGAAGGGAAGGAAGGATGACCTGGGTAACTACAGACCAGTCAGCCTCATCTCCATCCCTGGAAAGGTGATGGAATATCTTATCCTTGGTGCTGTCTCTAGGCATATCAGGGATAAGAAGGTTATTAGGAGCACTCAGCACGGCTTTGCCAAAGGGATGTCACGTTTGACCAACCTGATAGCCTTTTCTGAAGACATAACCAGGTGGATGGATGATGGCCATGCAGTGGAGGTGGTCTATCTGGACATCAGCAAGGCCTTTGACACCGTCTCCCACAGCATCCTGATAGGTAAACTGAGGAAGTGTGGTCTGGATGACCAAGTAGTGAGGTGGGTCGCTAATTGGTTGAAGGGAAGAAGCCAGAGAGTTGTGGTCAATGGAGCAGAGTCTGGCTGGGTGCCTGTGTCTAGTGGGGTCCCTCAAGGGTCAGTGCTCGGGCTGGTGCTGTTCAATATATTTATCAATGAGCTGGATGAGGGATTGGAGAGTGTAGTCAGCAAGTTTGCTGATGATACAAAATTGGGAGGAGTGGTTGACACACCAGAAGGCTGTGCAGCGATTCAGAGAGACACAGACAGTTTGGAAGGCTGGGCGGGGAGAAATCTAATGAAGTTCAACAAGGGCAAGTGTAGAGTTTTGCACTTGGGAAAGAATAACCCCATGTTCCAGTACAGGTTGGGGACTGCCCTGCTGGAGAGCGGTGTAGGAGAAAGGGACCTGGGGGTTCTAGTAGACAGCAGGATGACCATGAGCCAGCAATGTGCCCTCGTAGCCAAAAAGGCCAATGGCATCCTGGGGTGGATTAGAAGGGGAGGAGCAAGTAGGTCGAGAGAGGTCCTCCTGCCGCTCTCCTCTGCCCTGGTAAGGCCACATCTGGAATATTGTGTCCAGTTCTGGACCCCTCAGCTCAAGAGGGACAGGGAAGTGCTGGAGAGAGTCCAGCGCAGAGCCACAAAGATGATGAAGGGAGTGGAACACCTCCCTTCTGAGGAAAGGCTGCAGGAGCTGGGTCTCTTTAGCTTGGAGAAGACGAGGCTGAGGGGTGACCTCATTCATGTTTATAAATATGTCAGGGGGGAGTGTCAGGAGGACGGTGCCAGGCTCTTTTCAGCGGCATCCATTGACAGGACAAGGATCTGCAACATAGGAGGTTCCATAAAAATATTAGAAAAAACTTTTTCACAGTGAGGGTGACAGAGCACTGGCGCAGGCTGCCCCAGGGAGGTTGTGGAGTCTCCTTCTCTGGAGACATTCAAGCCCCGCCTGGACACGTTCCTGTGTGATCTACTGTAGGTGGTCCTGGTCTGAAAGGGAGCTGGACTAGATGATCTTTTGAGGTCCCTTCCAACCTCCAACACTCTGTGATTCTGTGATTCTGTGAACCTCCTATGCACCAGCTTGAACCCATTGCCCTTGTCCTGTCATTGAACGTGGCTGAAAAGAGCCTGGCTCCGTCCTCCTGACACTCCTCCTTGACATATTTATAAACATGAATGAGGTCACCCCTCAGCCTCCTCTTCTCCAAGCTAAAGAGACCCAGCTCCTTGAGCCTTTCCTCAGAAGGGAGGTGTTCCACTCCCTTCATCATCTTTGTGGCTCTGCGCTGGACTCTCTCCAGCACTTCCCTGTCCTTCTTGAGCTGAGGGGCCCAGAACTGGACACAATATTCCAGATGTGGCCTCACCAGAACAGAGAAGAGGGGCCTGTTCTTTAATCAGCTGCTACAACTACCTAATTTCCCACCCAAATATTGTCACAGTCATTTATTTATTTTTTTATTCTAATTTTTATATATTATTTTTTATTAATTTAAGATCTTTAATTTAATTAATGTAATTAATTTAATTAGTTTAATGGCTTCTTCTTGGCTAAATGCTGCAAGATAGTAGCCATGTCACAGTGATACGGCACTAACTCCAGGCACCAGCCCTGGCGTTGCCATGGCTATGTTAGAGTAGGCAGCCACCAGAGCCTAGAACGAGCTCGAGTGATGTCATGGCTATGTCACATAAGACAGAACATAGGCGGTAGCAGTGGCACCGGGTGCGTTGCTGGTGTGGGTGGATTTTGGAAGAGCTGCTGCAGACCAGGCTGGCAGACAAGAAGCCAGGTGACCAAGGGCTGATAAGGAAGGGCAGGGGAGGGATGGGCACGGGCTGTCTTTGATGAAGGACAGCGGCTGCTCCTTCTCTCTCTCCTCTCCTATTACAGGCAGATGCCTGGGTAGGGTCACGGCAAGATTGTGGCACCGGGTGCGTTGCTGGTGCGGGTGGATTTTGGAAGAGCTGCTGCAGACCAGGCTGGCAGACAAGAAGCCAGGTGACCAAGGGCTGATAAGGAAGGGCAGGGGAGGGATGGGCAGGGGCTGTCCCTGGTGAGGGACGGCGGCTGCTCCTTCTCTCTCTCCTCTGCTATTACAGGCAGATGCCTGGGTAGGGACATGGCGAGATGGTGGCACCGGGTGCGTTGCTGGTGTTGGTGGATTTTGGAAGAGCTGCTGCAGACCAGGCTGGCAGACACGAAACCAGGTGACCAAGGGCTGATAAGGAAGGGCAGGGGAGGGATGGGCAGGGGCTGTCCCTGGTGAGGGACGGCAGCTGCTCCTTCTCTCTCTCCTCTCCTATTACAGGCAGGTGCCTGGGTAGGGACATGGCGAGATGGTGGCACCGGGTGCGTTGCTGGTGGTGGTTTATTTTGGAAGAGCTGCTGCAGACCAGGCTGGCAGACACGAAGCCAGGTGACCAAGGGCTGATAAGGAAGGGCAGGGGAGGGATGGGCAGGGGCTGTCCGTGGTGAGGGACGGCGGCTGCTCCTTCTCTCTCTCCTCTCCTATTACAGGCAGATGCCTGGGTAGGGACATGGCGAGATGGTGGCACCGGGTGCGTTGCTGGTGTGTATGGATTTTGGAAGAGCTGCTGCAGACCAGGCTGGCAGACACGAAACCAGGTGACCAAGGGCTGATAAGGAAGGGCAGGGGAGGGATGGGCAGGGGCTGTCCCTGGTGAGGGACGGCAGCTGCTCCTTCTCTCTCTCCTCTCCTATTACAGGCAGGTGCCTGGGTAGGGACATGGCGAGATGGTGGCACCGGGTGCGTTGCTGGTGGTGGTTTATTTTGGAAGAGCTGCTGCAGACCAGGCTGGCAGACACGAAGCCAGGTGACCAAGGGCTGATAAGGAAGGGCAGGGGAGGGATGGGCAGGGGCTGTCCCTGGTGAGGGACGGCAGCTGCTCCTTCTCTCTCTCCTCTCCTATTACAGGCAGATGCCTGGGTAGGGACATGGCGAGATGGTGGCACCGGGTGTGTTGCTGGTTGGGTGGATTTTGGAAGAGCTGCTGCAGACCAGGCTGGCAGACAAGAAGCCAGGTGACCAAGGGCTGATAAGGAAGGGCAGGGGAGGGATGGGCAGGGGCTGTCCGTGGTGAGGGACGGCGGCTGCTCCTTCTCTCTCTCCTCTCCTATTACAGGCAGATGCCTGGGTAGGGACATGGCGAGATGGTGGCACCGGGTGCGTTGCTGGTGGTGGTGGATTTTGGAAGAGCTGCTGCAGACCAGGCTGACAGACCAGAAGCCAGGTGACCAAGGGCTGATAAGGAAGGGCAGGGGAGGGATGGGCAGGGGCTGTCCCTGGTGAGGGATGGCGGCTGCTCCTTCTCTCTCTCCTCTCCTATTACAGGCAGATGCCTGGGTAGGGACATGGCGAGATTGTGGCGCGCTTCTCTTCTCTCCCTTCTCCAACACTGAGCCAGAGAGCTGTCAGGACACTACAGGACAGATAAGGTAGCCCCAACCTATACCCTATTACGGTCTTACAGAGAGTTGAGAGCTCTCTCCAGCCATGGCAAGGCCAAGCATCCTTTTTCCCCAGGCAGCCAGAGGCTGAGCCACACATGAGCTCCTGGCACCAGTCTTAGCACCCAGGTCACAGCCCCCGGCAGGAAAGCAGGGGCTACTCGTGGCGATGGGGAGTGGCTGCTCTGTTCTTTGATGCTTCTGTTTTTGACAGCTAAGTCACTGCTCAGGGACATGACCAGATCATGGCACAGACCTGTCGTCTTCTTCCTCTGCCACTCATCTAGAGAGAGCTGCTGATTTCTACAGGGACATTGACCTACAGGTCAGGAAACACACATAGACCTAATTTTGTACTCTGTTATGGCCCTACAGGCCACTGTAGCTGTGGACAAAGGAAGCTCCAAACCATGCGCCATCCTTGTACCTTGTTATGGTCCTGCAGGCAGCTGGAAACTCCCTGTAGCCATGGAGACAAGGAGCTCCGCAACACCCAACATCTCTGCGTGAAACAGATCTCCAAATAAAGTTTGAGATCCATGAACCCTTTGGCTCTTTCTGCTGTTGTCATTTGGGGGAAAGCTTTTGGGGCCTTTCCTTTTGCATAAGTGCTGCATGAGCCTCAATACCTTGGGAAAAGAGCCCCTGTTGGCAGGCTCTTCCATGCAGACCACCTCTTTGACTGCAAGCACTCACCTTTTGATAGCACTTGGCATATGTCCCTCTTCAATTTTTGGAATCACGCTCCAATCTTTTGCCCCTGTTCTAATTCGCAATTTTGGGTAGCAGTTTTAGTTGCCTTATAGCAGGACTGTTGCTTTTCACATATATCCTGAGTCCCTGCCCTGCCTTTCTCACTAAATGAAGAGCACGAAACAAAAGGGAATGGCAAAAGAGCATCACAGAAGGTCCATCAGTGTCTCTCTCAACATGTTCTATTTCAGCTGCAGAAGGACACAGAGCAGTGTTGAACTGTACTAGAAGTGTTGGAAAAAAGGCAGGTTGACTTCTCTATGATTAAAATAGCCACCTTGCAATCACAAATAGCCAACGAGGATGAGATATGCTTTTAAGATACCCTGGCAGCTCAGCATGGAAGCTTTGGGTGTGCCATTTCATCCCAGACATTTGGTGCACACGGCACATCCATTTGTGGAAAACTCTCATTACATTGTTTTTCTCAGGTCTTCGCAGAAAATTAAGAGAAAAAACAACAAAGCACTGAGACCCTTTTAGGGGGCAGCCCCTCAGGTTTGCATGGTGGGGATTAGACCCAGGTATGACACAGTTCGGTGCGGGAGGGACATCCACAAGGAGGTCTAGGCTGTGGCACTCTGCAGTTTGGATCTGCTTTGGGGCACAGCAGCCACCTGACTGTTCCAAGGTGCTTGCTAGACCGATGCTCTGCTCACCTGCTGCATTCCTGGCTGGGAAGACCCTAAGCTCCCCGTTGATCCTCTTCCTATAATCTTTAGAAAGAGTGCCTGAAGATAGGAAATGAGCAAGCTGTCTTGTTCTTCTTTCACAAATCCAGATCAAAATTTATTTTCTTACATGAGCAAGCACTGGAGTGGAACTGGAGCAAAATATCCAGGAGACTGTTCCCTGCTATCAGCTTTCTGAGTTTCCAAAGGCAGCAGATTCGCACTTTCCACCACACTGAGCTAGATGTTGCGTCTCAACACACAAGAGGTCAAAAAGTATGTGTTTGGTAAATGATTCAGGAAAAAAGAAGATGAATGGAAAAATAATTGCAAGGCTTGATAACGCCTCTTATATGTCAAAAGCAAAGAATGCAGAAGCAAACACAAGCAAACAGATGGACAAGGCTCGAGACCCTGATATCCTGCTGTGGACCACAGCAGAATTAGCCTTCTGGGGATGACTGTAAGTGGTGTGTGGAAATTTAAATACCGCCTGTACTTAGTGAGCTTTTTACAGGATGTAATACCACCCAAGGAGAGCCGTGAGCATCCAAGCAGCCCTTTCCAGAACCCAGCCCTGCTGCTGAAGTCTTAACAAAAAAACTAACTGAAACAGGTAGAATAACACAGGAATAGCAGAATGTTGGCACCACACCTGACTGCTGTTATACTTCCTTACTGTGTAGGTGATGAAGCATGATATTAGCACCACACATTCCTATCAGGGTCCTTTCCCCACAAAGCCATATGCCTGTGCATTAAGAGAGCTTTTCCGAATCCAAGCTCTGACTCTATGAAACAGAGTCCCTAGAAGGCAGCATGCCTCGCTGGGTAGCACCTTTGCAAAACAATGAATTATTCTAAGCTTGATGATGTGGTCATGCTGATGCTGAGGACCTCGGAGGATTATCTGCTAAAAAGTCCAACTTCCTTCATAAACACCACTGAAGGATGATGAGAGGGTCTGGTATGCTGAAACTGCTTGGGTCGGTGATGATTTCAGACACATGTCTATGCTCCAAACGTTGTTGGCTGCAAAACAGGAACAGTGAGCTAGAAAGAGATGGAGTGGTACAATTGCTGATTTAAATAGTATTGCTTTTGCTGCATTTGAGAGTCTGGCCTAAGCCCTCTGATGAACAGTTACTTGAAAATCACATGCTTTCCTTTGTGGTCTATTTTTTTTTTTCTCTGTCTCATGCACTCCATATATAAAGGTATCTGTCTTCCTATGAAGGGAGTGAAAAGATTAATTTGTTAAGTCAAATATTGATGACTCCCAGAGAAAGGAGAGGAAGTCACCTGAAGATCATTTATTACATGCAAGTAGCTGAGGTTCCTCTGCAGAAAGGTATAACTGCAAATTTGTGACACAGGATTTCTGACAAGGGATGAGTCATCTCCTGTCCTCCCTGTCACACACCTGGAATTAATATCACTAATGGGTAACAGCCCTGTCATACAATGGGTCATTTTCCATTGATTTCAGCAGTTGCCATTACAAACCTTGGGGTGAGATTATCCAGAGAAGGTTCCAGAGCATCCCTGTTAAAAGGCATTGTGATCAGACAAGGGACTAAAAGGAACCTCTCATCCTTCTGGGGAAAACCAGGCAACTTTGCAAAGTCAAAAGGACTGTTCTGCTCAACATTGGCACGACAGACAGCTTAAGAGTATTTTACAGGGGGATTTTCCATTTGGTTTCAGCAAGGAAGGTAAACTAATTATGTGAATGAATGTTCCTGGCTGCGGCAATATCAACCATTTCAATGCATTTAGCCAATGAACTATTAAATACAGTATATCTTTAGCATCACAGGAGACAATAACTTACCTTGTGTGGCAGCTAATCATTGCTACCTCGCCTCAGTCTCTTTGAGTGGAGTTACACCCACTCGTAATCCGGCCATTCATGCTCAGTCATGCATACAGCCACCTCCAAACAGACACAGTCCTACTCATCACCTCCTCTGCTCTCACTTAAGCTGCAATTTGGAGTGTGTTTCAATACTAAAATGAGTCTCGGCAGCACAAGAAACCTGTCTTGTACTCCCTCTCGTTTAATGTGGCAGTTCCCTGCTCTCATCATTCATCTGACGAAGAGAGTAAACCTCTCACTGCAAACGCTGCTCACCCTGACAGCAAGTGGCTGCTGGGCTGCTGCATAAGGCAGCCTTACAAAATATGATGCAGAAATGGTGTGTATTTTTGTAGGCATTGAAGTGGCTCATGAAAGCAGCTTGCACCTGTAGAAACAGAGTTTACAGAGATTCACCTTGAATTCTTAAATTCAGAGGTAACACTTTGGGCTGGTCTGGCGGATCAGCTCTTGGCCCAGTGCTGGTCCTGTTGAGCTGGCACTGGCACCCTGAACCGTCACCTCTGTGCCTCCGCGTCCCAGATCTCTGAGTTTCAGGCTGCTGCTTGGCCTTGTACCAGTGCCTGAAACAGGCCTGCGTGATCCTTCTACAGCAAAGACCAGGTTTCTTCCAACAACATTTTACCAATGTTACTTGTGCCTTCTGGCTCAGGAGGGAGAAAGGATGCAGAAGTTGTCACCAGAGCTTTTAAAATAAAATTTCTTTCTTCTTTCACATATTCAGGCTGCTCTCTTCTTCCCCCTCCACATGGCACAAGTCTTGTTTTTTTTTTCTGAGGGCTGAGAGTAATTTTCTTAAATTGTCATCTTTTATTTTAGGCTGGAATAAAGTTTTTGTGCATTTCTGGCCATCCTGTCTCTGGTGAGTAGCTGTAGCTCAGCACTGAGGGGCTGTTTCTCAGTGTGTTCCCTTGAACGTTGATACCCGCAATTCCCAAAGCTTGTTGGTGATGAAGATAGTAACGTCCTGGATGTGCTAGTGTAATATTTGGATTTTTTTCAAAGTTACTCTTAGGTGTTCCTCTTTAAGTGGTCTTCACTTTTACTTGGTCATGTCTATACAGGGACAGTCAGGAAAGTTGATTTAAATTAACTAAAGGCAGGAGTTTAAAGTGAATTAGCAAAATTGCATTAAATCTCCCATTTCACAATTAAAGTGGCCTTAATATGACTTAGCCTCGGAAGAGAAGAAAACTAAATCAAATCAAAGCCACTCTAATTCTGACAGTTGCCACAAAGGGCTTTAATTAATGCGGTTTAAATAATCCACTTAAAAATTCAGATCAACTTTTCTGAGCAGTTTCGTGTGAACAAGCCCTTACAACTGCTCTGCACTGAAATGATTTAGCTTGGTTGGATAGTTTTCAGTCATAAGGTAAATCTGTGCAAGACATACTCTGATGAAAGCCTCACTACAGAGGCTTGCACTCGGGTAACTGTATCAACTGGAAGACCTGCATGAATATAAATCCAGGCTAGTTTATCTCTTTATAATGCCTACTAGTTCCAAGCTGCTGTACTTTCATACCATTACACACACGCGCTTACACACACACACACACAAAAAAAAAAGCCTACCTCATCAATTTAGGAGAGGAAAGGGAAAATTATGGCTGCAGCCCTATTTCTCTCCCTTGGTTAGTGCAGAGGTCAGCTGTGTTGGTAAGTAGTTGGTATAATTTGCATTGTGCCCCAGTGAGTCCTTACGCTGTATGCAGGCAGGCTGCAATCAGGCTGGGATTTATTTTAGGTGGGATGAGACTTACATTAGCACGAAGTTAATTTGCTTCAATGGGCCTTAGAAAGGCATAAATTAGGGTGCATAGTGATTTTGTCTTTTTTCTTTACCTTTTTTTTTTTTTCTTTGTATGCCTTATATTTGGCTAGTGTCAGTTCTGGCTGGGGTCACAGCAGAGGACGTGGCTTACAAACAAAAAAACCCTCACAGATAACATTGGCCAAGGGAAATAAAAAAGAAGACTATTTCAGCAAAATCAGACATCTAGTCAATTTGGAGTATATCTCATCAGTGTGAACATCAATCTGTCCCATTAAATAGTACGTCCTTTAATTCCTTTTGAACAATTCCCTTTGTAGCTAAAATGCTTGATGAAGGTAGTGTGGCCCTTTTTTTTTAGCAGGAATATGGATGTTTGACTTTCTCAATCAGCTGGAAGTCCTTCAGCAGGGGGTTCCCTGAGGCACACAGCATTCCTTGGCTGGTGACCCTCATTCCCTGTGCTGCTTTACCCTGGCAGGGACAGCAAAGCACAGAATTTCCACCAGGGATTTTTCACTTTTCCCAGAACTTGCCAGTCTCTCAGCTCAAAACATCATCCCCTTTTTTTGGGGAGGGAATAATCTGACTATTCCAAAGTGCCCTTCTTGCTGCACGGATTCCCAGACTGGTGTGTACTGTGCTGCCCCTACTCTCCCATCCCTCCTGGATCGTGTTTGATGGTCCCTGGGTGCTGCCAACTGATGATGCCTTGCTCTGGACCAGGGCAGGCACTCCAACTGCAGTTAGCAGAGCTCTTGCTTTTCATCACATTTATTAGGCTCTACCTTTGTGAAAGAGCTCCCCTGAAATAACTCCGGCAGTTGCAGTGCTCTAGCAGCACTGTACACAAATAAAATATTCCCAGTGAAAAAAGTGTCAGCATCACCTCCGCTGGATCAAAAGTCATGTCAGAGAAGATATCAAAGCATGAAAATCTGCTCACATAAAAAAGCCAAAAGCCTGAAGCCATCCCAACCACCTTCAAACGAGTTGAGAGTTTGCACACAGAGCTGCTATGCAGTGATGATGGATCAAGAGGTAACACAATTTCTAGCCAAACTCCTTCAGCTGCTGCCATCTTTTTGCAGAGTTGTTTTTAAACTGCACAAAGTTTAACTTCTGGGGGAAAACAAAACACAATTGCACAGTGCTGGAAATCCTACTTGATTCAAAGATTCAGCTCCTGACAGGTACAGTTTCTTTTAGAGCCGGAGAAGAAGGAAATATCCCATCCCAGTCAGAGATGCAATCTGTAAGGGAACTGTTTTCTGCACAGATTTTACAGGTGTGGGGAGCAGCTGGCTCTGCGGATGGGTAATGGGGCACACAGGGCCCCAGCTCAACGTCATTAGCTCAGGTGCCACCCGGGCAGGAGGAACCTGCAAGTCGCTCAGTTTGACGGACCCTGTCATTTATTCACAGGAGCACCTGCCATGCACAAGATGCTTTCCAAGCCCATAAAAAGTATGATTTTTTTTTTCTCCCCTCTCCCTAAAGAATTTGCAATCCAACAGACAAGTTGCACTTTAGGCATCTTTGAAACAATTTTCCTGTGGAACCGATTTGATTCACTACATGTGACACAGCGCTGAAGGCTGTGAAGTCCCCCGTGGGGCTGCAGAAAGCCTCAGCAGAGCTGTGTTATTTGTGTTATACTCTGCCCTCATGAAAGGAGACCCTGAGGGCCATGGATGAAGTGGACACCAGCTTGTAACACATTCTGTGCTTAGTCACCAGCTTAGGCAAAAAAAGATAAAATTCCGCTATTTGGATTTTTGCAGTTGAATATTTGCATTTTGTCATTTTTGACTTGGGTATTGATGCAGGAAGATAAATGGTAGCAAAACTCAGGGGATCCTGGTTTCATATTGACTCCAGATGTTTTGTGTGCACAGCACAGGGCCTGTACACAAGTCCGTCAGCAGCTGGGGCAAAAAAGCATCTTCTGCTGCCCCATACTAAAGAAAACATCCTTGTTATCTCCTCTTTGCACTTTTTATCTCTTCCCAGTAGGTCTGTGAGGTAGGAGCCCTTTGTAAGCACAAAGACTGAGAGAAGGGAGATAACTCATGTCATTTATAGGGTAGGCAGCTTCCCCCAGTCCTGCCCATCTGGTGTCCTCATGAGATCTTGTTCTTCACTCATTAAGGCATTTGAGCGTTTTTCACTCTATGAAATCTTCAGTATTTCCAGTTCTGGAACTTAAAGCTAAATCTAATGTTTCTACAAATTTGATTCTTTGGTGCTGTTGGAAGGGAAAACCAGTATTTTTTAGTGATGTCGCGTGTGATCGGTGTTGGTGCACCATTTCTTGGGGATGTAGGTGCCTCCATCGTTGTGCCATGCACTATTTCAGTCCTTTCCTGTAGTTATTTATTGGAAAGCCTAATTCTGAATTTCAGATTCTGAAGTCTAAATTCTGTTTAATATTACTTATGGGATCTTATTATGTGGCTTATAAATACAGAGACCATTGCCAGTTATTCACAGAATCACAGAATCACAGAATGTTAAAGGTTGGAAGGGACCTTAAAGATCATCTAGTCCAACCCCCCTGCCAGACCAGGATCACCTACAGTAGAGCGCACAGGAACGCGTCCAGGCGGGTTTTGAATGTCTCAAGAGAAGGAGATTCCACAACCTCCCTGGGCAGCCTGTTCCAGTGCTCGGTCACCCTCACAGTAAAAAAGTTTTTCCTCATATTTTTCTGGAACCTCCTGTGTTCCAGCTTCCACCCATTGCCCCTTGTCTTGTCAGTGGACGCCGCTGAAAAGAGCCTGGCTCCGTCCTCCTGACATTCCCCCTTGACATATTTATAAACATTAATGAGGTCACCCCTCAACCTCCTCTTCTCCAAGCTAAAGAGATCCAACTCCTTCAGCCTTTCCTCATAAGGGAGATGCTCCACTCCCTTCATCATCTTTGTGGCTCTACGCTGGACTCTCTCAAGCAGCTCCCTGTCCTTCTTGAACTGAGGGGCCCAGAACTGGACACAATATTCCAGATGTGGCCTCACCAGGGCAGAGTAGAGGGGCAGGAGGACCTCTCTCCACCTACTTGCTACTCCCCTTCTAATACACCCCAGGATGCCATTGGCCTTCTTGGCCACGAGGGCACACTGCTGGCTCATGGTCATCCTGCTGTCCACTAGAACCCCCAGGTCCCTTTCCCCTTTGCTGCTCTCCAGCAGGGCAGTCCCCAACCTGTACTGGCACATGGGGTTATTTTTTCCCAAGTGCAAAACTCTACACTTGCCCTTATTAAACTTCATAGGATTTCTCCCCGCCCAGCCTTCCAGCCTGTCTAGGTCTCTCTGAATGGCTGCACAGCCTTCTGGTGTGTCAACCACTCCTCCCAACTTCGTGTCATCAGCAAACTTGCTGACAACATTCTCTAATCCCTCATCCAGATCATTGATGAATATATTAAACAGCACCGGCCCAAGCACTGACCCCTGAGGGACCCCACTAGACACAGGCATCCAACCAGACTCGGCCCCATTGACCACAACCCTCTGGCTTCTTCCCTTCAACCAGTTCTCGACCCGCCTCACTACTTGGTCATCCAGACCACACTTCCTCAGTTTACCTATGAGAATGCTGTGGGAGACGGTGTCGAAGGCCTTGCTGATGTAATATATTCATGAAAACCAGACCTACACTTAATCCATGTGAATAGTCGGCGGAATGGTGATACCTCGATTTGGGGGCATTTAATATTCGTTATTCCTCTGTATGAAAAAAGGTGTTCCAACAGTTCAGTCACTAACTGAGTACATCATCAAATAGCTCTGTCATGAATAAAGCAAACATGAACAGTTCCCAAACAGCCCTGAATTTGGGATTTTGTCCATTTAGTAACTTATGTTACAAAGCAGTAAGTTAAATTCCACACATGCATGTGAAAGTCCTTATATTCAGAAATGTGAAAGTTTCTGAACATAGTTGCACTTATTAAAAAAAAAGTTCAGTGAATAATCATCCAAAGAAACCCTCTTTATGGATGTTTATGGAGAGAAAAAAAATGCTTCAGCCAAAAATTGGGAAGACATGGGGGAAGTCATGTTTGTATAATTAGAAATTTTACTATCTGATTACGGTGTTTAGGTGCTGCAGCGAAAAATCTTGTCAGGGTTTTTACATTGATCTGATTAGGGCAGTATAATATTTTTGGGGTGTCAACCCAAAATAAGCTGCTTTCTTTTTTCTCTATGATCAAAAACTTTCACTTGGATTTAAATGGATGGTTTTTTCCAACCTGAAACGGATGATTTTGCTTGGAGGCTGCTTTTTTTTTTTTAACAAAAAAATATAAAAGGAAACCTAGATACATAAAAGCAAGGAGGTGGAAACAGACCAAGCTCGAGGTGATCTGAGATAGCTGCCTTCAGATCTCTTCTCCACCTGATCAGAGAAATTTAAAACCAGCTCAAAGTGTGGGTTATGGGGGAAATGATGGAAGTCAGTTCACTTTGGTAAGTGGCCTCATCACTGCGTGCAAGTTATCCTCCTGGGTTTGTTCCAGTGAATCCTGCTGTTGAGAGCTGAGGTGCAGAGAGACAGCCCTGCAGTAGGGTGTGAGGTGTCCTCTGGGAGCAAGAATATGCGGAGGCAGAGCCCTATTTTGACCGAGCCAGGGAGGTCAAATGAAGGAAGGGAAAGAGCATAAGTGCTCCCACAGCAGCCTTCATTTATTTTGTATGGTCTGGTGGGGAGGGGAGAGAGTCAAAATACTCGGGAAATCCAAAATATAATATCACTGCTCGAGGTGAAACAAGCTCAGCTTTTAGCTTGCTCTGACTCCCTGTATTCAACTCACATTTCTAGATGCTTTTGCCTCGAATTGGAACTGTCTCTGAAAATGCATGTCCTGCAAACTTGTTTTTCCACTCTTGATTTCTCTCACTCCATTCTGTGGTTGTGTTCAGCTGTTTCTATGTTCTATTCTTGCACTGACCTACTGGTATTTTTTTTCAGCAACCTCTGAAGAAATAGGAGATAAAGACGGAGCCCTGTGAGATTCCCACTCTAATCCATCGCCAAGGCAGGGTTCTTTGTGTGTTGCCTAGCCAAATGGATGGTTTGCCATTTTCTTGTGAGCCTTGACCAGATCCCATCCCTCCCGACGGGGTGGGATGATGCAAACAAAAGATTTGGAAGCTGCTCTGGCTTGTGACTAATGCATAAGCAGGTGGGAGAGAGAGTATAATCGGTCCTTCCAACTCTCCAAGCCACCAGGCAGCTGGAAGCCAGGAAGCTGAGCCTTGTGCTCTGGCATATGATCACCACAGGCATGCTGGAGCAAAATGGCACAACAGCTGGGGGCTGGCAACTGCTCCGCAAGAAGCATCTGCTGGGCTTGGGAATAGGATGTGGGAGAATCAGCACCAACCACCTGGATGATGCCTATTTCTTCTTCTCCTGGTTCTGTTTGAAAGTCCATCCATTGTGCCCCTGTCCTCTGACTCTGGCCACTCTGAAGGAAGAGTCCTTGATCCTCTTGGTGGGTGATCGGCCACCATCTCTTCCCACATCTGTTTGTGTGTGACAAAGAATGATGCTGCACCTCAGGTTGAATCTTTGCAGACCAGTGGGGTGGGTGTTAACTCCTGTGAGGAGCTTTGTTTTCCTTTCCCTTCAGTTCCCTCAGCTCTGGAGAACTCTGAATAATGAACGTGGCCTTTATAAGCTGGATGAATTAAGCAGTGTTCGGCTTAATTAGGGGGATGGTTACTCAGGGAAGAAATGGACGTGTGCGTCAGGAATGCAGTCCAAAGTGGGGTGTGAGAGAAGGTGGGCAAAGACCTGCCTGCTTACAGCAAGGTAAGTATCCACGTACCCTCTTTGGACAAACTAACATGCTTAACAGTCAGTGCTCACAACAATCTCTGAAGTGGCTTTTTGCAGCACCGTCTGTCAGCATTCAATGGCTTTCTGCTTGATCCCCAGTTAAGATTTATTATTCCTATTACAGGATCACTTAAGCACCCTGCACTGACTGAGCTGGGCGTCACCTGGAGCATAAAGATGATCCCAAATTATACTTGTAAGGTTAGGCTGGGTTTTTCTCCTGCATGCATTAAGAAAATGAGTGTGTGGTATTTACTGTTTTCCAGCTGAGTAGTTGTGACCTCAGAGGCATTTCACATTGAGAGGAACAGGAAATATCCATTTTCTGCATGAGCCTGAATGGCACGTAAAACCCCAAAAGCCAATTGCCAAACACACCCAGACTTTTTTCCTAACTATGACAGCAGAATTGATGGACATGCAGGTCTCATTTCCTAATGTTTGAGTGTGTGATAAAGCCTTAGCTAAGTTATTTCTTTTTCCTGCACTTTATTTTCCCTAATATTAGATAGCAGATAATGGTGGAATTTGTAGGGTGTTTAAGTAGCTACAGGTAAGTGGAAATTTTAAGTGTGAAAATCTCAAGTGTAAGCTTTTGGAGAGGCAAAGACTCAGCCTTTCTCTGTGCAGCAAAAGTACAATGGGATCCTGAGGCAGAAATAAATACTGAAGTGTCTGAAATGAGGGTACACGTTCACAGACTTCAGCTCTCTTTTTTCCTCCTAGGAGTCGACTGTTTTTCTAAACATTGTAAGTTCTCTTTTTTTCTCCTGAAGCTCTTGTGCATTCTGATTTTCATTAATGGTTTTGTATTAGCTTTCAGCTTTCTGCCAGTCTGTTGTCTTTAGCCTTGGAGGTCAGTTTTTAGTCTCCAGCACATGCTTAAATTTTCAAAGATACTGGAGAATTTAAAGCTTATTGAGAGCAACCCTAATGACACCGGAAGAAACACTCAAGTGCCCAAGTAAGGCATAAATTTTGGAGCCTTGCTGAATAGATTTAAATCTCGAATAATGCTACAGAAGTAGGGCAAGTTGTATAGATTTATACTGGGAGTTTGGAAACAGAATCAGGACTTAATTTGTGTTACTGGAAGCACCTGTAACACGCTAATAGATAGGTGCACTGTTGTATAAATGCAGTTAATGAGAATGATTTGAGACTTCCTCTGTACTGTACTTTTGAAGGTTTACTGTAAGATACTGGAGTTGTAGCAGAAATTGCAGAAAGCACCATGTCTCCACGGTACATTATGTGCAGTGCTTCCCAGCGGCAGTAAATGGTCTGTCTTAATCAAAAAGGTCACATTTCTTCCTATTACTACCTGCCTAGAGAAACTAGAATAACTTTTGGCCAAGGAATGCATTAGTTTAAATCTTAAATTTCAAAACCGAATTACACAAAGACTTGCAGATGTGATTCATATGTCCCCCATTACTTCCAATCTCTTTCTTTTTCTTTTGCTGACTTAGATTTGTGTGAGAATTGTGGTGCTGTCGGTAGCAACTGCGGTGGTTGGAGGCTTGGCATGGGCATCCAGACATCCCTGGTGAGCTGGAACTTTGCTTCCCAACCTTAGCTCAGCTGCCTTGCTGGTCACCTCCTCCTGTTGGAGGTCATTTAGCCAAACTTGTCCTAGCGAATCATCTGCTCATCCAGAGTCACTCTTGTACTTGCAAATTATCCTCAAGCTGCCATAGCTTTAGGTTTAAATCACTGTGTTCTGCTATTTGCAAGGTTCAAGGAGAGTCTTCTGTGGGCATTTGTTGGCCTTTGGGCTCTGCCCAACCCAACTGCTGCAGGTGCATCTTTGGGGAGTTTTGTCTGTACCTGCTGTGATGAATGAGCGTCCCAGTTTGGTAAAGTGGGGATAGCACTGGTTACCCAACCATTGCAGACGCCTGCCATGAAGATTTATGAAGTGATATTTTCAAAATGTAAAGCCTTATGTGTGCCAGGTGCTGTGATCTATCAGTAGCAAATAGAATAAACATTGGGTGGTTAAATATTTAAAGCACTGTCTTTGGAATTGGGACATCTGTGGCCTTTTCCAATTCTGTTAGTGGCTTCCTGCCTGTCTCTGGATGAGACATGTCCCTGCTCCTGCCACTCCTCTCCCCCTGGCTGTTATATAATACATATATTTAGTCATGAACTCCTCTGGTGAGTGATGCTCGGTATGAGTCCCTCAAGGCTTTGTTCGAAAGATTTCAGCCCAGTCTCAATCTAGGAATGGAAAGGAGGAGCAGCTCTTCCACCAGCCACCCTCAGTTCTGTTTCAACTTCAAACTTTTCTGCTATTGTCTGTTCCCACTGTTACATCTGCTGTAGAACTCGGTATGCAAGGGCTGTTTTAGGGTGTCACTTTGTCACAGCTCTAGGAAACATCTGGGTCAAAGCAGTGATAGCTGTATGAAGTGCAATGGCTTGAGATAGAGAAGATGGCTGGGAATAGACTATTTAAGCATCGCTTCTGCTTTTAAACTCTGATTTGATGAACAGAAAACAAACACATATTCCTGTAGCTTTGCCAATAAGTCTTTTCACTTTTTAAGACAAACTTGATGTTGATTTTTCTTCCTGGTTGGTGCATTTCTGCTTATTTCAGAGCTCAAGTATACAGATATATAGCAGGGTGCCTGCCCCTTTTTGTGTCATATCAAAATAATGATGAAAAAGTTGCCTCAGTTGTACCTCAGAGTGGTTTATCAGAGTAGTGGACGTGGATTCAGTTAAACTGAAGCAGTAGCCCCAACACCAACTATGAGAGATTGCTCTCTGACTGTCATGGTTTGTATGATTTCCAGCTGTAGATCTTGAGAACTGACAAATCTTTAGTGGAATCTCATATTTGTCCATGTAAAATGTCCTCATTCAGCCATTTACTCATGCAAGTACTTCCCTTGCCCTGGAAGTACATCTTAGGCTGCTGTTCACTTATGTGACTGTGACCCACTAAAATACTTAACACAAACATCTTCTATGAATCACATCCAGGGCGCTTTCATAGTAGTGTTCCTTCAAGGACTACAACACAGTCTACACTTTGTCCCTGGATTCTTGTTATCAGCTTCTGACTCAACTGCAACTTGCATATTCTGTAAAGAAGAACTTGTTTTTTTCTACAGTACTTAATGTTCGGAGAGAGTTTAATCAAGAAACATGAGTAATTGGCATTAACATTCACTTCTGAGCCAGAGAACAGCTTTGATAGCATCTATACTCATTAGACTTTCCATTCCATACACTGTTCATTACAGTGAGCATTCTTTGTATTGGCTTTTACTTTGTAAATACAGCACAGATTCTGCTTGGCACAGAAGCATGCCTTGAACAAACACTCTGTGGTTACACTAAAAAGTTTTAACTGTCAAAAAAAAAATGAGCACTGCAGGTCCTTTGAGAAAATTTCTAAGCAATCTGCAACGTGACAGAAAAACCTTCAATGACAGGATGCAAGATTTATTTACTGGCTGCCTATTTGGAATGAGTAGGATTTATTTTGTTCACATACCAAAATGAATCCTTGAAAAAGCTCAAGCTTCAACTTGGGAGGCCTGATAGAAGTTTATTGGGGTGCACTTATGGAGCCAGGACCACTTTATGCAATGCAGGAGCATGAACCATTGCAGCAGCAAGATGGTCGTGGTACTTCACACTTCTGCCTGTTTATGTAAAAGTCCTGAACAACAAAGGGATGCTGATCCCCAAAATGACTATATCAGCATGTCTGCATCGCAATCCCTGTCCTCCTACCACTGGAATTAGTACAGGTGAGAGGAGTTTGAGCACCTTACAGACTCTCTTTACTTTTTTTAACACATCTTAACTACAGATGTATGAATGAGCACTTCCTCTATTCACTGTGGAAAAGAAGCACATAGAGTAATGCTCATTTTCATCTAGCTTATAAAATAACAATAAGAATATTATGTTATCGTAATATCTAAAATGGCCCTAGGGCAGAGGATAGGAAGTGTGTTCTGTGTCAATTCACCCCTTCACTCCATGATTAAATTTGCATCCAAATCAAGTAGTTCAAAGTCTCAATTTGTTTAATGAGTTGACTTGACAAATAGATAATTTTCTCTTTTAGCAATTACCCTGAAAATGTGAGACAGCGGGAGCCCTGATCTTCAATACGAACAGACTGGGGATCTTGTTCTCCCGTTCTATGATACATAACATTTCCACAACTTTAAAGCGTTTCTCAGGTAATGTGCCATCTATTATTTCAGGCGATGCTGACTATGCTCATGTTGAGGGAAGTACAGAAATGTCAATTGCTTTATGCCAGAGTTTGAGAATAATGGAAGAACTCTTGGGTCCCAGTAGCCTGCTGTGACCATCTGACCTGACTTTGTACTCATTGCTGCACCCTGCAGGGTGATGTGCAGTAGCCAAATCATTTCAAAACGCTTCAACCTGTTTGCTTGATCCACAGCTTTCTGAGTATGATATAGCCAGGAGCCAGATAGTCTTAGGGGCTGCTCCTCATTTAGGAACCCTTGTTTGAGAAATCTTGTCCCACAAGCACCTTTCCAACAGCAATATTGTATGAGGTTTGTTTGGTTAGGCTCTTCATCCTGCATATAGCAACGCAACTCAAGAAGTAGGGCTTGGCTTGGTTTCAGCCAAAGTTTGTGCTCACTGAGCTAAGCGTGAAATTTCCCATGATGAAGAACACAGTAGTTGAGCTCCCTGGGACAACAGTTTCCCAGCTACCTCTCCCTAGATATAATGATTTTGCTCTTTCCAGCCTTACGTTCTTCAAGACTGTATCCCAGAAACAAGATTGAGGGGAAACCAAGCCACCTTTTACTTGTCTGATCTCGAAGCTGATCTGGGAGGCTGGCTCTGTGAAAAAACCTTGCCCCCTCCATGTACAGGTGAAAGTGCTGCCAAGCCTCACCTCTGACTCTTATTCTCTGTCCTGAGCTCTTTCCCATCATCGCAGCTGCTGTGAGGCATTTGTAGGACAACACTTGCAGTAAGTCCATGCCAGGGCAGACCATTTTTGTGCCATTTTCCTATTGCCCAGTAGCACTGAAGGAGCTACAGCCCACTGGAGAGATAATTACCAGGTGTTGGTGGCCACAGTTTCCTTTCCCTCCATGCTGCAAAGATCACTGTTCTTATTAAAAGGTAGTAAGAGCATGGTATTGTTACTACTGTTGCTGTTGCTTCGTAGTAACAGCACCAAAACGTGGGTTGTTCCAGCCACACAATTTTCTTACTGCCTTTTCCTGCTTTTTCTTCACTGTTTCTAAGCTGTGCTCTCCCTCAAGAGAGACTGACTCTTCTTCTTTCTTGTTCTTTTCCCCAAGCCTGTAGCTCTGGTTCTTGCAGAGAGTGGAGGGAGAAGTCTGTTGAGGGGACAGAAAGTAAGGGGATCAGAGCAAGAACAGGAGGGTGATATGGACCAGAGGAAGAATGAGCTCAAGCAAAGAGTATGAAGACAGAACAAGGGTGAGAAGAAAAAGATAGTAGCATGAATATGGGTGAGATGAAGTAACACGAGGCCTTCAAGACAGAATTAGAGCAGTGATGAAAAGGGCTAAGGACTGTCTGCAAAGAGACACACAGTCTGAATGGTAGTGGATAAGGAGCTTTAGCTGCGGTGCTGTGAATGTTAAAGAGAGGATGAAAACAGGCATCAGAGAGCTTGTGATAACGTAGGTAGCCAGAAGGGACCTCAACTCAGCTCTTCAGACCCCAGAAGCTCATTGGAACCAGGTGGGATGCTTATGAGAACAGGCTTTCTTGGGGAATTCGTGGGGCTTTCTGTATGGAAGTAGCATAGAAAGACCTTTGCACAGCAGATTGTTGTCACTGCTGGCTTCGCTTCTAGCTGGAAATAGAAGGCGGAACAAACCCAACTTTTTCTTTTCCTCCAGCAATCCTCAATCATTGAAATATTGAGTCAGTCTGTGAGTTTGGTTTAATC
The DNA here is from genome assembly GCA_020746105.1 of Trogon surrucura. Taxonomy (NCBI): domain Eukaryota; kingdom Metazoa; phylum Chordata; class Aves; order Trogoniformes; family Trogonidae; genus Trogon; species Trogon surrucura. The sequence goes on along the minus strand of CM036619.1, from coordinate 7,777,253 downwards.
AATGCTGGTCTGTTCAAACTTGTCACTTACAGACAAAAATGCATGTATGCTGGAAGTGAAAACAAGATCAGAAAAAACAAACATTATTGACAATGACCTCTGAGCAAAAGGATTTTATTTCTGCTACTCCCATGTATTTTAAACCTCCTAGATCCAAGTTCACAGTAACAGTCAGAGCTAAAAGTTCAGAGACCTTAGTTCACAGTAAGGAACTTGAATAAATGACCTGATTTGTCAGAGGTCTAGAGCACTGACTTCCCATGAAAACAGTGGAAATGTCAAGTACTGAGTGTCTTCCAAAACAAAGTTTTAATTAGTTATGACACTTTCTCTGATCCCAGGGTCTTTGACATGTCTCCTGTGATATCTTAGACCTTTCAGCTTGGTTTCCAAGTAGAGAAACAATAAGCGACCCAAAGTCTGGTATGTTCTAAGTGTTTTGTTACTCAATCTGGGAAAAAGTGCATCCCAAAACTATGCAAAATTTTCTTCCTTTTCTATGTTGAGGTCAACAACCTTATGAAAAAAAAAGCAATCCTCTGGTCATGGAGCTCGTTCTCAATAGAAAAAGCTGTGAAGGATACCTGGTGTAGCTGAAACTAAATACAACACATCTTTCCAAGACTAAACAATGGTACTATGAAGAGTACTATGTTACTACGTGAAACCATACTGTCTGCTGATACCTGCCCTGAGTATGTTCATGGCAGATATTTAACTCTGGGCATCTGACTGAAACAGTCACCACAGGGTTTTTTTTTTGTGTTGATTAGCTCCATTTTGGCTAAAAGAACCAAATTCGCAAAAGGAGAGATGGAGAAATATTGCATACCAGCGTGATAACCTTGTGTGACAGCATAGTCATGATAAATACGCTATACATCTAGAAGTTCAGTCTGATACATAGTCTGGACCAAAGGGTTCTCTCGCAATGTGGTGATCTATTGTATTGCCCAGCCAACTGGAGTGACATTAAAATGAATTATACCAGGCTCCTGGTTTGGAAATTGTCTAGTCCATTATTTTTTAAGTACAGATTTCTTAAAGGGCAAAAGGAACCTTGGAGAGAAAGAATGAATTGGAAACAAATTGTAACCGTGACATTCTGCCCTCTTTCCTCTCCTTGCCATTTTTGGCAATTAGGGCATTATTTCCTCTTTCCTGTCAAGGACCGTTAGAGTTTGAAAAAGGCTTTTCAGTCTCTTGCCTTTGTTCTGATTTGCAGAAAGAGAAGAAAAGAGTTGTTTATCCTTCTGTCTCTGCACAGCTACTTCTGCGCTTCCTTTTCCCTGTTACATGTCCTTTTCTTGTTTTCTGATACAGTTTTATAAAGTGAACACAAGAGATGGAATAATGGGTTGTCCAGGCTAAACACATAGTATTTTACAGCTCCTTCATGATGCCACAGACGACAGTGTGCTGTACTGCTCAACCAGTCCCCATGCTCACGCTTTTCTTTGTGTTTATAGTAATTACATTTCTGTATGTTATTGTTCTTCCCTCTGACTCATGTGTGAGAAGGTCTCCAAGTTGCCTAATCCATTCTCAGGTTATTAGGTAAGGTAATATTTTTTTTTTAAATCAATATTAATTTAAAATATCCTACCGATTATCTTACACATTTCCAATTGTGTAACTGCCATAGCTTTTGTATTTCTGCAGTAGCTAAAAAACTCTTCAGTATCACGGTAAACATGCAACATGCATTCCCTGGTAATAGCTAGTGCTTTCACAGCATCAGATAGGATGATCCCCAGAAAGACATACTGATTTTGGCTTGTCCAAGATATCTAGTAAGAAAATGCAACTGTGATCCATTGCAGCCTATCCGTCTCTGCAAGCTGATTGTTCCCACACAGATCACACATACAGGTGCTGAGTGGTATTATGTGAATTCAGCAATTCACAGAATTATTTGGTTGTGATCAGTGTCCTCATCTCCCCCACACCTCCATTTGAAAACTGAGCTCTTACAGGCACTCGTTTTGTATTTTGATTTCTTTGGTCTTCAGAAAAGAGCACAATTTAGCATGGTACCCAGATAGATCAGGTGCCCATTGTGGGTGAATAACCCTCAACCTTGGATCTACAAAATTGTTTAGTAGCTTGTTGAGTCTAAAGGTGGAGGAGACTCACAGGGTCACAGAACGGTTTGGGCTAGAAGGGACTTTAAAGACCATCTAGTTCCAAACTCTCTGCCATGGGCAGGGACACCTCCCACCGACCAAACTGCCCAAAGCGCCATCCAGCCTGGCCTTGGACACTTCCAGGGAGGGGGCTGCCACAACTTCTCTGGGCAACCTGTTCCAGTGCCTCACCACCCTCACAGCGCAGAATTTCTTCTTTACATTTAACCTATATTTTAGTTCGAAATCATTATCCTATGTTTCATCTGAATTCATACACAGTTGGCTTTGGATGTGCTAATCAGATATCCAGGATAGTTGCTCAGGTCAACATGGCTTTGATTTTGCGTGAATTCCTTACAACTGAAGTCCTAATTTTGTACTGTGATGCCTAAGTCACCTGCAGGAAATAAGATTTTGTAGGAACATAGGTTGGTTGCTTATTTTGACAGATGCTGAAAATATTGGTGTAAGTACTGTTTTCTGATAGTTCATATTGCTGTCTGCACCACTTGGCTCTATTTCTCACCTAGTTTAACCTAAATTTTTCAGTGTGCAATCCCTGTGGAGTGATGACCAATTTGTGTAATTTAATAATTACAAATAATTGCATACTTTGGATTTTTCCAGCGTCGTGAGCAGCTGCTGATGGATCTACAGGCATAGAGTCTCTGTCTGTGCCCTCCCAAGGCTCTCTTGGAACTGCTCAGTGATGTTAAGCACTTAAACAGCAGGGACTTGCTGGGAATAGTCCAGCTTGCTCTGGTATTAAAAGCCATTTAGCAAATGGTGATAACTAATTTAATTAAGATCAGATGCTAATGCCATTGTGAAGATGATGCCGTATGGACATGGCCCTACTGTTTTTTTGGCTCTGAAGCATCGTTCTCTGATTTTTTGGAGTGCCATGACATAAATGCAGTATCACACTGACAATAAATGTGCAATAAATGGTTGGAGTATTCAGGTATTTGCCATTCAAACAAGACATTTTTTCTGTTCAGCTGTCAGATGTCATCAAGACCAGCAGTTTTATCACTCTTCAAATAATTCATTCCTCAAATGACTGATCCTCAAAATGATCAATGTTCTGAAATTCTTGTAATTTACATTTTGGATCTAATTTATACACTAAATTACACAGAGGTTGGTCTGCTAGTATATGTCCACTTTTTGTCAGTCAGTAGGAGGATTCTGACTAATTGTCGGTGCCTTGCTGCTCTTCTGGATTATGTCTACATGTTCTATGGATCATGACCTCCACCTTTGTCAGTTTAGGAAAAAATATTCTCACTCAATAAGTTACTTCACAGGTCAAGAAAATTCTGTTTGTATTTCCTACGTGTGACAATTTTTACAATTTCCAGTTAAACCGTGGAGCTCTCTGACACAGGATAATATGAATACTGAAAGTTTCCATGTTTTTTAGAACACATTGTGTAAGTTCATGGGACCTGTTTTAACACCTTCTCTCCGTCTATAATGGTGTTGATGACAGAGGCCTGATAGACCTTATTGTACCTTTTTTTTTGTCAGTCATAGAATTATAGAACCATAGGATCATAGAATCATAGAATTATAGTATCATAGAATCATAGAATCATAGAATCATAGAATTGGAAGGGGCCTCGAAAGATCATCAAGTCCAATCCCCCTGCCAGAGCAGGAATGCCTAGATTATGCCACACAGGAATGTGTCCAGGCAGGTCTTGAATGTCTCCAGAGAAGGAGACTCCACAACCTCTCTGGGCAGCCTGTTCCAGGGCTCCGTCACCCTCACTGAGAAGAAGTTTCTTCTCGAGTTTAAGTGGAACCTCTTATGTTCCAGTTTCAGCCCATTACCCCTTGTCCTATCAGTGGTTGTCACCGAGAAGAGCCTGTCTCCATCCTCGTGACACTCACCCTTGATATATTTGTAAACATTAATGAGGTCACCCCTCAGCCTCCTCTTCTCCAAACTAAAGAGCCCCAGCTCCCTCAGTCTTTTCTCATAAGGGAGATGCTCCACTCCCTTCATCATCCTAGTTGCCCTGTGCTGGACTCTCTCCAGCAGTTCCCTGTCTTTCTTGAACTGAGGGGCCCAGAACTGGACACAGTATTCCAGATGGGGTCTCACCAGGGTAGAGTAGCGGGGAAGGAGAACCTCTCTCGACCTACTAACCACCCCCCTTCTAATACACCCCAGGATGCCATTGGCCTTCCTGGCCACAAGGGCACAGCGCTGGCTCATGGTCATCCTGCTGTCCACCAAGACTCCCAGGTCCCTTTCCCCTACACTACTCTCTAATAAGTCATTCCCCAACTTATACTGGAACCTGGGGTTGTTCCTACCCAGATGCAAGACCCTACATTTACCCTTGTTATATTTCATTAAATTTTTCCCCGCCCAATGCTCCAGCCTGTCCAGGTCTCGCTGGATGGCAGCACAGCCTTCTGGTGTGTCAGCCACTCCTCCCAGCTTGGTGTCATCAGCAAACTTGCTGATAGTACTCTCTAGTCCCTCATCCAAGTCATCGATGAATATATTGAATAATACTGGTCCCAGTACCGACCCTTGAGGGACTCCACTGGATACAGGCCTCTAAACCAGACTCCGCCCCATTGACCACAACTCTTTGTCTTCTTCCCCTTAGCCAATTCGCAGTCCACCTCACTACCCGAGAGTCTAGAGCACACTTCCTCAGTTTAGCAGCAAGGATGCTGTGGGAGACTGTGTCAAATGCTTTACTGAAGTCAAGGTAGACCACATCCACCACTCTGCCATCATCTATCCACCTTGTTATATCCTCATAAAAGGCTATGAGGTTAGTCAAGCACGACTTCCCCTTGGTGAAGCCATGTTGACTGTCTCTAATGACCCTCTTATCCCTGATATGCCTTGAGATGGCACCAAGGATAAGTCGTTCCATCACTTTCCCAGGGATGGAGGTGAGGCTGACCGGTCTATAGTTACCCGGGTCCTCCTTCTTGCCCTTTTTGAAGACTGGAGTGACATTTGCTTCCCTCCAGTCCTCAGGCACCTCTCCCGTCTCCCAAGACTTGGCAAAGATGATGGAGAGTGGTCTAGCAATGACATTAGCCAGCTCCCTCAGCACCCGTGGATGCATCCCATCTGGACCCATGGATTTATGGATGTCCAGATTGCTTAATTGGTCCCTAACCCAGTCCTCATGGACCAAAGCAAACTCCTCCACTGCCCTGACTTCCTCTGGGGCCTTGGGGGAACGGGGTTCCTCAGGACAGCCTCCAGCAGAGTAGACAGAGGCAAAGAAGGCATTCAGTAACTCTGTCCTCTCTGTATCTTCTGTCACCAAGGCACCCAACTCATTCATCAGTGGGCCTACATTGCCTCTGGTGTTAGTTTTATCTGCCACGTATTTGAAAAAGCTCTTCCTGTTGTCCTTGACCCCTGTCACTAGGTTCAATTCTAGGGAGGCCTTTGCTTTCCTAGTTGCCTCCCTACATCCTCGGACAACAGCCTTATATTCTTCCCAAGTGGCCAGCCCTGCCTTCCAAGATCTGTGATTTCTCCTGTTGCCCTTGAGCTTACCCAGCAGATCCCTGTTTAGCCACGCAGGTCTCCTGGCTCCCTTCCTTGACTTCCTACGTGTCGGGATGCTCTGATCTTGAGCACGGTAGAAGCAGTCCCTGAACGCTAACCAACTATCTTGGGCCCCTTTACCTTCAAACAGCCTTGCCCATGGGATTTTCTCGAGTAATTGTTTGAAAAATCCAAAGTTTGCCTTGGCAAAGTCCAGGGTTGCAATTCTGCTTGCTATTTTGTTTCTGCTACATGAGATCCTGAACTCCACCATTTCATGGTCACTGCAGCCAAGGCAGCCCTCAACCTTTCCTGCTTCAACCAGATCCTCCTTGTTAGCGAGGATGAGGTCCAGCAGTGCTCCTCTCCTAGTCGGCTCCTCCACCATTTGCAACAGAAAATTATCATCGATGCACTGGAGGAACCTCCTGGACTGTGGCTGACTGGCTGAGTTGTCCTTCCAGCAAATATCAGGGAAGTTAAAATCCCCCACGACAACCAGGGCCTGTGACTGTGAGACAGCTCTCAGCTGCCTGTAGAAGGCCTCATCAACTTCCTCACCCTGATCTGGTGGCCTGTAATAGACACCCACGACAGTATCTCTCCTGCCAGCCTGCCCCTTAATTCTAACCCATACACTCTCAACTTGCTCCTCATCCATGCCTGGATGGTATTCAAGACATTGTAGTTGCTCTTTCACGTAAAGAGCGACTCCACCACCTCGCCTGGCTGGCCTGTCTTTCCTGAAAAGGACATAGCCACCCATGACCACATTCCAGTCATGTGAGCTGTCCCACCATGTCTCTGTAATTGCCACCAGATCATAATCTCCTGCCCGAACCCAGGTTTCTAGCTCCTCCTGCTTATTCCCCATGCTGCGTGCATTGGTGTATAAGCATTTCAGGGAGCAAGCTGAGGACACTGATCTCACCCTAGGGGGATGGGAGGCCACCCGGTCCTCATAATTTCTAGAGCACTGCCCCGCTGCAATCCCAGCTATAACCCCATCCCCCTTCATATCTAGTTTAAAGAACGCTCTATGAGTCCCGCCAGCTTGTGACCAAGGATCCTTTTTTCCCTTTGTGTCATTTGAACCCCAGCTTGTTTCAGTAGATCAGGTGCCCTGTAGATCTCCCCATGGTTAAAAAATGCAAAGCTAGACCGCTGGCACCACCGCTTTAGCCAAGTATTAATCTGCTGCACTTTGTCAAACCTTCCACTATTTTCCCTCATAATTGAAGGAATAGAGGCAAACACAACCTGTGCGCCTGATCCTTCTAGCATCCGCCCCAGTGCCCTAAAGTCCCTTTTGATTGCTTCTGGCCGTCTCTCTACTATCTCATCATTACCGATCTGCATAACCAAAAGCGGGTAATAGTCCGTGGGTTTGACCAGACCAGGAAGCTTCTTGATAACATCCTTAACTCAGGCCCCAGGGAGGCAGCAGACTTCCCTGTGCGTCAGATCAGGGTGGCAGACAGGGCCCTCTGTTCCCCTCAGGAGGGAATAGTATCATAGAATGGCTTGAGTTGGAGGGGACCTTAAACATCATCTAATTCCAACCTCCCTGCCATGGACAAAACACCTCTCACTAGACCAGGTTGCTCAAAGCCCAATCCATCCTGGTCTTTAGCATTTCCAGGGGTGAAGAATTCACAACTTCTCTGGGCAACCTGTTCCAGTGTCTCACCACCCTCATAGTAAATAACTTCTTCCTAATGTCTAATATAAATCTACCCTGCTCTAGTTTAAAAGTATTGCCCCTTGTCATACCACCACATGCCCTTGTAAAAAGTCATGACTTAAGACAGTTTGGATCATGGACTAGATTTGAAGTATGCACATATCCATAATTCTACCATTTCCACTTGCCATGACTTGTGTCGAAACATGAGTTGAAGTGGTAGCTGCTAAGATTACTGGCAGGGACTCATGTTTTATCACAATCAAATCTGACCATTCCGTCTGATGCTGTATAGACAGAAGTAACAGAAATGCCACCCACACTTTCTAGGCAGACTCCTGATGTCACCTGTCAGCAATGGGTGCTGCAATGACAACAGAATCAGGCTTAACAATAGCCTTACTCTTTTGCTCACATGGTTTTTTCGATGACCAGGATCAGTCTTGGTGTCCTGGTGGTAGCTGCTGTCTGTTCCTTTATGTTTTGCTTGTAGACTTAGCACCTGGCAGTTACTTCTCACACAGCTGGATGGCAATTTCGTGTTTGACAGATGAAAGCCCTTCAACATTTGTGGATATAATTGTCAGTGATGGTCCTGATAAGAAGCCTTTTATAAATAACTGAAGAAAGTCTTTAGTTGTGATATTTGGTATTTAGCGGGATTTGGGGATTTGACAGGGGTGGAAGTGTAAGCATTTCTGCCAGGGTCCTGTTATATATGAATATCTATGACAAAACACTCAATTTTCATTTTCTATTCTCTGCATGACTGCTTACAGGTAACTCCAGAGTGAGAAAAGGGGCAGAGTTATAAATTTTCCCTTGTCTCTGCATCAGAAAGCTTTAAAATATTCTTGTTGATATACTGTAAATTTGAAATCCTATGAAGTCCTGTCTTTTTTGTTTATAGCAAAGGCAGAACTAACAGAATCTCTACATAATACCGAAATAGATCTGACTTCCTGCAATGAGACTTCTAATGAAGATTTCTTTCTTACTTTTTTTAACAGACTGAGAGTATATCTATTGTGTGACTGGATCAATGCCCCATTATTTCAAATTTATAAATGCCCCATTCTGGTGCTCCAAGGAGTTCTCCAGCATAGCTGTGAGAGTCAGATTCTCAAGGTCCTCTACAGCAAGGTTTTTCCTATCATTTCCTCATCAAGAAGCAAGAGGAAGAGAGCAAATATACCTTTCATCTACTGGTTCATCTCCGTCACGGTTCTGTGAACGCAGAAGAAGAGATCCCTCTAGAGGTGCAGGAGTTGAGAAACCCTACATGATTCTTCTCTGGATAGATGCTTTCCTGATTGTTACGTACATGCACAGCAGTCATGGTCTCTAACTCTTGGCCAGATACTCCTCAATATTTTGTTGCTGACATCCTACAGAGGAGGAAACAGCTTTCTGCAATGTGTTTCTGCAATGTGTTGCTGAGGGACCAATGAAAGTTGGTGGCATGTAGCTCTAGCTCCAGTGCTAGATTTTGCTAGACAAGCTCTACACTCAGAAGAGGAGCCCTCTTTCCCTCCACATTTAAATCTTCTGTTGAAAATGATTTGTTATTGTAAATATGGTATATTAGGAAGTATGATCACGATCCAAGAATGAGAGCAGCCTAGGTAACCGCCATCAATGAGCAGACACCCATCATTATTTACAGAACATATAAATACTGTGAGAGCATAATGTGGCTGAAAAGAACTGTGGAGAAACTGCTGCAATATGGTATCAGATAAGAGTAGGAGCCTACAGAATGTGTTCCTTGAAATTCCACACCCCCATTTCTAGAATTGTTCTCCTTTCTCTAAACAGTTTCCAGGCTCACCAATTTTCATACGTGATTTAGCAGCAGAGCACAGCGCCGAGGTTTGTTTGGTTTTTTTTCTTTTTCTTTTTCTTTTTCTTTTTCTTTTTCTTTTTCTTTTTCTTTTTCTTTTTCTTTTTCTTTTTCTTTTTTTTTAAATACAAGTATCCTTCAAGGATTTTTTAAAAAAACAGTGCTTAGCCCCAATCCGTGAGCAAAGCTCTCATTGTGTGGCAAGTTACTCAATCTATAATAAGAACCCCTGCCATAAGCAGCAGGGAGGCAACAGCTTTTTATTACAGAAAGGAGAATGGTTGCTTGGAGGGCAGAAACATATTTTGCAAAGATGGCAACAGGATGCTTTAATTTTTAAAATAAATCTGGAATTACATCTTTTCAAGACAATAGCACTACACCAGTAAAGTGAAACAGGGAACTGCAGTGCTTAGCCCTGGAATATGAGAGAGTCTTAAACCGAATCCCTAAAGTTCACAACAAGTGAGAAATGGCAATAAATTTCTAGCTATGAGTCTAGGTTGCTGCAGTCAAAAATTCTGATGACATTTGATGCAGTAAATGAAACTGGAAGGTAAATTCAGACTCAACATTTGCCCTGAGGATTCTGACAAGTAGATGTAAACTGATGGTCATCAGGATCCTCTGCTAGTGGAAGAACATGTCTCGGGACACGTAGGAATTGAATTAGAATTGAGTAAATTGAGTTGTAAAAAATTAGCATGTGCAGTCCTTTGAAGTGAAAGAGCAGATGCCCTGCAATGAGGGAGCAATGAAAATCTGTGCATTTCTGGGCACACAGGTGCTCAGTCTCGGGGAACTGGGACCTATGATTTTCCTTAGAAAGCTGAAAAGCTTAGTGGTAGAAAACAAAACACAATCTAGTAAACATGGAGAGATGCGAATATTCAAGGAGATTTCTGAGTGCAGTGAACTCAAGCCATAGACAGGAACTGCCTCAACTTGCCCAAATACTTGTTCCTGCTCTGAAACATATTTTCTGTAAGGGCCATGAATTATAATAACAGGCAGCCGTGGCACTTCTCTCAGACAGCAAGTGTTCAAAGTTCTCCAGACTCCTAACTGTCACAATCTCATTTCTGGCTCATAAAAAGCATATTTAATCTTTGTTTTTACAAAGCTTTCAGATATTGTTTCAAAGCTTTCTTAAATTGGGATTTATTGGTGATACAACATAAAGACACTTGCAAAGCTCCTTAATTTCTCTGAGCTATTGTTTGTGGATAAAAATCTGCAAAGACGAAGTTTTATGTCACTGTCTGTTTATGAGCCAGAAATTTAAAATTGGATTTTGATCATATATATATATATACACACATGCATGTGTATATTTATACATTTATACATTTTAAATTCATATTTATTTATATCATATGAAGATCTCATCTACCTGGTGAATGTTGTATTTACAAAAACAAATTTATGACTTCTCTTTTCATTCAGAGAAACACAACTGATTTCAGTCAGGATTGCCTTTGATTAAAACTAGTGACTGTAACAGAACAGCCTTTACAAGTAAGGGTATAGAATAACAAGCTAAAATCAACCGAATACATTTACTGTTGGAGCTAGGATTTAAAAGTCCTGAAAATCTTATTTATGTAATTTTTATTTCCCTTTGACCTCTTGGCAATAGCTGGTAGGACTCCTGCCATAAGCACTAATGAATTTTGCATTGGATTCTGACTCTTGGCATTTAGGGCTTAATAAAATCTTCTTTTCCTTTATCTGAAAGATTCCTTTTCTGCTAATTGGTGTCAACATCAATCACGATCAGAGGTGCAACAACACCGGTTTAAAGGCCTTTTGCTCATCTGCTTTATACCGCGAGTAACATGGACCTGTAGGCAGCTTACACATAAAAGTAGCACTTTTCACTCTAAAATTCACAAAAATTTTGAAACTTTGAGAAATTGTGTTGTTGCAATAAATTAAAGGCTGCTTCCAGAAGTCTGTCAGTTACACAAGTGGCACTTTGAGTGTGTGTGGCTGTGCTAAATGTTTTGTGTAGCTTTAGAAGAACCTCCTCCAGACCTTCAGAACTGTGGGTGACACTGGAGAGTTCCTCTTCAGAGGAAGCTCCCCTGGAAGATGCGGGCTGGGCAATTGCATGTCTAGTTTGTGATAGGCATATTCGGGGCAATTTACATTGCTTGTGCAAGTTCAACAGATCATTAAAACTTGGGGACAAGAGTAGGATTTGGAAACATGTTTCTAGATGCTGCTGATGGGCAGCACCTTTTTTCCATGCAAGGTGACTTTCCCTTGCTCTGGGCAAAGCTGGAGATCTTGGGTCTCACTGAACTTGTAGTTTGCCTTGGCCAGAAGCAAGACCCAGGCAGCCAGCAACTCTGTGAGTCCCAGCAGACACTGATGCTGCACCAAGTACCATACATGTTGGTGAGACCATAGAATCATAGAATCATGGAATGGGCTGGGTTAGAAGGGACCTTTAGTGGCTCCTGAGGCAAACAGCTTGCCCCATCCCTGCAGGAACTTGGAGAAGGGAGCAGCAGCCCATCAAAATCAGCTGTAGGGTTGCAAACATTGAATTTCCAGCCCTGCCCCTGGAAGTAGACACTGGGGTGGATGTGTATTTTCCCCCCAGGGCCCCGCCTGGGCATCTGCCTCAGTCGTGGTGGGTGCAGAGCTTAGAGAGGACATGGCCTTCTGCTGTGTGGATGCCATTGCTCCCTGTTCAAGCTGGCAGAACTTTGGCTCCATCCCTGTGCACTCTTCCATGCAAACTGCTGCACCACATATTTTGCCTGCCCTGGTCTTGGTGCTCCCCAGGGTCTTGTGTGGGAGGGCTTGCCCGCTGTTGCTCCTGGCACTGCCCAGGTCTCCTCAGCTGCTGTTGCATGAGCTACTGGCCAGGTGTTTCCACTCCTCTGAGGTTCCGCTGGTTCAGGAAAGCCCTCCGTGCACCATGTTGGAGTACTCAGCCACCTTATGGCAGCACCAGAGCTGCTCTCCTCGGTAACTCAAGCTTCTGGTTGTCTGCTAAGGAATTAACTTTTGCTTTCCACATTCACCTCAGTCTTAACAGTCAGATGGGTTAAAATCTAGTGTCAGACTCATTGAAATCCACAGCCTAAGACAACTACCATGATCAAGTCAATTTGAGAGAGGATGGAGATTTCACTGAGGTTATAATTAGTCACCTCAAGTGAATCACTTTTATCAAGCTGGACAGGGGCTTATTCTCAGTCTTTCCTGGGCTGGGATTTTGGGAAACATTTCAGAACTGACAACCACCAAAACTCTAGCAACTCTTTCTTTTAGTTGACGTAAAGGTGACCAAGATGCTCTTTCCCCTGTGTTTTGAAGAGAGGTCTCAGCAACCTATTACATTACTCTTAGTGATAATCCTCTAACAAGATGGAGATACAACGAAACAGTCCTTCTTGTCCTTGATGAGATGCTCCACTGAATGCTTCTGCCCCAGTGCCTTCGGTGTTGGCAGTGCCCCGGTTTGCTCCCTTGTTCCTGGGGTCACTGCAGCACTGGATGACATCAGAAGGAAGCTGACTGATGAGTAAGAGAAGGATTTTATCCTCATGGGCTGCCAACCTGGTAACTTTCTCTGGAAAAATGTCTTTTGATGCTACTTCATTATACAGTGCAATACAAGGCTGCCCCTGGTCAATAGACCAATAGCAAATCTTTTGGTGTCCCGTAGGCCATTGTGCATTTTGAGTAATAGCTGCCTGGGGAGCAAGTTAATGCCGGGAGCGGGCATTGTTTGCTGTAACTCACATGAATAGCTATGAACAGAAAGGCTGAATGTTGCAATGACAACACATCAATAAGCAAAGCCACTTTCCCCACCTTTTGACATGAATTACCTGTCTTGGATACTGCACTATAATCAGCACTTGCATCGCCAGAAGCAAAATAAAGGCCAGTTTGACCTTCTGGAGCAACAGGATCTGTTTTCCTGGACTGATGAGAGAGTCATTAGTCTGGAAAGTTACTTGTACTGTCAGTAACCTGCTCCCTGTGTGATGCACTGCCTTGGCTGAGCCATGCCTCAGTGTTTAATTTATACCTTTTGCATAGGGTGAGCTCTTTAGGGACTGTTACCACAAATGTGTCTGCAAGCATGATGACCGAGCAGCCTGCAAGGCAAATCTGTATGACAACAACTTGCAAACTCAGCACAGATTCAAAACTGGGCCCTTTTGGGTGAGTCAGTGGGTTACAGAGGGAGAGAACTGGGAGAAGTAGCTTCACTGGGGTTGCCAACATCCCTCTTGCCCAACCTGGCTGTGTACGTCACTGGTGCTGGTGCCGGACCACTGCAAGGAAGCAGTTGCAAGAGCAGTGGGACTGCTTCTGTGTTAGAAGGGCACACGTATCACTAGGCAAGACAAAACGGAGTGTTTTGTCTCCTGTTCACCTTCTAGGCAGATCAGTGCAATCCTTAGTGCTGGTCTTGGCTATTTCCCTCTTCATTTCACACATATTTCAAACAAACAAGGATGACAAAAGTATGCAATTTATTGCAACACACAATGCTGGTAATTTTGCAGGATCTGAGGCCAGCTGAGCAATATGCTGCTGACCTTAAATTGCTCATTCCCCTTTGCTGTTAAGTAAAAGAATAAATCAATGGGTAATTCCTTTCTCCCACCATACCTCCTCTCCCTTCTCCTTTTTTAAAGCCAGACATAAGTCTTTTTTATTTAGTCATGACAATGTAACTAGCTGAAGAAAGTCTTAGCACTATACCAATATGTTTAGTTTCTTTTATAGTGTTAATTAGGTGTCAAAGGTATGCTTAGTGCTTTTCTGAGAAAGGCATGATGCTAACCCAGGAAGCTCAGATAATCCTATTGTCGAATTTATTTGTTTATTAAAATAGGGGTTTTTTTTTGCTGTAGAGGACTTAGCCTCTCCTCTGAAAACAAAATTAACTAGGGGATTGCTGGATGCCATGTTATGCCGTTGTCCGATAATTGCAGAGTTACCTGCTGCTATATCTTATCTGAGCAATGTGTGCAGCTACAGCAGAGCACTGCTGCTTGAGGAGCCGGGAGAGATGTAAAACCATTTTAATCCTTTGTAGTCCTTGCCTGAAGTTCTTGACTAGCAGGATATTAGAACAAAATGGACAAGTTGTTTTTTTTAATACATGCAAAATATGGACAAGGTACTCCTGCTGCTGTTGAACATGTTCTTCAGTAAATGAAGATTAATTTACATCTGGAGGTAGCTCAGAGGAACTAGCTCTTTCTTTCATTTATGCACATACAGTATCTGAATAGGCCAGTCGGAACTGCAGTGCACCTTCAGTGCTTCAGAGGAGTGAAATGGCAGACAGGAAAAGGGTCTGGATGATGGGAAAGAGCCCCACCAGTCTCCTATGAATTATAGAATTGTAGAATGGTTTGAGTTGGAAGGGATCTTGAAGATCATTTAATTCCAAACTCCCCTCCCATGGGCAGGAACATCTCCCACTAGCCCAGGTTGCTCAAAGTCTCATCCAACCATGAGCTAATGAATGTAATATTCTATATATACACGTATAGGAATATATATATGTGTGGTTTTTTACCGCACTGTGACTGCACTATCCGCCAGGAGTGTGTCTGGAAGCATCTGTAAAGTGGGAATCCTGAAGTGTGTCCTTGCCTCTCGGAATTTTGCCCATGGTAGTGAGCCCGTGCGGTGGCAGAGGCTGTCCATCCTGACGCACGGTGCACAGGGCAAAAGGAATATAGGCAGGCACTTTGTGTGAGCCATCCATCTGGGAGCAGAAATAGAATTTCTTACCAGCACAGAAAACTGTTCTAATACTAAGAAATAACTCACAGGGAATTAAATTATAAATGTATATGCAGCCCTGAGGGTATGTCAGTTTGCATCACAGAGTATTCATAACCATTCACTTCTGTGCTGTTGGGCAGGGGAGGCCAGTTAAGCTGCTCTGTGGCAGATGAACTGTTAATATCCCAGGCACACTCTAATAGAAAGAGGCATGAGGGCACTGTATCAATTTATTGTAATGCAATGAAATATGAACCACAGCAAAAACAGAAAAAAAAAATCTGTTTCAGTTAACAGACACATTTTGGAATATTTTTTCTTGGTGGTGGAAATTCAATAAAGCAATTGTAAGTCTTCAGAAATAATAAATTATTTTCTGACAAAGGAAGATGGTTTTTGGCTAGTTCAGAAAACATGAGTATCATTCTCATCTCAGTTTCAGATGAGCCATGCCACAGAGGCCAGCCATGATTCAGCTTTTCAGCAGGCTGATTCCTTCTCTTAGATTTCGTTTTGCTTATAAGAGGGGCTTCAGGGCTAGTTAGGCCTTTGATTTCACTCAATGTTGGCAGCACCTCTGGTCTTCTGAGCCTGTATGCTGAAAGATGGACAAGAAACAATAAAAATGAGATGATATGTGCCAGCAGACCAGTCTTGTGAAGCACAGAGCCACATGGCTAATTGTCCTTGATATGAAGTAGGTGGCCAGTGAATTACCATTGCTGATTAATCTAAAGCATTGCTGGTGACAGTGTTTTCTGTCACATCATCATTCTACATGGTCTTTTGCAGAAATTGATTTTGCAGAACCAGCATGCAGCATTTTATTTGTTTTAAATTTATCTGCCATGAGTCCCGTGAAGTTCCCCCTCACTTCCCCTCTTCAGTGGTTTTTCCCTCTCCTAGAATGAGGCAGAGTGAGTAACAAAGAAACATTCAGTTTTTGCTGGTATAAGACTTGTCATCCTCTGCTTTATGACTTAGGATTCCTCTTGCTAGGAACTAGGAAAAGAAGCCACTGGGAACAGAGACTTCTCCTCTGTTCAGACTGACAGTGGGATAGACAGGTGTCATCTCACGATGACATTTAAAGGTGGACGAGCCCCATGAGTGAAGGAGTTGAGTCTGGTATAATCAGTGTCAACCCTGATGAAGATTATTTTTGTCAACTTTATTTATTCCTTTGAGACATCACTTTATAATAACAGGAAGATGGTAATTTAAATGGTTAGAGGGGTGGGTGGCTGAATTATTAATTCTTTACAGAAGGCGAATTTTCCATCAAAACCCAGAAGTGGCTGATGTAGAATATCCTCTCTCTGCTCTTCCCGTATTTGCTGCCTTGAAACACAAAATGAGTACTACAGCTCCTTCAGTTAATCTGCAGGGATGGAAAATTAGCATCTTCCCCTTTTATTCAAGGAAATGCTTTACCCCTGAGACTTTTTCAGAGACACTCTAATTGGTCATCTTTCAGAGCTTTGATTTTAATAAGAAACAGTGAACAGTGTTTTGCAGTCAGCCTAAGCAAAAAGATGCTGAAGTTTATTGTAGCATGGATCTCAAAAACACTGAAATAAAGACTTGTGCAGGTGATTTGAAATGGTTTCTGCTATTTAAATGCAAATGTGTATACAGAGCTTCATTCTAGATACCTGCCATTCGATATGCCTTGACTTTTATCCCTGACTTTAAATATCCAACTTTCCTTCTGAGATACACCTTTTTTTTTTTAAAAAAAAACAACCCCAAACCCCCCAAAACAAGTAAAACACCTAAACACCTAAAACATCTAAGCCCGTCCATCTAAAGTCAAGATCACTTGTTACAGCTCAGCATCTGTTAAAATGTGTTTCATCCGGGCTGCTCCTTCACCTTATCCATACGGTCCTGGGGCCACTGGCTGCTGTTGGGGCAGAGAGGCATGTACAGGGGAATGTATTGGCCATGGCATATCAAATACAGTTGCTGTACAGCAGCAGCTTTCTTTTTTTTCCCTCTCTCTCCCTCTGTGAAACCTGAAAGTGTTTAAATATTAAAGCTGGACACATCATGTCATATCCCCTGTGGAGTCTTCCTATTGAAAACATCCAAAATCCAATAAAATTAGCTGGTCCTTTTGATGTTTGTAAAGTGGCTGCTGGTCTGAGATACCAATATCAGACTGCTATAAAGATATCTACAGAGCATTTCCAATAGTGCTGATATCTGTAATCTTCTTGCTAGGTGTTTGATTCTGCTCACTAGCGTTTCCTTTTGCGGTTGGTATAACCCTGGCTGTTGGCTCAGGCCCACACAGCCACTCGCTCACTCGCCCCAGTGGGCTGGTGAAGAGAATCAGAAGGGTAAAAGCAAGAAAACTTGTGGGTTGAGATAAAGACAGTTACACAGGTAAAGCAAAAGCCATGCATGCAAGCAAAGCAAAACAAGGAATTCATTCACCACTTCTGATGGGTGAGGCTTCTCCAGGAGAGCAGGGCTCCATCACGCATAATGGTGACCTGGGTAGACAAATGCCATCACTCCAAACATACCTCCCTTCCTTCTTTTTCCCCCAGCTTTATGTGCTGAGCATGATGTCGTACGGGTTGAAATATCCCTCTGGTCAGTTGGGGTCAGCTGTCCCAGCTGTATCCCCTTCCAACTTCTCATGCAGCCCCAGCGTCCTCGCTGCTGGGGTGGGGTGAGGAGCAGAAGAGTCCTTGACTCTGTGCAATCACTGCTCAGCAATAACTAAAACACCCTTGTACTATCAAAACTGTTTTCAGCACAAGTCCAAACCACAGCCCCGTACTAGCTACTATGAAGAAAATTAACTCTATCCCTGCTAAAACCAGTACACCTTCATTTAGAAAAGGATATTTAGGAGGATTTGTTTGTTTTATTCACACTTCAATACAGCATCAATGTCTTTCTAAGAGAAATCCTTTAATCAAAAAAATACTTTTGAGTTTACAGAAATCTATTCATTTCCTAGGTGAAAATGTGGATAGTACTCTCTAAAACAGGTATCATGTCAGAGTTACCAAGGAGGGAAAGTGGTTGCTGTGTTAACAAGTTTGAAAACTCAGAGATTCTAGTATTTTGCTTTTTGCCTTAATAATGCTGCTCCATTCTCATCTCCTTACAAAAACAAATGGAGGACAACAGACTCTCCAGGTACTTTTCATGACCACAGACTCAAACACAGCTGGGAAGAACAGCAACCTTTGAGCCCTTTAGGATCAAATTAACATGCTAAATAAGTTTATGTGCTTTGCTTTACAAAGCACACAATTTCTGTGCTCTCAGATCTGGGCTGGTAAAACACTAGGACAAGCCCTCAGCTCCTGCAGAAGTATTTATACCTCCATTTAATTTTCACATCAAGAACAAATGCTATTCATAAGGATTAAAAATAGAAGTCAGAAGACAATAGAGGTTCTCAGCCAAATTACGATTGTTTGTCAGTAAGAACAGGCTCTTTCAGCAGCTGCCACATTAACCATTGGCCTAAGTCAGTTTTCCATTGAGCAGCAGGCGCTTTTCCAATTTTCTAACACGTACTATTGCCTTGGCAAAAAAGTAAATAGGATCTGGTGCCAGGACACTTGTATCTAGAGCATACTTTGACTCCTTGCTGTATTTGCAGAAATTTCAGGTACATATCATTAATCACAAAGCCTGTCCTGTTCTTGAATTATTTAATACAATGTTGGAGCAGTTCTGAATTATTTAAAGCAATATGCAAAAGGTTCTCTGTGATATACATGCAGAGATTATTAAGAACCTTGCTTAACAGATTTAAATTGTCAGAACCTAATACCAGCTCCCCATGTTCCACAGCTCTAACTCGAGGAGGGAAAGAAATATCATACTCCTGTCCAATAGCCTCCTGATTTGCCCTAAAATTTACTGCAACTGTTATAAATAAGTGAAATGATTTTAATCTATCTCATCAGAAGATGCTCAAAACATGACAGGCAAAAAGAAAAGACCCAACACGTTGTAATTTGGTAGTAGAGGAGAATGGAAAAGCCAGAAGGTTTGTCTGATCCTCCAGAACCTGTGAACAAGGCATAGAAATAACATGGAAACAGATCATCTTCCAAAGTGTTTTGATATTTTTTTTTTTTCTGGAGAGGCCAGGAATGAAAGACTAACTTTTATGATGAATCTATGGTCCTTCTTCCAGATCCGTTAGCAGTGGTAAACATTCCTGGGATCTGCTTGAGGAGTTTATTCAGCTGCTTAGTCACACCCAGAATGGGAGGAACACTGCCAGGCAGCTCTTCAGTGGGCACTAGCTGCAAAGTTCAGTCTTATGAGGAGTCCTACAAAGCTACTGCTTCTGCTGTGCATGCATATAATCTCAGACACTTTCTGAAAGTTCTTTGTGTTGCACTTTTATAGCATGCAACTCTGTTCAGACCACAAGATTATGGATGTAAGGGGTGATAGACTCTCATCAGGACCCTGTTTCCAAGCTGAAGACTGGACTGCCAATGAATCCATATAGCAGATGAAATCAGAGACATAGCCCAGTCAGCCTTGTCTGCCTCAAACCAGTCAAACCAGCGAGTGCAGAAGAGGGCAACAAAACTGGTGAAGGGCCTGGAGAATAGACCTTATGAGGAGTGATTGAGGGAGCTGGGACTATTTAGTTTAAGGAAGAGGAGGCTGAGGGGGGACCTCATCATGCTCTACAATTACTTGAAAGGACATTGTAGGGAGGTTGGTGCTGGTCTCTTCTCACAGGTCATTAGGGACAGAACCAGGGGGAATGGGTTCAAGTTGCAATAGGGCAAGTTTAGACTGGACATTGGGAAGAAATTCTTCACGGAAAGAGTGGTCAGACACTGGAACAGACTGCCTAGGGAGGTGGTTGAGTCGCCATCCCTGGATGTGTTTAAGTGTCGCTTAGATGTGGTGTTGGGTGATATGGTTTAGGGGTGAACTCGTAGTGTGGGTTTAATGGTTGGACTCGATGATCCCAAAGGTCTTTTCCAGCCTGAACTGTTCTATGATTCTATGAAATGGCAAGATAGGTGAGTGATGGTGTCTAGCCCCTCGGATACACTGTAAGTCTCAGGGTACATCTGTGATTTCTCACCCAGAAACATCAGCTGGGTCACCAGGAGATCAGTGCACAGGGTGCTCCAGGACCCACACGACAAAGTTGGGCAGCTAAATACGACTTGAGTGTAACTTCATAAGTAGCTCAACCCACAGCAGTTTACATCCAGACTTTGCAGCCATGACCTTATTTTTGGGTGATAGCTATGCTTTCCCACTAAAATAGTCCTGTTTTTCATACTCACCACAAAAAATGGACCAAGAGGGACTCCTTTTACCTGAAAGAAAGGAGAAGTGGCAGCTGAGAAATTCTCGGCATAAAGGGAACCAGTTCCTGCATCCTTCCTCCTCCTGTTACACAGTCATTTGCTAGGAAAGAAGACGACTACCTCTTTAAAAGCCCTAGAGGACAGCTGCATATAGAATTAGGACTGTGTAGAAATGAATATACCAGGAGAACCTAATCAGAGCTGCTGTCACAGGTTAGTTATGCATTCAGGCACATTGGCAGGTATGCTCAAATTATTTTCTTCAAAATTTTGTTCCCAGCCAAGCAGTTGGACTGAAATTTCCTACTGAATCTTTCCCTTCAGCTTGACAGAGAGAAGCTGAGATTCTCTTTCAGTCACAGGGTTGCAGGAGCTGCAGTTTTATGTGGAAGTGTACTTACCCATCCTTTAACCTGGCCCAACAGGGATATCTACATTAAGGAGTCATTTTCAATATAAATATTCTTTTCCCTCTGTTTCTAAGTAAATTGTGTCTGAAAAAAATCCTGGTCAGTTTTCCCTGAAAAGCATATAGCTTTTTTTTTCCCATTGTTAACCTTAAAATGCTGCAATTAAATGGTGAAGAAGGGCAGAAGAGGGATTACCGGAGTGTATTTTTTTAGCCAAGTAATCACAATGGAGGCATCCACCTTTCCACTCATTTCAAGATGGCCGTGAACTTATTATATAGCCAGCTCTAACACACCAGGATAACATATGATAGTGAATCATCTCAGTTTATCCATTCAGCTTGCCCTATGAGTTTACAAGGGCTTGAAATCTATTTGCTTTTCACCTCGTTGAGCCTTGATTTAAAGGTATGACAGCAAATAAGTGGATGCTATACTTCAATGTCTCTCTATACAGAGTAAAGCATGCTGTACATTGTTGCTGATGTTTCTGCCCTAGGATCTGTATGGGGGTGTGGCTCCATGTGTGTAACATGAAGGCAAACATAGAGCTCTGTGTCTGAGCAGAAGCCAGATATAAAACATTTGGAATCTGTTCTGTGTCCAGTGGTTTTGTTCCTGGAGAAATGAGGGTCAAGCAGTCCCAATGCGCCTCTACCCTGAGCCCTTCTGGGACTGTGCAAGGCATCAGGAGGCTTTGTCTTGGCAGGAGCTTGAATTTCTACATCTAGAAAAGATATAGAATTATTCTGGGATAAAGTAGACTGGGGAACAGTCCTTCTGCCTGTGCCTCTGCTTTGTGCCTCCACTGATTTGGAGCATGCCCATTTTTGATTATTTCTTTCATAATGTTTTATGAAACAGGTTTTGCTGGCACTGAATCAGGTAGATTGTGCGCTATACATTTCCCAGTTGTTCATTCAGTACCACATTCTCTTTACTTTATGTACATCCAAAATTACATCATAAAAGTCAACCAACTAGTGCCTTGTCTACACTGAAGACAGTGTAATCACACCACAGGTACAGCTGGCTTGTATTTCTTCC
The DNA here is from genome assembly GCA_020746105.1 of Trogon surrucura. Classification (NCBI taxonomy): domain Eukaryota; kingdom Metazoa; phylum Chordata; class Aves; order Trogoniformes; family Trogonidae; genus Trogon; species Trogon surrucura. The sequence continues at coordinate 7,755,503 of CM036619.1, read as the reverse complement.
CTTCCTTTTCCATTTTTCTCCATAATCTTTAATTTAAACAATTTTAAAACCAGAAAACAAGTTCAGTGGTTGTCACTTTATGTCTTCACTGTTGAAAAAAACCCTTTATGAATATATTATTTGTTTCATGGACATCCATCCTCATCACTTTATTCCTTTGAAATCAGTTTTGCATTTGTAGAACTTAAGAGGTGTGTCCTTAATCTTAACATCCTTATAAAGATTTTCAGTCAGTCACAGTAATCCACAGTCCACAATATCCACCATAAAATTGTTTTAAGGGCAATGTGGACTTTCAAAGGAAAACGTACTGCAGAATATCTTAAACTCACATTTTCCTCAACTTCTGGATAATTTTAATTGTCTCATTTTTTGAAAGAAACGTTTGTGTTAATGTTTATGCAACATTATCTTTCCTGCAGAGCACTCTTTGAGGTACACAAAAACAATAATACAAAGATATTCATCTTCTTGTGCCATTATCATGGTACTTCAAGACTTCTTTGAATTATTTGTGGTGCTGTAAGGATTAGAAGGCTCAGAGCTTGTATGACTGCGTCTTTCATTTAATTCAGACACAGCTACTGCTGTTTATTAAATGCTTTTGATAAGATGGCAGCATCACAAAGAAGCAAAAGGTTTCCCAGTTCTGTCATTGCAAATTTTGCATCCTGCTGTAGTTCAGGGTCTGTTATCTTTTGCAGCACTTCTTTCTTTGCTAAGTGAAATATTTAGGGTAAAATTCTGACATCTTATTCACATCCTGCAATAACTTCTTCTACTGAAATCAATAAGACTACTCAAAGAATGAAGAGTTACGTAATATGTTTGAGGTAGGCAAAATTCAACTTCTCAGAATTTATCTGCATTTCTTTTCCTTTTAGTCTGCTCAACAAAGCTCTATTAGAACACCCATAAACCAGTTCGCCACTCCAGCTCACAAGAAAATGCTGCTGTTACCAGGAAAGATGGATTCGAAATAAAACTGTAGCCTTTCTAAAGAAAAGATGGAGAAACAGAAAGGGAAACAATTACAAAAGAGCCACTAATTTAGTTATCAACAACCTGTAAAATCCATATGAAGCAACTATTTTGCCGAAAAGCCAGGAAGGAAATTGCACCACAGTAACTCCCACGGTGTCATTCAACATGGAAAAAAATTGTTAGGGTGGAAAGTCTGACATAGTTATTGTGATCTGCAGCTTTTATTTGATTCTTTATTAATAACAAAACCATTTTAGGATAAATATTCTAACAGGCACATCTACCTGTCTAAGCTGAGAAGCTGCTATTACGTTTTTGTAAAGAGAATACATATTGAACCTGTATATACTGGCACTGTTAATATCCCTCAGGGACCCTTCTTTGACTTTTACAACATTTTTCTCTGCTCTCATGCCTAAATAATATTCACTAACAAAACACAATACTTCCTTTACAAGGCGGTGTATCCCAAATCCAGCCAACCTTGCAGATTCCAGTCCCGCGACACCAGGAATCCGTAGCAGAGCTGCAGACCTGCCATAGACCACTTTGGGTGTATGTGTTCACAGGCGATCGTAGGGATTTTTTACCCTTCTGTCCTTTTCTCAGGTGAAGGAGGTGGTTCAGAGACCTGAGAAGAGAGGAGATAAACCAGCTCAGTCTGGAGAGCCATGTGATTCTGTTCTTTTGAAGACATGCTGAAAGAAATAAGACATGGTTCCCTTCATTTTTATTTATTTATTGTCCCTTATAATTATTATTTTAGTGGGTGCATGTCGCATTACTAATGCAGTGGGAGATAAAATTTCCAAACTCCAACAGATAATTGGGTACAGGGTTGCATGGTACTGTGCTCTGTTTTGCAATATGGATGTGACAGATGGAAAAACTACTGCAGACCCTGTGTGTACTCCTTTGGTAGAGTGAACAGGAATATTTTAAGTACTCAGAGCCATATAGCATTTAGCCATCTCTCCTAACTTTAATCAGGGTAGGTTTAGTCTACAAGACGGGACTGGAGGAGCTGTGATCCCTTCTGACCAGGCTGATTGCTCTGATAAACTCATACTTCCTAGTAACCTGCACATTCTCCTCACTGGTGTAATCTTAACACTTGGATTTAGAAGTTTGTTTTGTGCTAGTAAGGCTCTGCTACAGCTGTGGTTGATGACTGTGTGTGCTAAGCCTGGTTACACTATAAATAAGTAATAGTGAGCAATGAGGATGTGGCTGAAGCCAAGAAAGCTGCTGAAATTGGAAGGTTTTTTTGTTTAAGCATTAGCATGAGAAAGTTGAGAATGTGCATCCTGTTGCTGTCATGGACTTCCAGAAACAGAGCTTGGGTTCCATGTGGCAGGATCCTGGGGATCTTAATTAAAATCAATGACTAATCATTTTAATGAATATGGCCCCACATCACACTGGGAAATTTTGGACATTGTAACTTACTGTTTCAGTTTCCTTTAGAGAAAACAGAGAGGGTAGAACTTCCTTTTCCCAATTCTTTGGCTCTTTTTCTCCAGTAAGCATGTTGGGGCAGGCTCCTACACTAGTAGTGACCCAGACTCAGAGACAGCGTTTAAATGAAGTTGTAATGAGTCACAACAACAGATTTGAATTTCAACTCCTTGGTTATATATTGCTGTAAATTTAATACAAGCAAGCTGTGTTGTGGAAGTGGGGCTTCTGGTTTCTGGTTTTGACCAGAATCCAGAAATGCAGTCATGATGAGAAGCTAATAACAAAGAACAGGTTAATTGACCTCTGGAACTGTTGTGACTAGCACATATTCAACTTCTAAGCAATGGTTTTGTCAATACATTTTTCACCTGGACTAATTCATCCATCTCTTTCTGGAAAAACTATTGTATTGTGTCATTCAGCATCAGAGAAGTGTTCTTCATGATCTACATAATAATCAGTGGTTTTTACCAGTTTATCTTGTCTTTCACAAAGCAAAGATGTGCATTCCCAAGGTGCCAGATGTTTACACCTCCAAGTAGGTGAAATGTAGTAGAAAAGGATGTCATTTTGATGATTCTCTTTATAGCATATTCCTACCAGTGCTCATTCGAGCATCTGGGATGACAGTAGTAAATAATGCTTAGCACTTCTATAGCATAGTACATGTTCAAAATCAAATTTTAGTAGTAGTAGTATGTTTAGAGATTTCTGAGAAAGTGGATATAAACCCAAGCGAGAAAGTTAACCCTTGGCTCTGATAAAACCATGGCAAGCCAAGAAGTGTTCTTTGAGCAAAGACTCTTTCTCATTTAGAAAAATAATAACAAAAAATAGTTCTGTGAATAGGTAAAATTAGGTGTTGAAATGGACTCTAGGGAAATTACTGCTGGGGAAAACCTGTTTAATTTCTTACTACAAATCAAACTTAAAATCTGATTTGGGTAAATATCTAAATTCAAGAGAGACCTCGGTAAAAATTACTAGTTATTTTACTTATCTATGAGAATCAAGACACTTGCAATCCAGTTTAACATAATAGTGTTGTTGAGATACTACAGAGAGGTGGAGGACTTCATTGTTTTCTCTTCCTGCTATTTTAGAACAGACTGAGATTTCAGACTGGTGATGCCTTGATCTGAAAGCCACATTCATAGAACAAGGTCTAACATTTTAAGTTTGAAAAAATACAGATAGTATTTGAGTCAACCTTGTTGTATGCCACCCAAAAAAACAAAAAAGCCCAACCATGCCATCAGTATTTTGGTTATTTAAATGTGTTAGTATTCTGCCATAGTAAAGACCATTCACTTATGTTCTCTAACCCTCTCCTCCTGGCACAAGGAAGCTGGATGCTAGATGCCATTTGTCCCCACACAACGCAATGCAAAACTCTGGTCTAAAACCTACCCCCAAAGAGAAAAATGAGTTGTAAACCAATGGAATTAAACACAACATGTTAAATACACATTTTGGAACATAAAAGATGCAAAGATAAATGTTAAAAGTCATCCCAATCATAGCAATGCATAAGATATCTGATGATTCCCAGAGTATTTTTAGAAAGCAATGCATTGCTGCAGTGTGCAACTGAAATATCACCCAGTGAGACTCCAGCATAATTAAGCAATGATTAATCAATACTTAACTAAAGAAATTAAGCTCAGGAGAAACAATTAATTGAAGTTAAGTGAACTTTGACAGCTCATATTAAACTAAGGCTCTAATTAACAAAAGCATTGTGCATCCTCTAAATGGAGGGACGTGCAGGCTTCATCTAAGGATGGGGTGAGTGTTACCGTGAAGATTTCTCAGTGATGAGGAGTCACTGATGGAGAGTTTAATTTCAGCACTTTGAAAGGAGAAGCTGATTTTTCTTTTCGTGTCCAAGATGCTCTTTGGTATCTTGAATTGAAGATTAGGCACTAAAGTGGCTGTCTGGAGGAACAAATGCCTCCTCATAGGGTTTGTGCCATGGCCCCACATACTTCAGGTTTGTACAGTGTAGGATCAAGCTGCTGTGAGAGATGGAGGTGAGCTGCCTCAAGGCTGTGCCGTTGCCACGCTCCACAGTGCCGAGGAGCCTTGACCTTTTGCACCGTTGAAGGTCTTCAAGCTCCATAGCCCAGTTTCCCCTCACCGCTCTGTGCCCTTCCCCGGCTGCTGGAGCAGCATTAGGAAGAAATTCTTCACAGAAAGAGTGGTCAGACACTGGAACAGACTGCCTAGGGAGTTGGTTGAGTCGCCATCCCTGGATGTGTTTAAGTGTCGCTTAGATGTGGTGTTGGGTGATATGGTTTAGGGGTGAACTTGTAGTGTAGGGTTAATGGTTGTAGTGTAGGATTAATGGTTGGTCTTTTCCAGCCTGAACTGTTCTATGATTCTATAATTTCCCAGATATTTTACGCCCTTGTTCTCACAGTGTTGTTCTCCCTGCTGTTACTCTCACAGCCTTGCATCCCCAAAACCCAACAGTGATTTTGCAGTGGTTTCTCATGCAAAGATGATTAACAGCAGTGTGAGACTCACTGCTTCTTCACCCACTTTTTTCTGTTTGTGGTTGCAGCTCCTTAGTGATGTTCAGTGACCCAGTGGCCCACCCGTGGCATGGATCATCAGGTGGGCATGCACCAGTGAGCCAGAACAGCTTCCTACTCAGGAGCGGGGATTCCCTGCAACCCCGGAGAGACCCCTCTGGAGCAGACACCCACCCTTCAGCCCGGGCAGGGTGCCAGGCCACAGCAAGGGGATATTTCCTGCAGGAGCTGTGGCCGTGGACAGCCAAGATGGGAGCAGGTTGTCCCTGAAGGATGGCAGCCGGGGGAAGGGACCACACTGGGGCAGGGAGACGGGACAGGAGGAAGAAGCAGGCAGGAGAGATGGGCGGGGGTGACTGTAACAGAGTTTTCACTTTCTCCTTCCTCTCTCTACTCTTTTTATATTCCCCACAAATTAACTTTCACTTCAAGGTTGCAGAACAACATCAGCTATGGACTCAGCTAAAAACGCCGTCATGCACGTGAACTTGTCTCAATATTTTTCGTGCAAACCTTTATCGTGGAACTACAGAGCTGGTATAGCTGGTCTAATCTTAATGAAAAAATCGATTTATTATCTGGGATACAAACCTGCTAGAGAAGAAGAGAAGAATGCATGGAAGCGAACAGCTCTAAGCTACCACTGTTGTCTCTTGGCTCTCAGGAACTGAAATGGCACTGGTTCGGTTTAAAGAAGCCAAGACGTATCCATCAAGCCCAGCCTGATGATGAGTTTTTGGCTCTGCACCCAACTCCATCTGCCCAAACAGTAGGCCTTTTTCTAACCCATTTCATTGCTAGTGAAGCATACCACAGGATGATCACATAAGCACTTTATCAGGGAGGAGAGGTGCGTGGAGACTGGTAAGTCTCCACTTGATGCTGAGTCACAGACAGTCATCTCTTCCACCTGCCCAACCCCCCCAAAATGTGTGTCTACAACCCTGAAGGCCACCCCTGACACCAAAGACTTTGATGTCCAGTAAGAGGAGCAGCACAGACCGCTTTATGACAACACTCCCCAAAGTAACATTCAGAACAGGGATACACCCTTGGATTCTTGTTAAGGGACAGGAGTGAGGATTAGAGCCTATTCTTGGCCCCACTCACCTGGGAAGACTATGCCTCAGAGCAGGACTTTTTCTCACTCTTTTTAGATGCGCTGGAGAGTGGCACAAGTCTGAGAAGATTAAAAAAAACTCACACAAAAAAAAAAGAAGAAAAAAAAAACAGGGAGAGATGGTTGGCTATTGGCTTAATTGCTCTGTTAATTGCTTTGCCTCTGGTGCTCCTATCCCTGAGGAGAGAGGGCCTGAGGGTTATCTCAACTGGTGCTAGTTCCTGTCTGTGATGAGCAATTATCTTCCAGGCAGTGACTGCCAAATGTGAATGTCACAAGCAAGCTCCATTCAAAATGATGCATGGGGACTTCATGATGAACTTCAGCCCTGGAACTAGCACTCACGTTAGGAGCTGGCAGACCCTAATCTGCTTGGATTTAGCCTGAGTTTGTAACAGTGTGAATACTGAGACGTACTACACCACAGGTTTGGGTCTTGAGCCCAAGTTCACGTTGGATCCTGTCTGATAACCCTGACTGGACATTTATAGGTCTGATTTGCTCCTTTTTGAGGCCTCTACAAGGTTGCTGTGGCTACGGAAGTATTCTGTGTGCTCTGCATGAAGGTGGCAGCGTTTCTCCACTCCCATTGACCAAACCTGGGTTAATCTGATCTGGTGAATATCACGCACCAGAGGGACGGAGGAGCAGTTGCAGTCAGTTTACACAAAGTTGGTGGAGATAAGGTAGTGGTCTGCTGCTTTGAAACCTTAAAGGAGGAAGAGTAAGCTGAGAACTTGCATTTTGAGTAATTGTACAGCAATACTTTGGACCTCCTGTTGTGCCAGTGTCCCCAGTCTAGGGGTTACCTGCACTGTGGCAGGAGGAGTAGCTTTGCCCTGCAGGAAATTCCAAACCCAAATGAGACGGAGGAAGAAAGCAAAACAAAACAAATCCCCCACCCCCCCCAAAAAAGCAAGAAGTGAAGTGACTTGCATGTGGACAGACAGTAAGGCAGTAGCAGGATGAGGCAGCACCTGCTATGTTGTTCCCATTAAAGCACAATGCCTCGCCATTAAGACTGCCTGACCAGGCGTATGATGTGCAAAGTGCACGTCGGTGAGTTTTCCCAAGCACCTGTATAAATGTGTGTTATTGCTGTGCTCCTGTGTGCCATATTTCCTCTTCTTTATTCAGCAAGTGGTGGGAGCTGTCTCTTGCTCATCAATTAAACCCAAGAGTGATGATTTCCAGAGGTACTGCTACTTAGTGAAAGAAATTCATCCTTAGGCTAAAGGACAAAGCGCAAGGCCTAAGTGTTATTTAAATGGCTCATAAAGTAAGTGCTGGCTCTTTAGCCGGAGTGAAAATCACCTTTTGCGAACATAGGAAATATCCTGCTTTCCTCCGCCTTCCCCAGTCTTTTCATGATGATGAATCTCTTTCCTCTTGCTCCCCATTATTTCAGTAAATGAGGATATGCTGTAACATTGCTGAGGTTGGGCTAATTAAATCAGCTCTTTCTTATCTCATTGATCTGCGTTTTAAAGCTGAGCTGATTAAGGATGGGAGAATATATTTGATTAGAAATATGTTTTTGCTGGTTAGTTACATCAAAGGGTAGATTACAGGAGAGCAGAGGAACTGAACTCACATGGCTACTCTTCCTCCTGGTTGTTAAAAGGAAAGAAATATAAAATGAAATAAAAAACAAAACCCAAGGTGCATTTCTTACCCATTTTTTTTTTTCCACAGCAAATGGTAATATCTTTATTTTATCTTCTGGAAAAAATTAATAAAAGATACATGAAAGTAAGGTGCAGAGAAAACATCTTCATGGGCTGTGTAATGCTATGGACAGTGCTTTACCTAACATCAGACAGAAAGCACACTAAACCAACCATCACTTCCCGGTTTCATGGGTGAATCATTCAACAGCAGAATCATTCAACACTCAAGACCAAACTCTTACCTGGGCTGGCAGCCAGAGTAGTTTTCTGTAGCATTTCCAACTGGCATGTCTCTCTATATTATTAAAGAAAATATTATGCCTGGTGTAACTACCTGACAAAATCCTTCATTAAGGTTTTTCATTAAGTGAAGTTTTCTGGTATTTCCAAGGACGTCTTGTCCGCAGCTCAGAGAGGGCTTTCTCAGGAGAACGGGAAATAGGGAAAAGGGCAGAGGGCAGAATCTCCTAACTTCATTTCTCATCCTTTGTGAACTTTCCAGGAAGATCCAGTGCCGTATTTTGGACCACAAATGTGAAGAGGGCGAGGAAATCAGCTGCTATGTGACATCCTGTGTAAGGTCATCATGCAACCATCAGAATAGCTGCTAGTTTCTCCTCAGTAGGGTTGGGACTGAACCAGTGACTTTATTTTGTGCACCGTTCTTGAACCATATTAGGAGATACAGAAGAGACTTCTTAGACCTCCTTACCCCAGAGTGAGGCTGTTCTGCACTTCTCAGAGTGGCTGTAGGGAGGTTCCTTCTCTCTTCCACTTTTGTACCCATACATCATTATACACGCTGCTCAGTTACTCCTCTTCACTTTTCCACCTCAGGCTTCACCAGTGGTCCTGACCTGAACTAAAATGGTAACTCGTAGAAGCAGTTTATTGCATTCATTCCCTGTAGCCGGCACCCTGGTGATGGTTTAGTGACTCATTTTGTCAATGGCTTAAACAGCTTCTTTGGAAGAGCTTGTCGTAAGTGGGTGTCAGGATACTCACATTCATCGCTTGACTCTGAGGTCAAGCAATCAGAATAGGAGTTACAGACAGCAGAGAGAATCCCATAGATCTGGCATATTCATTTGGAAAGGCAGCATAGCTGTGACAAAACACGGGCTAGAAAAAGAGAGACTTGAGTTTTGCTTCTGCAGTAATTCTATGCAATATTATGCCTTATTAATGAAATGTAATAAGTAAATAGGGAGAAGCAGAAGACTAAAGAAACTTTTAGTTTCAGCTTCCCGACGAGAGAATAGAAATAAGACACAAACAACAGCATTAACTGTTGTCCCTAGATCTGTCCAGTTGTACTTTTTTGAATACCAAAAGCAACTTCATGAATAAGTTTCTCTCTCTAGTTGCATGCCCCTCTTCCCTCATTTTATGTGGAATATTCATGTGGGGGGATTGCAAATACGAAAGTCTGTAGAAACTCTAACAAATTTCATGCTTTATACTAAAGGGCAGTAACAGATGAGGATGACAGGCTCATTGCAGGAAGATAGTTATTGAAAACCACACTACAGACATAAAGACCTGTATGTCTGAAACAGCTTTAGACTTAGTCCTTAAAATGTGGTCAAAAGATGTTGAAAAATAACATGTGCATAAGCTCTAACCACCAAACGAAACATGCAGTGAAAATGGTCAGCTCATCTGCCCTGGGAGTTCTGAAATATGTGACCTGGAGAGAAAGAAAGCTAAATGTTATCAACTCATATTTTACCATTTTTCATTTGTGACGCAAGTGAGTTGGTGCAAGGGTTATTTATTTACTATGAAGAAACACAGATGTTTATCCTTATTTAAGAATTAAAATTAAAAAACTGCAAAAGATTAATCACAGCATGCCATGATGAGATTTTACAAGCATAAGATGCATGTAGGAATTATTTTATATCCTTGTAGTGGCTGTATTTGCTTGCATTACTGCTCAGAGCAATAATAGCAACTGTAGTGGCATTACTATTGAAAATACGAAATTTCCCTTGAATCAAAATAGTTCTTCAAGGAATAGCAAAAAAAAGGAGAAGTGACTCCAAAGCTAGTGAGTCTCCATGCAGAAAAACGTGATTGCTGCCAGTGGTTGCTTAAGTTAGAGGGAACCAAATGTGTTTAATCCTTCAGAGGTGGATTTCACGTAGCTTTTTTTTTGGTTTTACATGTTACGCAACAGGAGTTGCAAAGAAAGTGGTCAGGATGAAGGTTTCAGAATTTACCTTCAGATGTGCATTTACTTTCTTCATGTAAAGTGAGCAAGACTTTGCATTTTTAGATAGCCATCCAGCACAGGAGATGCATCAATTAAAATACTTATTAAAATGACAATTCATCTTTGAAGCCAATATCTAATCACCTAGCAGAACTTTTCTTGTTAGATACCAATTCCACATGGAATTTAATATATAAATAAACAATTACTCACTTTTATTAACTATATGACAGCAGAATTGATCTCATTTCAAATCTTCTTAAGTTTCTCTGTGATAGATCAATACAGCAGCCTACAAAAATGGTCTCCATTAAACCAAAATTAAAGCCTTGTTTATGATATACAGTTCTTATATTTTTTCCAAACAAGAGGTTAACTTCTAGCTCAGAACAGTCCAATAGTGCCCTCTGTGCTAGCTCTGAGCTAATGTTTCATTTAAAAGACCTGTTTCAAGAATATTCATACTTTGATTCATTAGTTTCGTTTGTGAGGCAATATAGGAGATACCTGTTTAAGAGACTGCAATGGTGAAAATAATAAGTGGCAGAGTAACACTGGGGATGGAGCTGACAGTGTGTATTGAGGAGACATTTGAATGAAACTGTGTTGCCAAGTTTGCAATTTTTTTAATTACAGTGATTAATGGAAATAGTAGTTCTCCTGAATTCGAGATTGTTATTTTGCTTAGGTTTATAAGGTCTGTTCAACAGGAACTACATATACGTGTTGGAATATAAGTAGGAGGCCGCTAGCTGATTTCTTTCCTTAAATGTGATTGAACATAGTGTGGCATTTCTAAGGAACTCTTTTCCTAAAGAAGATATTGGCCAGGAGCTGTTAGAAAAAAATATCTACTGTCCATGATTTCTGGGCCTGTGGCTATTCTTCACTGAGAGTTCAGAAGTTGAATGCAAGCCAGAGTTCATGAAGTCAAAGTTTCTTGACTAGCAAGTGCTAAGTGTTCACTCAATTTCAAGGGAAGCAAAAAACAGGAGAAAAAGGAATTTGCTGCTTCCCCTCTTTTTTTTTTTTATCCCCATGGGATAGAAAAAAAACCCCACAAAACTGGCAAAAAAATACTCCATTCTTGGGAACTGAGATTTAAGCAGGACTAAATAAAACTCAGAGGTCCCTTCCAACCTATATTTTTCTATGATCTTTAATCTATTTTGAGAAAGTGTTTTTATCATGATAAGAAGCGTAAGTAAACTCAGAATACCCTGTCATAATCTGGTGAGGGCTCTTTGAGGTAGAAGAGGCCAGATAAAAATGAAGATCTGAATGTGAGTTTTCCATATCACGGACTAACAGCTGTTTCCCCACCCATTTGCATCCCACCTGTTTTCCCACAAAAAAATCCAGAACTGACAAATAAAGATTTCCAAATAGGAAGCTATTTTGAAAAAAATAATCCTATAAAGGTCTGTTATAGTGATATTTTATAAAATATTTTTTTCTCTATCTCAAAGAAGGTTCTAAAGTACATTCCCTCATTTTTTTATTTCGTTTGCTTGTTTCAGCAAAGTATCAATTGTTTTTAAAATCTCCAGCAGTTGTAGCAGAGGGACCCCACCTATGTGTCTCTCTCTACGTAATATGGGATTCCTATAATAGAATTGTCAGGGTTGGAAGGGACTTTAAAGATCATCTAGTTCCAACCTCCCTGCCCTGGGCAGGGGCATCTTCCGCTAGACCAGGTTGCTCAGAGCCCCATCCAACCTGGTCTTAAAAACTTCCAGGGATGGGGCTTCCACCACCTCTCTGGGCAACCTGTTCTCACCACCCTCATGGTGAAGAACTTCTTCCTAACATCCAGTCTAAACCGATCCATCTCTATCATCAAGTCATTCTGTCTAGTAGACATTGAGACACAGTCTTGGAAACTCTCAATTTACTGAGCCCTATTCAGACCCAAAGTGTGTACAGAATATGCCTCATCTGCAGCAATTGTGTATTTGAAGGCAGGTCACCTGCAGAAGCACAGGATTGAGTATAGCAGAATTTTCTCTCTCAGACCCCTTCCTCAGGTCTTGGTTGCACCATGCCTTGCAACAAAGAGGAATAATCGTGTCTTTGACAAGCTGCATGCATAGAGAGGTACCCCACAGAGAAGCCGAGACTTCATAGGGTCCATGGCTGCTGGATAGATACATCCGTGTGCCTACCCAGCTGTGTCTTCAGCAAATTTTGCCTAGATGGGTGACCGTATTTTCATGATTGAGATATCAATCAAAAGCTCAGGAAATAGAAGCAATGTGGCTTCAAAAAGTGTCTCTAGTCAATGTAAAAGGGAACTATCCTGGAGGTGCTTGTATCAGTAGGACACTGTCATACATGCTAGAGCTGTGTTCTCACAACATTTGCTAGGGATGTGTATGCACAGCAGTGAACTGTCTGCAACTACATGCGTGATCGCAGTCACCTCTCAGACACCCAAGAGTGAAGGACTCATGCCTCATGGGAAAATGCAGTGTTGCAATGCAGGCTTGTTGCCCTTCCCTACTGAAGGACCTCCAGCCACTGCAGCTTGGATTCTACTTTGTCCCCATCCCTACGCACATGCTGTCTTCAACCTTCCCTTTAACAAGCCTCTTCTTAAAAGAGCTTTTCATATTTGAGTGAGATGGTTGGGCCAGTCTGAGATACAGAAAGCAAACAGTCATTTTGTCTCAGGAACCTCTCTCAAGACTGCAGGATGAACGAACTGTGGTAGTGAGCAAAGAAGAAACTATTGTGCATGTTCTCCTAATCTCAAATCCCTCATGACTGTCTATCTCAGGGTCAATACCTGCAAGGAACAGTTAGTAATGGCAAATGGTTATGAGACACTGGAACTTGCAGTTTGATCCTTTACCATATTCAATTCTGAAAATGATTTCACAAGAGAAGGAATACTTAAGATGTCTCATTGAAACAGGAGATGATGCTTTTCAGTTTAGTGAATCATCTTCAAAGGTTTGTATGAGGATTAAAAGTTAATACTACTTTTTTTAAATGTATGGTCTCATTACTATTAATCCTATCACAACTGAAGTACCACACATTTTACATTCACTGGGATAGCTTGGAGAAGAGGAGCCTGAGGGGTGACCTCATAAATGTTTATAAACATCTCAAGGCGGAGTGTCAGGAGGATGGAGCCAGGGCCTTTTCAGTGATGTCCAGTGAGAGGACAAGGGGCAATGAGTGGAAGCTGGAACACAAGAGGTTCCACAAAAATATTAGAAAAAACTTTTTCACAGTGAGTGTGACAGAGCCCTGGAACAGGCTGCCCCAGGGAGGTTGTAGGGTCTCCTTCTTTGGAGACATTCAAATCCCGCCTGGACACGTTCCTGTGTGATCTACTGTAGGTGATCTTGCTCTGGCAGGAGGGCTGGACTAGATGATCTTTTGAGGTCCCTTCCAATCCCTGACATTCTGTGATTCTGTGATAACATACAGCACAAAAGTTTCTGTCTGCTTCAACAATCTAAGAAACTCAAATTGCAAAAAGTCAGCAGCTAACGCTGCACACCTGATAAAATAAGCAATAAATCCAAACTGAAAACATTTAAATGTCAGGAAAAGCACACTGTAAACAACCTCTGTGGAGATGAAAGAAAAGTCTTTGAACTCCTGAGTGATAACAGGTTTTAAAGTGTTAATGGTGATACCCTGGCTAGTAGGACAACAGCCCTTGGAAGTACAGGTCAGCTTTCCACCAGCTTAACATTAAGCATCCAGCCAATTCTTGTCCTTTTTTTCCCCAGTGATGAGGGACAGAAGCTGATTGAGGACTGTAGCGCCCAGTTTTTCAAAGACCAAATGTTATTTAATGTTCAGCTGGAAATCTGTGTGTGGATTTAAGCCTGGGCTGGTACTTTAATAATTGCTTTGGTTGTTATGTTTGCACAGAAAGAGGTGAATCCAAGGGTTGTGTTAGACCCTGAAGTCAATTAGAATAGCATTAGAGCAGATTTTGTTTACCATTGTAGTTATAAAAAGTATTTTTTGTGGTTTTTTTTCCAGTCTGCCAAGCTATCTAAAGTGTGACAAGAGATGTTACTTAACAACTGCCAGAGGCGTTTGAGGGAACAAAGGCTGACTGATTAAGCTTAACTTGTCATTTTCTGATGAATTCTTTCGAACAAAAACTAATTCAGGCATGTGGTTAACAATAGTTTTGAAGGACACAATGGGAAAATATGGTGAAAGTTGGAATTTTATTAGGGTTACAGATTCAAAAATAAGATGGGAAATTAGCTGGAGGGGTGAGTAGAGGGTGCTTTAAAAATAATACAGATGCTAGAAAATAAGCCACAGTTGCTTTGTTTTTTTATAAGGCATCTTTATATGTACAGTAATGAAAAGTCCTGATTCAACTTGTTTAGGAAGTAGTAAAATCAGGTGTGAAATGGGTTTTGTGTTCTATGGAAATCTGAGGTTCTAGCAATTGACCTTTGTTAGGACAAAATTACAATATGCAAAATTTCACATCAAAATATACAGCAGAAAACCGGGACAAAAACATGATTTCCCTCTAAAAGAGGAAGGCTACGTTACAAACGGCAGCTTTAACTTTAGGAGAAGGACTGGGACTTCCCAGATCAGAGCGACTTCACCTACTGTGTTCTTCAAGGAAACCTGATTATTGCCATCACAGGCTTTTCCTTTTGCCTAATTATAATTTTCCAGTTAAATACAGTTTTGCTTGTTGCCTGTATTGAGTGTGAACAAAGTGGTAGGGAATGTGAGTAATGGTGACATGCCATCGTCACAGTGGCCATCATGAGGATCTGGCCAGAGTGTCATACAAATTAACTAATGTCTGCCAATCACACAGAAGTGGCAGGTGTGATCAGTTCAGAGAAGGTCAGAATATCATACAGGGAAACTGAAACGATGGTAAGTGCTGGAGAAGCAGCAATGGTATGAAATTCAGCAGTTAAAAATGCAAAGTCACACACTTTGGGCTGATAAGTAGTTCTGGAATGGGTGGGGACATGATTTAGTGGGAGAGAGGTAGATGTAGTGACTGATGGCAGGAAAACTACAAGTCAAAACGTAAGACTGTATTGTAACAGGGAAGATATGTTCATTGGGAAGAGTGAAAATTTTAATAGCCGTGTAGTAGATTGCAAAAACTCATCTGGAATACTGACTGCCATGCTAGTTATGCTTCTGCAAGATTTATGCACTCAAACCGAGTAAGATTTAGTGAAAAACTATTAGTTATGACAAGAAAAGTCATAAAGAATCAGACTAAAGCCATATGCAGTGCAATAGTCTGTATCTGATGGCGGCCAAGAGTAAGAGCTTAACAAAGAGTGTAAAATGGTATAAGCATGCGTAATAGTTCCCCAAAACACTGTCAGTCTTCAGCAAATTTCAATTTAAAGGCTTCTTGAGCAAGAGACATTATCTTTGCGTTTAATATCTTCAGATGACTTTTTCCTGTACTGGATTTCCTTCCATAACTTCTTTTGTTCACTTTGTTTGCAGTTTGCGTTCTGAACCAGTGTCAACTGCCACCACCTCTGCAACAGCAGGAACTTCTGTGGCCACAAGGTTTGGGAAGACCACCACGTTTTGCTTCTTTAGAAATTGATCCCCATTATTTCCTCTCATGTCACTAATTCTTGTTTTTAAGAAGACAATGAACAGTCATTCCCTGTTCATTACTTTCTACCTAACAGTCATCTGGGAAATGGAAGTGTTTGTCTTCCACTAAGACAGCTTGGCTTGTTAATTTTAACACAATTAAGGATGAGAGAACATGACTGCGATCTATAAATGGCTATTGGGTGAAGAGCAAGACTAGTTTGAGCTAAATAAAAATTTTGTCCAGAGAACAAAAGAATATTTAAAATGAGTAAATATAAATTGAAAAGTGAAGAAATTTTTTAGCCATGAGGATAGTGATAGTCTTCTGGTGACAAGTTCACTTTGACTAAGCTATAATTGTACAAATACATCTGTTACTTTTGAAGAAAACAGCTTCAGTTTTCCCCAGGAACCTAGGGGACAAATTGCATCAGGGGTGTTAAATTTCACAAATGGAAATGGCTTGGCCAGCATCCCTTCAGGTTGCCTTTGAGTCTCTTGTCTGAATAGTTGTGACCCACTTGTAAGAGGATCAAGCATGGACTTCTACTCTTGTCTGCAGAAGTACTTGAATGAATGACCCAGACACAATAATCACTCAGACACCCTCTCCTTGGGGGGACTGGAGGGAATTCTTAATGATTTAAGGATAGAGCATAAAATTAATTCATCAAAAAAAATCATACAGCATGATGGCAGAGTACGCCACTTGATAAGTTGGGAAGTTTTTTTCCCATTCCCTGCACTATTTTGGGGAATCAAAAAGTAGTTTTCAGTACCCACTCAATTCCTGTCACTGCAGGACTGTAATTTAACACTAGATCTCCCCCCGCAACGTTTTATCCCCTTTAGCTCTAAAACCTCCTCTGATGGAGTTCGGTTCCAACACTTCCCCCAGAGGACTCTGCTCTCCTGTCTAATAAATTTCACAGCTAGGAAGCTTTCTTTGATGCTTTGTCACTCACAGCCACATAAGAATGGATAAGGAGCTGGCTTCAGACGTCAGAGACGAAGGGTACTTATGTACATGGGAACAGTCCCGAAAGGAGTGAGATGAAGGACTACTGCAAATATCAGCAGCATGGTTACCTTTGCTCACCTTATGTAGCAGGGATCTAGCAAGAAATGCGAAGGTGTGAATTTCATCACTTATGAAAATGCCAGATTTACAGCCTTAAATAGCAAAGTCTTCTGCCTCTCCACAGAACAAATATAGCAGGATGTCCACTGCAAGAGTTTTCACACAAGCAGGCATCAGCCCGAGGGTGAAAAATGGTGAATAGACACCGAAAGTCAGGAGGAAGTGGTCTTCCGTCCTCTGACCTACAGAATCTGAAGCAGGGTCGCCAGTTTACTGCGTTGTTGACTTTTGACATGGATCAAATGAAAACACTTGGTTGTTATCAGACAGGTTCATTTTGACGTGGCAGTGGAAGACTTTCTTTCCAACTACGAGGCACTGAAATCACCCTGTCACCTGTCAGTGGCTTTAAAAACAATGTCATGGAAGGTGATTTGGACTGAGATGTCATCTATAAAATATTTATTATAATGAGATATATGGGTTTCAGCCACTTAGTGCATCTTGCAGTAGCGGCTAGATGGGTTAAAGACCAAATTACTCAATCCTAATGGCATACACAGTTCTTGCACGGTATTTTTATTGCTAATTACTTGCTGGTATTATATTCACATAAAATAAGACCAATATGGACATGGGGTTTTGGGCAGCCAGTTTGGACCTCTGCAGTAGCTCTTTACCTTGGCAGCGGAGGTGAATCACTAGTTGAAGCAAGATTCAAACTGAAGCTGGCGGTGTTTAATTACCCTTGAAAAATGGAAAGGTCAAAATAGGACTGACAAAGTCAATTCAGGCTCTGGACAGCATCCAAACTTCAGTCCCAACTGTCATCTCTTTGTTTCTTCTTTTGGAGGAATCTACCCTTAAGTGTAGTTGTAAGAAGATACTCACGCTGCAAATTTCTGTAGTTCTTTTTCTCCTTCTCTCCTTTTTTATCTCTTTCTTTCCCTCTTCTCTTATTCTCTCTTTCTTCCTCTCTCTGCCCCTTCTCCCCCTCCTCTTTCTTGCTCTCTTTTTTCCCTCTCATGTGAGAATTTAGAATTTCCTTCTTTCTCCCTTTCCCTTTCTCTTTTTCATATTCCCAACCATTTTCTGTATCTCTTATTTTTCTGACATGTCCGGTGACAGAGTGAGCTGGCTGCTCTTTGGGACTGGGGGCCATGGAAGGTCTGCTGGGGCAACTAGGCAGGGCCTCACAGCTAAAGCCCATTCCATCACCTTCACCCAGCCAGAAGCAGGACAGATTTGGGGAGCAGCTAGGGAAAGCCCCAGCCCTGTGTATCAAGCACCTCTCTGAGGATGAGAATGGGCTGGGATGTCAACCCGTGGGTGGTGAGTCAGGATCAGACACAGTGGGAGGATCCTTGGTGAGACATAGCCTGAGATAACCAGTCAGGTCCATGGGCTGGCATCAAGCTGGCCCTCAGACCCAGTAGCCAGAATCCCCCAGTGTGTGGGGGCTCTTATAGCCCTGAAACTTATTGATCATGCAGATATTATATATAGACACACACATATGTACAATTTATATATCACAGCAATTTGCGTATGCACATCTGGTGCATAAATGTACATGCACACGAGAGGCACATTGATAGAATCAATTAAAAGCTCTCTCTGCAACACTCAAGTTTTGCTGATCGTTAATCACAGACATCTGATATCTTTTTATCTCAAGTCAAAGATTCTCAGTCTCCTTTTTAGCAATCAATACACTGGGGTCATCTCACAAAGTCCATGGATCTTTATTCCAAAGATCTGACAGGACAATAATGGTATGATTCTGACCCATGTAAGAGGCTTTGGGTAATGCATGTATAAGACTGCTTGTCTTATATCTATAATTCATTTGCAGCTCAATCTCTTGAGGGAGTGGGGGAATCATGGCAGCTGTTAAACAACCCACAGTTACAACAGAAAGTAAAGGGAGCTACAATTCAGCTGAAACATCATGTAAAGATTGTGCTCACTGGGCCAGGTAATTTGGACTAACATTCCTATTTTTGTGAGAAGTGTTGGGGGATTTTTAATGACTGTAAGATCCTTGACTTTACAGCTCAGTCAGAAATACAATAGCCATAATAACATATTGTAGTGATGGTATTCTCACAGCTACAAACTTTTAAGGATGTACAAAAAGAAAAGTTAGGGTAGAGAAGTAATACCATTTATTAGACCAGCAGAGATACCTGGAAAAAAAAAGCAGAAGAGCTTTCATGCACAAAGGCCTTTCTGCAATCCTCAAACAGAGAAAATAGATAGCGAAGCTAAGTAAGGCAAGGTGTAGTTGCTCAGAGTTTAACATCACGTTAATTGTTTGAGAGAAAAGGCGGCTGATGAAAGTGAGCTCCTATGGGACAGAGAGAAATGGGGTTATCACTGCCCCTGTAACTGTACAGGCAGCAGGATGTGGTACATGTGGAAAATGGTAGTGCTGAACCCTGTCCAGCACATACACAAGGGTGTAGCTCGAGCTAAGGGATCTCTACAACACATTGCCTCAAATGTTTTTCCCCAATTCTGAGTCCCCTAATCCCCACAGATACTCCCCCTCTTTGGGGGAGAGGCTTTTTTTTTCTTTTTTTTTTTTAAATAATGATCTTTCAGCCTTCCAGTTCATGAGCACAGAGGAGAAAATACCAGCTTTAAGTTGCAAGATGTTGTGAAACTTCTACATGGAGTGACGATTGCTGCATCTATGGATACAGTCAACAAATCATTCAATTTTTATGTTGTCAGCAACATTGGAACCCACTCGAGGGAACTGGGAAATCAATTGTACTGAGCCTCAACTCCTTCAAACAAAATGAATAGAAAAAGAAAGATTGTAAGGATAAACTTAGAAGGACTATTCCGAGATTATTTGCCCTCTTCCCTTAATCAAGACTGGCAAACATTCCTTAAAAATGACACGTTTTTGAGTGATAAATATTTAGAATGGACGGAAAAAGCTGCAGGGAAATTTTTCTTAGCATTCTGTCATGCTAAAAAATGAAAATTCATTGGAAAGTGGTGAAAAAGGCCAGAAAAGATTTAATAAAATGGAAAAGTCTGAGAAGCCAGCTTCTCAGTGATTTTTTTCCCCCATACAACTGAGTTAGTCAACGTTAGCATGCCTTTGTGAAGCTGTAAACAGAGAAAGATGATGTTATTCAATAGATCCCCTGTTCCTTCTAAATTTATCACTTCTTTAAAAGCAAATAAACAAATGCAAAGTGTTTTGAAGGTGACATGGAACAAAAGCCATTTTGTTTTATGTATCAGGCTTCAGATGAAGCATGTATGGTCCTTTGGGTGGTGAATTCTTTTCTCTAGTCTTCACTAGACACCTCCCTGCAGCTGTGAGTCTTTCTGCAGTACATACCTGTAGAGGAATTTCTTGTGGAGCAGAGGCGCGGTATTACTTTAAAAACGTGGACAACCCAGCTTAGGCCTAAACAAAGGCTCTGTCCTTGAAGCTGCCTTGGAACACAGGGAGGAGGAGGTTTTATCTGTTTTGTGAGAGCTTTGCGAGATGCTTGGCTGGAGGTGCTGGGCCCGGGGGGAGAAGGGGGGGCGAGAGCCGCTTGCATAGTGGAATGGCACTACCCAATAAAACACTGGCGCGTGTAAACCTGTAACTGACCAACTCTGTGAAGGGGCAGGCGTGGGGACACTGCTGAACTGTATATATTGAGCTGTCCGGAGCAATAAAGGGAGGACGATCTGTAGCCATATTGGTGTGATGATTGTTATCTTGGCCGGCTCTCCGAAGGGACCCTCTTCATCTGGCGCCCGAACAGGGACCCTCTATGGACGCTTAAATGTGGATTGCCTAAATGTGGGAAGACTCCGAAGCATCGGACGTGAGCCGATTTGGGAGTCGGAGAGCTGGAGGCAGGAGAGTTCCAGGTGTGACCAAAAGGGCACCGGAGACCAGAACTTGAGCAGCCGATCAAGCCCCTGCCAAGGTAAGACCGCGATGGAAACGGACGCGGCAACTCGCCTCCTTAGTATACTCTCTAAGAGAGGAGGAAAAGTAAAGGAGCGAGACGTATTAGCCCCATGGGCTCGGAAATGGGAGAAAATGAACGACCCACCATTAATCTTTAGTTCCACGGAATGGCGTGAAGTAGGAGACTTTTTGTGGGACTGTACTCTAGAGGGAGGAAAAGAAGGAAAGGAAGCGAAAAAACTAGGAACAGTTTGGAAAACCGTAATACGCACTCTAGAAATCATGCAAGCAGAAAAGAAAGTTGCTGCGGCAGCGATCGAGGCGTTGAGGGGAGGGCAGGAAAGGAAAAAGGCAAAGGAAGAAACTCCCTGCTCGTCCCGACTGGGTGGAAGAAAAAAAAAAAAAAAAAAAAAAAAAGAAAAAGGAGAAACTGCACTGCGTTGCAGAATTAAGACTTTCGTCCTTGAGCTGAGCTCTTTTCTAAACAAGTGCATAACTCTTGCTTGCTAATTATGGAAAGAGACCCTGACCAGCCAGGTACAGCTCATGTTGAGAGCTTGTCCGTGAGAATGAAGATAAGATGCTTCTTGTACACCAGATGTGCATGGGAGTGAACGGGAGAGTATAATCAAAACAGACCGGGGAAAGTCTGCTCTCCCTGTGTGATAACAGAGTGACTGAAGTAATACTTGAGATAATAAGAAAAAAAAAAAAAAAAACAGAAAAAAAACCAAGAAAAAAAAAAGGGGGGGGGAGAAAAGAAGGAAGATCAGAATGAACCCCTGAAAGAGATGCTGGACAAACTCGCTGAATTATCAACTAGACAGCAAGAAATAGAAGAAACCTTTAAACCAGTTCAGCTCTCCCATTACCATCAGCTCCCTCACTCAAGCCTGATTTTCAAGCTTGAACCATAAAGGATCCTTTGCAATAGCAATGGAGCGGTGTCATCAGAGACGCTATAACAGAGGGAGATTGGGAAGCAGCCAGTTCGATTGCGTGTCCTGTTATTATTAATAACGGACAAGGGACCTGGGAACCGCATGATCCTGCATGATGTGGCTGTGCAGCATCCTGTCACTTCAGCAGCGCAGCAGCAACACGACTGTGCACTGGGACTGCCTGTTGAACCCCTTGTTTCACCCAGTGACGTGATGGGACCCTGAGGTACTGATTACCAACGACGATATGGATTGGACTGGCAGAAGATGCTCACGGCTGATGGCAGAGCGATTATGGGGAAATGTGACTGTTCTCAATGTTACCTGTTGTATTAATATGTATCCTCTTTGTGTGACTAACAATGAAGCTTATATTGGTTGTGTAATCAAAGCCACATAGTAGGTGTTAAGGTTTATGTACTAACCAGCAGAGTGATCTTTCTTTAGCTAAAAGCAAGGCAGGGAAACCAGCTGCCTTTTGCTTTGTTAGAAGTGTGTGATTAAGGATCAAAGTATGATTTAGGGTGATGGGTGTGAGAACTTTGACAGGATGAATTAAGAGTTTAGTTAAGGCATTTTTGGTTATTGCAGTTTTAATTGTTATAGGCTTACTTATGTTTAGTTGTTTGATAAGTATAATCAAGAAAATTATAAGCAAGCTAGCGGATGAAGCCTGGGTTGTCCAAAAAGAAAAAGGGGGATATGTAGAGGAATTTCTTGTGGAGCAGAGGCGCGGTATAACTTTAAAAACGTGGACAACCCAGCTTAGGCCTAAACAGAGGCTCTGTCCTTGAAGCTGCCTTGGAACACAGGGAGGAGGAGGTTTTATCTGTTTTGTGAGAGCTTTGCGAGATGCTTGGCTGGAGGTGCTGGGCCCGGGGGGAGAAGGGGGGGCGAGAGCCGCTTGCATAGTGGAATGGCACTACCCAATAAAACACTGGCGCGTGTAAACCTGTAACTGACCAACTCTGTGAAGGGGCAGGCGTGGGGACACTGCTGAACTGTATATATTGAGCTGTCCGGAGCAATAAAGGGAGGACGATCTGTAGCCATATTGGTGTGATGATTGTTATCTTGGCCGGCTCTCCGCATACCCAAGTTCATCAGTGACCGTTACCTACTGTGTTCATCAGGTGTCATCTTCTGGAAGTGAAGCAGAGCGCAAATCAATGTCTCTTCCTCTGCTTCATGTCTGGATGGGTGTTTGCACACACTACAGAGTGCGCGGGGCATGCAGAGAATCCAACACATCCTTAATGTGTGACTAGTCAGTGTGCCATCTTTAGGATGCACATGCACATCTTTGCATACTCCCTGCCTGAGATTCAGGGAATTATAGGATTGTTCTACATGCAACACAGAAAATACTGTCTTAATATGAGGGAAGAAAAAAATAAAAATCATTCTGAGAGTGGTCAAACAGGGTCTCAAGAACACAGGGTCTCAAGAATACATCCTTTGAGATACCAAAATCTTGACTGAACAAAGCAGGGATTAACCTATTTTTTTTGGAGGAGGTTGGACCTACTCTTTCAGGAGGCTGGACTAGAAACCTCCCTTCCAAACTGCCTCTTTCTTTAGTCCTGTGATACAGCCGTCTTGCAAATGCCATCTTAAACTACTCAAGATCCAGCTGTGGAATTCTTCCTAACTGCATGGTTTTTTTTTTCCTGGACGTCAGTGTTTTTGCCATATGATAGGAGAAGAACAAATGGTGGATGCAGGGCAGGGAACACTTCCAGAAAGACAACTCATCTCTGCAGCTTGCTCTGTGTGCCTGTCTAAGGAGACCTGGTATATTGGATCAGGTTGAGGCTAAAAGAGAGTCATAATGTGGAACTGGTTGAACCGTGAGTTCAGTTCAGAACTGGAATCCTGGTGGGAATTTCTGTGTATCTGAAACTGAGATGAGTCAAAGGCTCTTCACAGAACAGAGTAAGTCAACCTCAAGTGAAGCCAGACCTTCCATTTTTAAGCGGACCCCCCTCAAATGTGTTTGGTTTGCAATGATTCAGTGAGTTATTGCGAGTCATCTTAATGGATATAGCTGACCCTGCACTCACTGCAAAGTAAAATGCTTTGACACTTGTGGTTTAGACTTATGTGTTTCATATTTTGTTGGTCTAAGTCTGCACACAGTGATGAGAGTTTAGCTGGCACAGCATAATCTATTAGTCCTGTAAAGGAGACCATATGCTTCTGTCTAAAGAAGGAGAAGAGGAAACATCATCTCAGCGTTCTGCAGCAGTCAAAATACATGGGGAAGAACAGGGACCAACATAGAGCACATTTCTTAGTGGCCACAAAAGTACAACAAGCTCCCAGATCTTGGATGCTATATTAGCGGATTTTTTTTATCCTCATAGAGGATATTCCTCATAGAGGAAGCAATCCTATAGAAAATATAACACAAAATCATGAAACAGCTTGGACAGGAGAAGAGATGACCTAGGCTATCAGTCACCAGCTTGGAAAAGAGACGTTTGCAGGAGTGGTAACAGAGAAGATGAATGGTGCTAGGTGGGCTAGAGCTAGGCACTAGAGCAGCTGAACACTGCTCTTCTCACAATGCCTTCTCGCTCACAGCCATGAAACTGAGAGAAGAATTGAGGAGTCTCTGTGTGGTACTTGTCTGTGCTCTGCCTTTAGTCCTTTACAAGTTTTCCAACTGCTTTACTCGACCCCAGGGAAACCAATGGCTCTCTGCCAACCTTTGTCAACAGCACGTTGTAAGGACAACATTTGCAATACAAAATAACAAGCATGAGATTCCTCCATAAAGAACAAGAGGGTGCTTTATTAAAAGGTCTGTTCTGCGTCTAAGAGGTTAATAAATATTCACCGAGACTCATCAATGTCAAAGCTAAAACCAAACAGGAAAATGGCAATCTCTTTCTCTTTTGTAAAGGAACTTGTTGAAATAACTGCCTAAGTCTGCCCTCTGTTTACTAAAACGGCTTCGGAAATTTCTAAATCCATTTATCCTGAGGATTATCATCATCTGGTTTCCAGACAACATTCTCATTTCCTCCAGTGAGGTTTTTTGATACCTTAGGCCATTAGCTGTGGTATTGATCTTTCCTTAATACGTGAGATTTCCTACAGCAAAGGCAGCTCTGCATCTAAAAAAAGCCCCAGCCAAACCTGTTTTATCTGAATAGCCAGGATAGCATTTTGTTAGAGACAAAATTTAACATTCTTTGGCTTTTGTTTATAGTAAATGTATCAGGGCAGGCTCTGAATACATCCTCCGTGGAATAGACTGAGCCTGTTATCAGCCACTTGGGGAAATTCTGTTCCAGAGACAAAAGCTTGTGACATGCCAGTCCTTCAGCTGCTGGTGCTGTGGCTTGACTCTAGGGAAAGAGATAATGGGCAGCACTGGGGAGTGTGGCCTCTGAGATTTTACTTAGCTCTTCCTATCCCAAAATCCACCCTCTTGACAAATGCTGTGCAGAAAATTAGTAACCAAATCCCTTATTATTCATCAAACATCACCTGACGGGGCTAGTCAGGATGGTGCCTCTTCAACAGAAATGGAAGGAAGAAATGATAGGCAAAAGTCTGATAAAAGAAATCAGCACACCTTTAATCATAGAATCCTTGTTTTCTGCTTTACAGTCCTGTTTCACTTTTTCTACTTACTAGACAATGTTGTAAGTCCACAGTTACCCCTTCATTTAAGGAAAACAATCTAGTAACTTCGGGAAGAGGGAGATGAAGACACCAGGGAAAGGAGGCCAGAGGATATGGACCATTAATGTCCTGGACAGGTGGGAATCTATTCCTTCTTCTCTTGAACTAATCAGTTTGTTGAAAAGCTTAAGCATCTAGGACAATTTTTTTTTTTTTTCTGTAGCTGTAATTCCAGAGGTAGAGAACACAGATTTTAATTTATTAACATAAACTATTGGGATGAACTTATCTTCCTTTCTGTTCAGCCAGAATCTGTATTTAAACAAGGCTTGTGTCTCCCACCCCTAATACTATGACCTTCAGCAAGTCTCTTTCTGTGCTAAACGTGTCACCCAGCCCCTTAAAGAGTTAATTAAAGGAAGGAAGTTCCTCCAAATGTTGGAAGAAAAGATTGACTAAAAATGCCTTTCATGGAATAGGAAATAAAATGCCAGAATTTGCTTCCTGCTACTTTGGACTTCTTTTGGTGCTTGAAGCATAATGTTCAGCAGTTACAGAGAAGTCTGATTTAAAATTTTGATACAAACATCAAAAGAGCCCTTCAATGTACGAAAGTCTTCATTAACACCGAGGAGAAATCATTATGGCCCAAAAATTCAAATTCAGGTGCCTTAAATAAGAATAAGTATATACTTGATCAAATTTTCAGTATGTCTGAGTACCTGCAGATAACATTTAAGATGAGTTCATTACAGGAACATAAATATGGATTAAAGGATTAGTTTTAGACATTAAATTGTCAAAAGTTTAGTCTATGTAACTTACCAGGGCCACATGGCAAGTTGTTGGATTTCTCTTTGTATGTAGAATCACAAATCTTAAATAGGCGGCAGGATGCAACAGAGGTTCCAGGTCTGTCTTCATTAATCGTCATTAGCTGCTTCTTCCAGAAAATGAACAGAGAATGAAGAAAATCATAGGACTTTTAGTTTTCTTTCGTAAGTTTTTTTCTGAATCCTATGAACAATTAGGAGTGGTCCTGAAGCATAACAGCACAAAACCCCAACAAATAATGAAATCTTCAAACAAAACATTTGTTGTAGGTCACAGACAGAGGCTCAGTGTCCAGACACCTCTTGATGACATTATCATGTTCAGCTGCTGGTTTGCCCTCTGAATTTGTAGCTCTGTTTTCCTTTTCCCTTTCTGCAAGCCCTTCAGCTCTGACAGCAAAATGAATCTTGTGAACATTCCCTAACTCAAAAAGCAAAAATAGGTGATTAGAGCTATTTTAGCTAGTTTTGGCTGAAGAGGATATAACAGTGCTGAAATGGGGGTGGAGAGCAAGTAATTTTTGGCTAGAAACAGTAACACCTTCAACATACAGAAGAGAAAATTTGGAAGAGGATACTACTTTTATGAGAAGAACATACTGAGTTCAACCTCATGGCCCTGCAAACAAATTACCCTGAGAAAAAGCAAGTGGATTTCAACTTTAAACAGTGAAGCTAATCTGGTAGTGATTTAACAGTAGATGTCATGGCAAACAGATTCAGGACTAGAGCTCAGCCAAACAAGCAATGTTCTTTCACACGCTGTTTCACATGGAAAATCACATACTAAACAAATACCTATGCTTTTTTAATTGCAAGTTTTTTCCTTCCCTTCCCCTCTCCCAAATGGTGCCAGTTGAAAACTGCATTTTCAGAACTATATCTAGTTATATGCAACATCGGTCGGGGTCAGAGTTCTTCCTTTGCTTTTGTTTTGAGCCCGCTTGAGAAACAGGAGCTGCACAAAATGTCAGCTCACTCGTGGCCCGTGAAGAATGTAGTCAGGCAACACTTCAAAGAGGCAACTCGGGGGAAATTTCTTCTTGGCTCACTGTGGGGGTTTATGTGATTCACAGAGCTCCTGTCGGCGCTGGCGGCAGCTACGTGGCCATGGCTGTGCGAGTCTCTGCACGGGAAATAAGGCTCTGAGATTTCACACAAATTAGGACTTCCTACTTCAGGCAGAGTTTGGACACCTGTTACAAAATCAGAGCAGCTCATATCCCCATTCTCATGCAACTAATATAATAAGGAGGCTGGAGTGGCCAATGTGGTCGGTAAGATGTTCCCCATCATAGTTGCCTGCTTCTGGCATTAAGTGGTCGGTGAAAGCGTTACAGCAAAACCCCACAAAGTTCTGTTTATAATAGCCTAGAACAAACATTGTAATAATTAGTGCAGTGAAAATCACAAGACATGGGTAGAATCATGTTCCTTTGAAATACATGATTCCATTAAGATAAAATATTTATAGAATTTAGATGAGCTAACTAGAATTTCTTTTTGGAGAAAGCTCATAAAAGGCCAGTGATATCAGGGCACAATTTCTTCTCTTTTTTGGAACAGAAATTTCCAAAAGGAAATATTTTTGAAAGAAAAAAAGTTGATTAAAACAATTTTAAGACACATAGTAAAGATGTTGAAAAGAATATTTCAATTTTCTGGATAAAAATGATGATCCTAAAGCAATCTGGTTTGGGAGGGAAGCAGGAAATTTGCTTTTAGTAAGAATATCTACTTCTTTATTTTTCATCAATCTGAAATAAATCTTATAATCAGAATTCCTCATGGACAAAAAATATTTCCTAAACACAGACCTGTGTTACATGGATAGACGTAGTAGTCCTGTGATGGTTGCAAAGGAATAGTGGAAAACAGAATCAAAGAATCACAGAATCACAGAACATTAGGGGCTGGAAGGGACCTCAAAAGATCATCTAGTCCAGCCCCCCTGCCAGAGCAGGATCACCTACAGTAGATCGCACAGGAACGCGTCCAGGCAGATTTTGAATGTCTCCAGAGAAGGAGACTCCACAACCTCCCTGCGCAGCCTGTGCCAGTGCTCTGTCACCCTCACTGTGAAAAAGGTTTTTCTAATATTTTTGTGGAACCTCCTATGTTCCAGCTTCCACCCATTGCCCCTTGCCCTGTCAATGGATGCGGCTGAAAAGAGCCTGGCTCTGTCCTCCTGACACTCCTCCATGACATATTTATAAACATGTATGAGGTCACCCCTCAGCCTCCTCTTCTCCAGGCTAAAGAGACCCAGCTCCTGCAGCCTTTCCTCAGAAAGGAGATGTTCCACTCCCTTCATCATCTTTGTGGCTCTGCGCTGGACTCCCTCAAGCAGTTCCCTGTCCCTCTTGAGCTGAGGGGCCCAGAACTGGACACAATATTCCAGATGTGGCCTCACCAGGGCAGAGTAGAGGGGCAGGAGGACCTCTCTTGACCTACTTGCTCCTCCCCTTCTAACACACCCCAGGATGCCATTGGCCTTCTTGGCCATGAGGGCACACTGCTGGCTCATGGTCATCCTGCTGTCCACTAGAAGCCCCAGGTCCCTTTCTCCTACACTGCTCTCCAGCAGGGCAGTCCCCAACCTATACTGGCACATGAGGTTATTCTTTCCCAAGTGCAAAACTCTACACCCGCCCTTGTTGAACTTCGTAAGATTTCTCCCCACCCAGCCCTCCAGCCTTTTAGGTCTCTCTGAATGGCAGCACAGCCTTCTGGTGTGTCAGTCACTCCTCCCAAACTCTGGTGGAAAAACCCTGCAGTTTGGTTTTCCTCTGAGATTAGGGACCCAGAGTGATGAGACAATTTATCTTGAAAAACTGATGAGATTATCACTGCCAGTCTGATGCACTTTCCTCTCTCCCTCCTCCACCCTGCTTTACCCTCATCCCACTCATCAATACTTAAACTACTTTTCAAACAGCTCCAAGACTACAGGGCAGAATTTTAAGGAAAGTGAAGCTGGCGATGAGTTTCCATAATATGAAATGCTGATGGCAGTAGTGGTGAGGAAGCCTAATGGATGAGCAACTCAGAAGTCTAGCTGTGAAGGGCAGACAGGGCTGCCAGAGGCAGGACTTTGTCTATTGGCGTCTTAATTGCCAGGTTTCAGAACTACGCGTAAAAATGCAAAACCTGATGCTGCCCCTGGCAACTTCTTGGAGTTGGTCTGATTCACGCCAGCCTACAACGCTCTGAAGAAAAGCTTTGAAGATGGAGGAAAGATGGTCTTGCAGAGAACAGGATTAAAACAAGTAGGATTTAAGAATGAGTTCTGTAAATCAACTGTAAATTTCAATAGCTACAGTAGAAAATTTTAAGCAATAAAAACCAGCAGTAACTAAGGAGTTAACTGTGGGTCCCCTATGGGGTATGACCACTCCTGTAAGAGCAGACTAGGACTGAAGCCTGCTTGGAGAGCCAGGGAGAAAAGTAGAGAATGGCACAGAGGGCAGTGAATACAAATTCCTCTTTTTTATTGACTTCACACAGCCTTTTTCCAAATCCCAAATTTCTCTGTGCATCAGTTTTCCTGTCTGTGAAATATGCAGTAAAACTGATCCAACTGCGACTGCAGTATTATGGCAAGACCTCTGAGATAGGACCTCGCACACATCTGGGATTGTGAGTTGTGCAGGCTTTGTAATAGCTCAGCTTTTGGAAACCCAACACTGGCAGACAATGCCAGTTTGGAGACTGCAATTTACGTAAAATCCTCAGCTAAAAAATTTTACTTGACAAATGCAGAGTATTTTTGTAAGTTCTAGGAGCTGCAAAAAAATTAAATTTCTTCAGCTAGACCAGATGCAAGACTAGGTGAATTTTTGGAAGTATAGGCTCTCAAGAGAGGTTGTGCATTTTCCATCCTTGGAAATTTTTAAGGCTTGACTCAAAAAAGCCCTGAACAATGTCCTCTGACCCCATAGCTGACCCTACTCTAAGCAGGAAGTTGGGTTACAGAGCTCCTGAGGTCTTTTCTAGGCTGAATTATCTCATGATCCTATTTTTATACTCCAGTACCAATTAAAGTAAAGCCATACTAAATTATGACCAAAAGAAAACATGTAATTACTTACTAGTCTCTTAGTATTGTTAATGAGTGCAGAAACATAAAAGATCCTCCCATCCCCTAGAGCATCTAGGAGATGCATCTAGAGAGAGCATGTCTTATATGCAGGGTGTGATTCTTAAGGGGTTTAGCAGGTGTCAGTCCCCACTTAGTGCACCAGCAAAACACACAAGGCTTTCAGCTGTGCTCATCACACCTCCTCTATACACTGCCTTCTGCCATTTGTAACTCTTGTTGTGAGAAGCTGAAAAGTCTTCAACTCCCTGCTAATATTTATTGTTCATGTGTTTTCTGGAGGTTTTAAAATAATGAAATTAAATTCTTGCCTGTATTTATCGGGTCCAATATGTTTGCAGCATACAATTAGAATACAGAATGATGTAAAACTGCCGAAGAAGACAATGAAATAGAGCAATCTTTGAGTAACTGAATGAACAAATTCTCAGTCATAGCAGTGATGCCAGTGGGCAAAAGGGATTGTGGTCTCCCAGGTCCCTCAACAAAACTCTTTTCTGGCAATTACATGGCTTCAAAGTTGGCAAATGCCAAAGATTCACCAGCAAGCTATCTTTGTTTTCATACCACTACACAAAACATTTAAGACACCCGTGGAAGATGTCATTTTAAGGAACGTGTCCATTTAAAGGAACAGCTCTTATAAGTGAAGATGATTATAGGTTTTAGGATTAGAAATGGTCTGCTGTGCTTGAACTGCGAGTAGTGACTTATGGTTACTGCCTGGAAAATGTAATTCACTCGAAAATGATTATCTTAAGATTGCTTAAGTATCGCTGGCTAATGTGAGCAGTCTTGACTAAGGCAGTTTTAAGAAGGTACATTGCAGCACATAAAGAATTAAAGGAAAACAGTGTTTTCCCAGAGCTGTTCACATGTTTTTCATAATCAGTCGGACCTTCCTTCTCCCTTCAACATTATTTTGATACTGATGAATTCATTTACATAAATTATTAGATATTGAGTGGGGAGACAGAGTGAGAGAAAGGAGGGGAAAGAGTCTCAGGCAATTCCTTTGCGATCAGTGGGGGAGGCTGCTAGAAGACTGTTCAAAATTGGGACAATTTAAATTAGTCATTGGTAACTGAGAAAGTAGAACAATACCCCAGACACCCAGTGAAATGTGGAGGGAAAGTGAGAGAAATCTCTGGGTAACTGTAGAGATACAAAGATGTTCCTGGGTCTGCATTAGCAGAGATTTCTCAGGTCCGTAACTGCTCAAAGGATGTAGCAGATTTAAGGGGAAAGAGAACCAAAAGTGAAAACATTATTATTATTTTTGTGTATTAACAAAACAGGGAAAGGTATCTTTTGTACAGCAGATCAGAATAAATGAACTCCTATGAGGATTCAGGGAACCATTTTAAACAATTCAGTTTGATTGCAGATTCCAACATCCCAGGTGAATTTGTAGTCTTGAGTCTGGAGTCTTAGTCATGCTCTGCAGAAATGGGAGAGGAGCCAAACATATCAGTGTCACATTGAAACTGGGGCCCTGGGGAAGCAATCCCTCCTGAGAAACTCCCACTGGATGCATGTGTGATTTATACTTGTGCTCTGATTACAGCTAGTTGGGAATTATTTTTAGCTTTCCATTCAAAAATGAAAATTCATCAGAAATACTTTCCTTCTTCCCCTCCCCCCCGCCTTTAGAACTTTGTTGCTGCAGTGAAGCTGATTCTCAGATAACGTTCTTGGGCAAAACAGGAGAAACAGAAATCTCTCCAGAATAACCATGACACCAGCTGGAAACTAAGTGTAAAGATACCTCACAGCCCAGTGCTGTAAGCACGCAAGTGAAAAACTGAACCAAGACCCCTTCTATGCCCAGTTTGGCCTATTGGTTACCCTGGTTAGTGCAGGATTATGTTGTGAATGTCACTGTGGGCCGCTGACTGCTGCTGATCAGTCGAGAAGGGCTCTGAAAGACTCGCAGTGTTGTAGCTCATGGCTTTTCTGGAGAGTCTCTCCTAGCCAGTTCTCATCTGGAATCTCTTTATTTTCTTATATCTGTTTTTACTCAGGGTTTGACTTCAAACAACACCCCCCTCAAAAACAAAAAAAAAAAAGAAAAAAAAAAAGGAAAAAGAAGAAGGAGGGCCTGGGAGTACTCTAGGTCAACACGCAGAGTCAGTAATTCACAGATTTATAGTTTCTCCCTCTGGCAATTCCTTCTCAAACGCCGAAGAGGAAGTAAAAACTGCTAAGTGCCTGAACCCCCTTCTTTGTGTTTCGTATCCCTCTAGCAAGGCTTTACACTGCAACTGTGATATTTTGCATTTTTTATCTGCTTCTGTCTGTTGCCTGAGCGTGGTTGTAAAAGAGAAGACTGAGGGCTTGTGTTTGACTTCTAACTTCACCTCTGCTGTGTGTAATCAGCGGTGCTTTTCAGGCAGAAAGAACACGGGTGAAGTCTCGTGTTTGCCTCTTGTTCCACATGAAAGGACATCACACATCCTGTTGTTCATCAGTCAAGGTTATTCCTCTTGGCTGCCCGCTTGCTTCTCCCATTGCTTGTGCCTTAAACTCTGCCTTATTCACTTTCCTGTAGCTTTATGTGCCCCTGGTTTCTTTCTTTGCTTACCCCAGGCTTGTCAAGGCAGCGATGAGGAGAGTTAGCGGCAGGCTAACGGTGCTTTCTAGTTATCCATACTCCTGTCACTCTCTGCCCTACATGATTTTGGCATAACAGAAACGTCACATCTGTTCATACATGCCCTTAGTTCAGGCCGTGAAATATTTAGGAGTTACGCAAGTATTAAAATTAACATCCTGACTCAGAAGCTGAGACCAAGACCTAAGCATGAAGTCAGCAACTGTGCTCTTGGCAGTGCCATCCTCCTGAACCCATGCTGGTTTGGCACAGCAGGAGGAGACCCAAGAACTCTGTTTCAGGAAAGAATATAGTTTTAAAGTCTGATTTTGTTCCAAGTTGGAATGAAACCCAACAAATATACTGATAATCTCCAAGAACGAGAAGTTCAGCGAGAAATTTAATACTTTTTGAGAACATAACAGCTTCCTTCAGACTTTACTGTTTTAAATACACTGCAATCTTCAATCTTTTTTTTATTTTTTTGGTCAGAACTAAGCACAGAATGAGAAATGAAAATCCCTTTTTTTTTTTCAAATGTCAGAAATGGGTTAGACTGACACTGCTGTCACACCTCTCCCCTTCTACTCCTCCTCATCTCTTCCCAGTTCTTCCACATGAAATTTTGGCAAGAATAGATGAGATTTTCCATATGTGAAGTAAGTGATAAAAGCACCCACGCCAGGTTCTGATGAAATCTACTGTCATCCCAATCTGACTTGACATTGCCAAGCAAGGTGATTGATCTGTAGGGTCTATCTTACAGTGACAACTACGAAGTTGTAAGATCTGGCTACCAACCAGAAAACATACCAGTAGACTTAAAGCAATGTTTCAGCAAGTCTTAAACTTCAGCTTGGGTCTGGGGGCCTGTGATCAACTGCATCTTCATACCATTGCTGCTTTGCTTCACAGGGATAGTGGGGAAACACCTCAGTGTCTAGAGGGCTGCCCCTGCCTCAGGGTGTGTTTATGCTGAAGTTTGATGCTTGAAAAGGTGCATGGGAACAACAACTGACATAGCAATCACACTGCTGGAATGAGTTGTTCCACAGCCAAGCACCAGCTGGGAAAACCATCATAGTTCTGCTCTGCAGATGTCCCAGTTTGAATACCTGCAGATTTGAAGTCGTGACTTTCTATGAGTTCATATGCTCACATGTACTTGTTAATGCAAAGGATTATCAAATAATGTAGTAGCTCTTTGTGTGTTTGAAGACAGTCTTCACATAGGGCTGCCACATCAAGGTTTCTCAGCGGGAAATGAATGTACACAGGTTGTGCGGTGTATGTGCAGTCAGCCCATCTGTTGTGACCGGAAAGCATCAGTCTTCCAGCGCAAGTGCACAAGCAGAGTGAAGGCTGCCACATTTATTCTTGTGTTTTCCTGGATGGACACCTGCACAAACACAGTAGGTGCCCTGCAAACATACGGAATGAGAGCTAGCATCTCTTGGAAGCATTAATCATGCTGGGCACACACTGAAGGGATGTTCAGTACAGGTACTGTGGTCATACCCAGAGTCTACAGTGTCTGTGTGGACAGAAGCACCTTACCTGGTAGAGTGACGAGTTATCCAACATTGTAGATATCTTCTCAGTTAGCTGAGCTGCTGAGATGACTTCCATCAGCCAAGCTGAAGGAAAGACTAATAAATAGCAATGACGTGTAAGAAACTGTATAGGCATACAGAAGTGTAGGAGGGCTCAGGAGAGCTCATGAGCTGTAAGGTAGTAGCTTCCCCTGGATAACTCCATCCAGAACACCTTTGGGCACTCTAGATCCCTCGGTGTGCTGCAAAGCTGCTGGAGCTTGCCATGGTCTGTTCGGACCCCTTAGAACTTCCTATCTCAGGGACAGTGTCTCACTGAGCTTTGTCTCAGTAACAAAGTGTGTCTTGCTGGTTGGGAAATGCTGTAATAATAATACTAGTAATATTATGTTTGAGTCAGGTTGTCTATGAGGGACAATCTCTGTCCTTCTGTGTTGAGAGAATCACTTTGAGAATGGACTTTCTCCCTGTCAAATGCAAGCTCATCTTGCTGTCCCAGACTCCTTGGTGAGGTTAGCAGCCGTTTGCCACTGTGAACAGTAAGGAGTGACAGTTTCTTCATGGACATTTTGAGAGGCTGCGGTTGGAAAATCAGACCTGTTGATTGATTCTGCTAGACATTTGTGGAGGTCCTAGAAGGTGGACTTACCTGCCAATGGAGGTAGTTTCGCAGAATCACAGAATCACAGAATGTTAGAGGTTGGAAGGGACCTTGAAAGATCATCTAGTCCAAGTTTCATCATACACAAAGCTGTTCTCAAAGTCTTTCAGAAGGAGACTTTCCTATTTAATAATAGCATGATCCAGGGACAGATTAACCACTGAACAATTACTGTTTCCTGGCTCAGCACTGTATTAGATAAACCATGGAATTTCTCCCTGCTTATGCCCATGTGATACTTGCTTTTCTCCTTTGCTTTCATGGATTTGATGGTTGATATACACATTTCTTTGAGTCACCTGTTTCAGGAGGCATTGCTCAATAGCTACAAGGGCATCTATTTTCCAGAGGAAAAAGCAGAACTGCCCTAAGTGTTTGCTGTGACCTTTTTGCCTTCTGACAAATCTGTCAGTCATCTGTCTAGAGGGTAAATTTGTTCATTGTCTTTGTCATTTTTTGTTAAAAAGTAACTCTTTTACTCAAATCATTACTTCATTGTCTATTTCTGAACATTTACATCCTCGGTGCCAAAAATTTCCAGAACTTCCTCTATTAATTCCTTAATCAGAAAAAAAAAAATAATCAAGATAGAAGATGTGATTTTTTTAAGCTTTTTTGAAGGATGTTGGTCTCTCCCAGGGAACTTGGAATGGTTTCTTTGCTGCCGGAAGGCAAAGCTCCGTTTCTATATCTGCAATCAGACAAATGAAGTTAAAGCAGCTTACCAACAGGCAGTGTGAGCTGGCAAAGAAAGAAAACACATGCAAAGGCCATGCGGCCAAATCACAGTAGATCAGGACTGTGTGCATGGAACAATTTCATCAGAGGTTTTTCATCTTTTGGGGCACAGGAAAAGAAAATTGGGATTCTGGAACTCTGCTACTGACTTCGCCAGAGAATCACAGTGAGATGCCGGGAGAAAATCTTCAACCCAGTTGCAAAAAACCTGTGTCTCATATGTTTTCTGCTGTGTTTTTCTTATGAGCAACTGTTACTGTGATGTACTAACATGATTGCTGCATTCAGTGTGACTACAGCTTCAACAGCTTCTCATGTGAGTAAGCATGAGTAGGGGAAATGTTTAATTTCTCTGTGCCCATACAAAGTTTAACAACCTTCTAGTGCAGTGAGCAGGAAGAGTTAGGTTTAACTTATGTTCTGGGATATTTTGATGCAAGTTGCTGTGCTACAGAGGACAGGTTTATAGTGTGCACCCTTTCTAAGAAGATGCTATTATTTGTCTGATCGATTTAAAAAGATCTATTAAAAATAACGTGCAGGCACTGCATTGTCAAACTCCTCATTTCTAGTACTCATCATTGTTAATCAAACGGTAAAAAGTATTTTGAGAGTCCTAACAGCCGCTGGAGTCTATCCCTCCCTCCCCACCTCTGCCTCTCACCCTCAGCTTCTTTACTTCATTTACAATGCAAAGAAGAAAGTTTGGTGACACTAGAGCAGGTATGAAGGCAGGGTGGAACTGGCAGCTCTCAGCAGTGAAGTACCTCCATCAGTTGGGATTATGGGAGCGTGGGGACAGCAGGAAAGGGAAAGATGAAGTGATCCTATTTATAAATATATTCCCCCACTCCCTGTCTGTACCATGCAGATATCTCAGCAGCGCAGATGGATCTGCATACTGATGAAGACATGGGGCATCTGTGAAAAATGCTGGATCTGGCTGAGCTCCCTGCAGGCACAGGGTCTGCTTTCTCTTCTATTAGAGACCAACACTCTTGTGTTTTTCAAAGCTCGGACATGCATGCCAGGGTTTGGTGCTGCTGTTGTGTCTTTGCTTCCTCCTAAGAGCAGAGCCCAGTTTTCACTTCAGCAATCAGATAAAAGAGTGCAAAGCAACTGAATGAGAGGGTGAACTTACAAGCAAGAGGTAGCTTCAAATCAGCTCATCAGCAGGCAATGTGAATAAAGGAAAATTAGTATCACTATAAAAAGGCCATGTAGGATTACCAGCCAGAACACCCGTAGAAAGCCAGCTCTGTCAAATATAAGAGAACAGCTTGCTGAGGTGCCTGGAGGATTGTAAAGAAAAATCCGGGCAATTCCTCAAAGCCTAGGCATTGTTCTACACCAGCACTGTGAGATGCGTAGCAGAGTTACTGTAGTTTCTTTCACAGTGTGTACATCTGACAGTGCCATATGAACGTCAGGGAAGTGGTGCAGTACCCCATGGATGTAGGCATGAGAAAGCACATCTTTTCATTAGAGATATCAAAGAGTCAAGACGGTTGAAGTTCTTTAGTTCCAGTGTACTGAGCAGACAATGCTTCCTCCAGAGCCAGTGGGAGATGTGGATGTCCAGCATGCTCCGCTACCAGGCCCTCAGTAACTGGCCTGAGATCACACCACAAACCGATGACAGATCTGTTCAGGGCTCAGGACTTGTGACTCTCGGGCCACCTGCTCTTCCTCTAAGATAATCCTACCCTATAGTCTTATGCCAAAGTGTTTGGAGAAGGAAAATGAGTGGAAAGGGTAAGGTCTGTGTTTATAGTTATGAATTTCCTTAACTAAAGATCAAAGGATGTCATTTGAAGTTTTGGGGGACTGGTATGAAAAATACCAGTGTCTGAAAAAGATGTTAATCCCTCAAAGGTCCCACTTTAAAACGCTAGCACAGGTGGAATGATCTCCTGCAGGCCAGAGCAACTGTGATCCTTGACGAGATTCTTCTATATGTAAGCTGCCCTTAATTCTCTTTCTTACCTATAATAGCCTTAGTGCCCTTTCCAAAACGGGTGTCATGACAGTTCCTGGTGAACAAATTTCTGTGCTGCAAGAAACATTGTCACAACTGACTGCAGTGAGCCAGACAGAAGCCAAAGATCTGGAGACTCAGAAATCTCTTAGGAAATTTTCATGGAAAGGAGAAAAATTTACACTATGGCAAGCCCAAGTAGAAATGTTGGATCTGCCTGTCTCATCTGTCGACCCCAGCTGTCAGAGCTGCAAGCTGCTTTCAACTTCACGTGGGAAAGGACACCTGCTAGAGCAGGAGTTCACCACTCACCCCAGGTCCCTCCTTTCCATCCCTGATGCTGGCTTGCTTCAGGCCAACCTCTCAGGGCAGGCACGTTCTCACTCTGAGTGGCTCCCAAAAATGACAAACATGCCACCCTTGTAAAGTGAGTCACTTGAAATACCATTCAAAGAGGTCTAGAGAAAGGTTTTGATCTTTCCTTCCAAGCATGGACCAGACATTGCTGCCAGCACAGATTGTTCAGCCTGATCAGCGTGATAGATACTCCTGCAAGGAATACAGTTTTAGCTGTTTTAGTACATATCTGCCTTCACCATCTGCTATTTGTTGGCATGAATATGTACTATAAGAAAGCCAAGTTCAAGAGAAAAAAAAAAAAGGGAGCCTCACCAATCTTTAGAGTTTCAAGTTCACTTTAGGGTTTGGATTTTGGTTTGTTTTAAACATCAGATATTCTCACACAAAGCACAGTGTGTCTTCTGTGCTTATGTTCTTTTCTTTTTGTGAGCATTGCTGTTGGTAGAGATTTTGAAACAAGTGTCCTATCCTTACAATAAGCACTAGAAACTCAGTTAACTTGGTAGGATAGTCCATACAAAGTGTAGAAGATCCCAGGACGAATAGGAGAGTTTTCAGATGATGTGCGTGAAAGAGTCACACTGTATTCTTGACCAGGGCTTCAGTCTCTCTCCTCCTTTCATCGGGATTTTCTCTCTCAGTTAACCTGAGACAACTAAAGAGGGACCTGAATGGAAAACCATTCATAGGAGTATGAGAGACATCAAGAGACATCAAATAACCTCGTCTCTTCCTGAAAGTAATAACACAGAAGTTTGGTGTGTGATATTAGTGAGAAATATTTGTACAGTGCTTTGAAGTTAGGAAGCACTATATAAATGCTAAGTATTATTGACTACATGAATCAGTCATCTTCAGAGAAATCTAACAGTGTTAAAGATGGGAGAGCAGTCTCTGCCTTTCTTAATGATAACCAACCCACAAAGTTATTAATAAAAAAAATACTTTTAAAAATAGATCAAATGATTTCCCCATCCCGTGATAATCCCTCTGATTGCCCCCATGTTTCAGTTCACTGTATCATCTGAGAGATCAAAGGATGTGTCTGAAGCTGGCAAACCAATTCCACAAAGAAGAAAACCTTCTTCTGCTGTAGATAAACAAAATACAATTTCCAGATAACATCATGGTGCTGATCAAAATAGCTGCTTTTCCAATTAGATTTCAAAGAATTCTTAATTGTTATTGATTTAATCTGGAGATGTGCAGATTTTTCCAGTCAGGAACCTGTTTCACAGGGAGCTTATTACCCTGGGGATTTCAGTTACAGACAGGTTTTAGTAAGCAGCAACAGCCTGGCTGTCAGGCAGTTGACAATAAAAAGGGAATCTGTCCAGATACAGGAGACAGTGCTATTTGTATTTCTGTTTCCTGCAATAATTTAGAGCACGTATCCATATCTGTTCTGAAATGGCAGCAAACCTCACATCTGCATAAAGGCACTTGCCTTTAAATTGTAATAGGCAGAGTACTTAAATAAAAACTGTGTTATCCATCTATCTTGTTATCACCCAAGTCTTACTTTCTGTTTTTATACTTAGTAATTCAAAGCATGGGGGTCTGCTCTGAAACTTCTTCCTATTCCCAACTCAAATGCACATGTTCAGTAGGTATATTTTTGTATATATGTATTTGTAATTTGGTGAGCAATAAATAAATTAATAAATAGAGGATTCTATAATGTCTGCTGAGCTGCCATTTCAAAGTCAGGTAAAACAGCAGGGTGTGGGAAGAAGGGAGGGAAATGGGGACTGCTGCTCCACAGACAGGTGACATTTTGGAGCAGAACAGCACAAGATGGTTTCCTGTCAAGCAGCAATAAGAGGAGGAAGAACAAAAAATAGCCCCCCCCAAGAAAATTATTCTGTCCAGGCAAATGACGGTGGAAGGATTTCTAATCCTTTAGTAAAGTGACAGTGGGGGATTTAATGCTGTCAGGTAGGTATGACAGTGTCAGGAAGAGTGACTCAGGAAAGGTGAGTCAGAGCCAGCTGCCATCCAGAAAGTAAGTGTCTGACCCATGAGAAAGATCCATCACTCGGTGCCTTCTTGCATCTTGATGGGAAATCACAGCTATCTGTGCATGCCATGTCCTGCATGGACTATGGTGGGATGCTCTGCCAGCTGGGGAATTTGCTCTCAAGAGGAACAGAGAGGGCCTGGATAAGGGTAGCTAGTAGCACCAGGGAAAAAACAACAACAACAACAAAGACTGGTGTCATCAGGGAAAAAAAGTGAAGAAGGGCTTAAAAAAGCCTGGAAAGGCAATAAATGATGTGAAGAGTGATGAGAAAAGCATCTTTCTGTATGTTTTAAGGCATTGCACTGGTCTCAGGACACCTGAATTCCTCTTTGGCTGGATTTACTGCCATGAGACATTATGGAGGCAAGGAATTGATCAGTTAATCCTGAAACAAAAGACTGAAAGGGATATAAATCTTCTCCATTGGGGCAAAGGCCAACATTTATTTCTAGTGACAATGCATTTCTGGGGCCCATGCAGGAATTCACGTGCTTGGATGGCTATACAAACCATCCACAGTCTAAATTAGTATGAAAGATGAATTTTATTTATGGGGCTGATACAAAAAGCCTTTAAGTAAAGGAAAGTCCTGTTGCTAAGAGGTTGAAAGCACTAGAAACCCATGTGAGTTCCTTTTCATTCTTGTTTTCTATTTCCCAAAGGCTCTGATAAGCACCAGAACTTTTGGATCCCTGTGA
The DNA here is from genome assembly GCA_020746105.1 of Trogon surrucura. Taxonomy (NCBI): domain Eukaryota; kingdom Metazoa; phylum Chordata; class Aves; order Trogoniformes; family Trogonidae; genus Trogon; species Trogon surrucura. The sequence continues at coordinate 7,714,802 of CM036619.1, read as the reverse complement.
ATAGAATCTATTTCTTCCAGTACGTTCAGGCTGAACTTGTTCAGAAGAAAAAACCCAACTGGTTATGAGCTAATTCCCAGCTCTGTCCTCCAGGCAGCTTCATCTAATCACAACAAACTTCTCCAAACCCAAGGTTTCTAAACAGTGTTATTAAACATCAGCTGTCTATCTGGTGATGTAGAAAGTAACTGACACTGTAGACAAAGAAGCCAAACCCACATCTGCTAAAGTCAATGTTACATTTAGGTTAAATTTAGCCTAATCTCAAGAGCGAACAGTTTTTCTGCCTTGTCTTACAGGGAAATGATGTTTCATTAATAAAAGACATTGTAAAGAACATTTCCGTTAGATAACAACATTAGGGGGCAGTACTCGGCTAACAACCAACCCTATCAGTTCATTGAACAGCTGTGTTTATATGGGGTTGTTTGCAAAATTTATGCTTGAGTTTGCTTTAACCTTACTTTATTGCTGCTGGAAAAACAATACATCTTTTTCGATTGCAAGTCATCGAGTACCACACTAAAATCCAGCAGGAGGAGTAAAACTTCCCATGACCCTTCTTTTCACAAATCTATGATTATATACATGTATGTCTATTTTTTATAAACAGAAAAATCCTACACGGTCTGAAATTCTTTCTTCTCAGTGAGCTGACAGAACTGTGTTGCGTCCATCCAGGTTCTTACTTTGCTTCCGCCCTGTGACTGATCTTTCCATAGGAGAGTGGATGTCCCATTTCTCAGTTCCCCGGCCAGGTCAGGCACATCACGACCCATTCGTAGCAAGCAAACAAAATCCATGTGATTCTGTGTGGTGGCACCTTAGGCCTTCCCCTGTATTCTTACAATGGGTAAGTAGATCGAATACATTATTTCAAGCACTTCCTCTCTCTTCTGGGCTTCATTTTACCCCAATCCATCCCTCCGTTTATGATTTCTCTTTTCTGCCTTCCCGTAAGGGAATATCACCGAATCACACAGAATCACAGAATGTTCAGGGTTGGAAGGGACGGCAGAAGATCATCTAGTCCAACCCCCCTGCCAGAGCAGGATCACTTAGAGAAGGTCACACAGGAATGTGTGCAGGCACATTTTGAACGTCTCTGGAGAAGGAGACTCCACCACCTCCCTGGGGCAGCCTGTGCCAGGGCTCTGTCACCCTCACTGTGAAAAAGGTTTTTCTACTGTTTTTGTGGAACCTCCTATACTTCAGCTTGCACCTATTGCCCCTTGTCCTGTCATTGGACATCACTGAGAAGAACCCGGCTTTGTCCTCCTGACATTCACCCTTTATATATTTAAGCATGAATGAGGTCACCCCTCAGTCTCCTCTTCTCCAAGCTGAAGAGACCCAGCTCCTTCAGCCTTTCCTTATGAGGGAGATGTTCCACTCCTTTAATCATCTTTGTGGCTTGGCGCTGGACTCTTTCAAGAATTTCCCTGTCTAAACATCACCTCCTCCTCTTCTTTTTGTTTTTCTGCCTTGCTCCTCAAAAGTCCACTGCAAAAGCCAAATGTACAGTTGTAGGAGAGCCCTGTGTGACCTTTCCCCAGTCTGCTCTGGAAGCTTAACGCCATTGCCTTCTGAGACTGATCTGGGCTCCAGCTCTTGCAAATCCTTGCATTAATCCAAGTCTCCTTCCTTGGTTATCTTACCACTGCCAGAGACATCTTCTGTTGCAGCAACCAGATTACTGTGTATGATCTTATGTCCTGTCCTCCAGGTGATTCTCGGTGCTCTGACAGTGCTCTTTTCAACTCTAGGTTGGTAACACCAGCCATTGCGGCTGCATCTCAACATCCTCAGCATTACCTTCTGTGGTGTACCTAGATTTCATGCTGCGATTTTCCACGTGCATCCTAACCTGAGAATCAGGAGTCCCAGTACAATTCAGATGCCCTGGCCTGCTGTCAGCAGCTTTGTTGCTGCTACACGTCATCTTCTGGATTGATGCCCTCTTGAGAAATACAGTCGTTCTTGGCACCGTCCCTTACAGACTGAACAACAAAGTATAATGCTCTCAGTCCTGCCACTACGTCGTCCTTGTGTCTCCCTAGCCCTGTCCTGCATCTGTGGGAAAAGGTCATCTTCATTGAGGCACTCCATGTGCCCTTTCTTTGGATCCTGCTTGTTTCCTTCTGTTTACCACTGTCCCAAATTGAGATTCCTCTGTTCTACTTGCCTCCCTGATAATCCTTGAGCCAGTTCACCAAATATTGGGGATGAAAATGGGGAGAAAAATCCCACAGAAACTGAGCATTTTCCCTTGCCTCGTGGTATGATGACATGTTGTATCCATGTTTCCTTCCTCATCCATATACAAGCCTGAGCAGGGGTTTCAATTTACAGAGAAACTGAGGATCAAAATCTATCTTGATTTACCAAATATCAAATGCAGGAGTAGAAACTGGAACAATTCTCCAAATGTCCTCTTCAGTCTGTACACACATAAAGTGGACATCTTGGAGCTGGCTACTTTAATTAATAGCTGTGCAGATTTGCCGCCACTTATGGCAACTATTTCCTCATGCAGCATGTAATCAACCTACGTCTGCCACAAGAGGTCAAGGAGTCAGACACCGGAGCTAGATTTTAAATACAATTCTCGATGAAGCTGCCAGCCCCGAAAGAGCTGTGGTTATGCTAAACTTTCCTCAAGCTTCTGCATGTGAATGTAGTAACAATGGGCTGAGGAAGAGCCATCCTCACCCTCCCCAGCGTCACCTCTGCAGCAGATATTTCGTGCTGCGGGAAGGACACCAAACATGATGGACCGAAGCTGGAAGCTTTTACAGCAAATTTTGTCTCCCAAATGCTTCCTCAGCTCATTGCATCTCTGTGACCATGGCAGGTACATTGATCTAGCTGACACACTAAGGTCCTATAGCTCAGTTTTATACAGATGAACTGTAATTTTAGTAATAGGATGTTTAAATAATATTGTGTCACTTTTACATCTCACCTCCCTTTCCTTTGAATGAAAGTGCCTGTCTCCTTTAGACAGGTGGAAATTTTTTTTTTCCTTCTCTTTTTCCCTGCAAAGACTTTTGCCTGAAGGACATCAGGAGTCATAATAATGGTTGATGCTTTCATGAGATCCTTATAGATTACGGCTAAATGGAACGGTGCTGTAATGTGATTACCTCCTTGCTCTTACTCCTGCTGTGCCATGTAATGGCATGGCGGGGCTCTCCGCTGGGATTAAAGCCAGTCAGACTGAAAATTGACTTGCCTTGGGGGCCATCAAGCAAATTTAAATGGCTACTTCAAGTTCTGCCTGCCAGTGAGCCATTTCTTCAGTGGATTAGCAAAATGAATGAAATATGGAGACGGAAAAGCAGTAAAAACTGTGCCATTAGGCATACACACTCTCTCTCACTCCCTTTTTTTGATTTTTCTCTAAACACTAATTTGAGTTCCCTGTAATATTTCTCAGTGTTCTGCTTCATGGTGAAAATGGGAAGGGAGCTCAGCAGAGAGGAAAAAGCTGTGCCCTAACATTCACTGGGATTCAGGTGGGCTGAGGGGAGGACAGGCAGGAGGGGATGAGAACTTGCTGTTCTCTGTTATGCTTTTTCCCTGGGGTAGAGGCTCTTCTAGAGAGAATTCAAAATATATAAACTTGTTTTCTGCTTGGAGTCACCCTCAGGTATAATTTCTCCTGGAAGGCTAAAGCTGAGAGGTGGGAGGGAATGACTGTCCCCTATTGCTCTTGTGATTAGGCTCTTCTCTGCTGTCACAACCACAGGGAAAATCTGCTCCCTCCCTCCTGTGCTGACATTGCACTGGGATGGGGTCTCAATTCCCTTTGTGCTGTAACCTCCTGGTTGTCATGAGACTAAAAGTCTCAACTATATGATGGGAGTCATCTGTTTGAGATGAAGTTTCATTGTAGCAGATTCTCACCAGTCGTACTGGGAACAGCGTTGGTGTCTAAGGAGGAATCCCCTCTACTTCCTTGTCATCCAGTGCCCTTCGGTAACTCCAGCTGTACTTAAATTCCTTGACTTCTCAGATTATGTGAGTGGGATTTAAGTATTTTAGGTACTCCCCTGAATAGAAATGTTTTCCTGTCTCAGCCCCCAAGAATGCTGAGATAGTGCTAGTGTGTTCTTAGTTTATTTACAGAAAAACATTGATGAGATGTGATTTTGAATACCACAGTTACACCACAACTTTCCTTGGCAGCTCAGCCTGCTCTTTTTTTTTCAGCTATTTTCTTAATATTCTGTCTAAAAATTTCCCTGATGCAGCTGAAGTTTAATTACTTCTTTCTCTATCATTGCTGACTAATGATAATAATTGCTTCCTGTCCTCTGGTGCAACATTCTTTCTTTATCTGCAGACAGCTATTGTGTCTCCCCTTGGTATTATTTCCTCTACTTTGAAATTGTCCAGAAGCACAGTCCCATTTCTTGCCTAGCTGCTAAATAAAACCCTGAAATACAGCAGTGAGACTGAAACCTCGGTGGTGGCAGGGGACAGATGGGTGGGGTGACCCAGGAAACCAGGATTGTCAAAGAGTTCTGCTCTGCAGGAGGACACTTTGACAGCTCTTTGATGGCTTATACAAAAGGAGCTGATGGTCTTAGCCCAGTACTAACGGACTAAAGTCCACATTACAAGCACTATCTTTATCACAGGTAGTTTCATAACAGGCGTTCAGATCTGGAGATGGACACAAGGTTTTTTCTTCAGAAAGTCTCTTTCCAAAGATGGAAGAAAAGAGTCACTGGTCCCATTTTTAGAGATGCAAAGTCAAAAGATATAGTGGATTGCCTGAGGTCACAGAGTCAGGAGGTAGGAATACGTCTAACTTCCAAGTCCCGGGCAGTGTCCCTAAATCATGTTGTTTAAGTATTCACTATTTCCTTCAGCATAATAAAACTCTAATTATTTTCAGAGATGCAGGATAAGGACTCCAAGGCTTAGACAAGACTATTTACATGATTAAAGCTCCAAATATTGTTTCAAGCATTTTGCTGGCTTGGGGTCTTCTTTTTTTTTCAGGTAAATCTGCAGTCAAAATCAGCATCCACAGAGAAATTCAGCCAGTATGTTTTGCTTCTGTCATTGATTAGACTACACACACTCTGCTTTTCCCCATTCATTTTTACGAACCAACTATTCTCAAGGTTTTTTTCTGCTTCAGGTTAAAAAACAGAATTACAGCTTCATAGGAAGAAAGAGACAGATTTTGTTGTCTGCTAATAGCGTGCATGGAACTTCTTGAAAATACCTGTAAATAAGCTTCATTTAGCTAGCTAGGTGGATTGCAAGTAAAATTCCTCAAAGATTCTTTCAAACATAGTGTCTTATTTTTTTTTACCAAGGAGACGCATCTGAAATTTAAATGCCTCTTTAGCAGAATTCTCCATTCTAGTGACTTATATATAAATAGCTTCCAAATCTCTTCTCCAGATGCCAAAGAGTTTTGGGAAAGAATTGTTAGAACTGGCATCTTCTAGGAAAGGTGGAGGTTACCTCATTGCTCAAAGTCGAGGCAGCGTGGTTCACTGGATAAGGTGCTGAACTGAGACTGTGGAGTTTCTGTTGGTTGCTTTCCTGTGCTCACCTTTCTCCTGTTGTGTGCTTAGATTAAAATTGCATTGAGGCACAGACTTTTTCGTAGTAAGCATTTCTATATCACCTAGTACAACATTGTTCCCGATCTTAACAGACACTTCTGCAGGCACTAAAAATAAAATGAAACAAACGAAAAAACAGAGTAAGCCATTATTCTTGTAACTATTTGTTTATAATATTTTTTTTCTGTCACTGGCAGCTTTTTGTACTGTGCACCTTGTCTATAGGTAAATTGAGAGGGGTCAAGGACAACAGGAAGAGCTTTTTCAAATACGTGGCAGATAAAACTAACACCAGAGGCAATGTAGGCCCACTGTTGAATGAGCTGGGTGCCTTGGTGACACATGATACAGAGAAGGCAGAGTTACTGAATGCCTTCTTTGTCTCTGTCTACTCTGCCGGAGGCTGTCCTGAGGAGCCCCGTTCCCCTGAGGCCCCACAGGAAGTCAGGGCAGTGGAGGAGTTTGCTTTAGTCAATGAGGACTGGGTTAGGGACCAATTAAGCAATCTGGACATCCATAAATCCATGGGTCCAGATGGGATGCATCCACGGGTGCTGAGGGAGCTGGCTGATGTCATTGCTAGACCACTCTCCATCATCTTTGTCAAGTCTTGGGAGATGGGAGAGGTGCCTGAGGACTGGAGGGAAGCAAATGTCACTCCAGTCTTCAAAAAGGGCAAGAAGGAGGACCCGGGTAACTATAGACCGGTCAGCCTCACCTCCATCCCTGGGAAAGTGATGGAACGACTTATCCTTGGTGCCATCTCAAGGCATATCAGGGATAAGAGGGTCATTAGAGACAGTCAACATGGCTTCACCAAAGGGAAGTCGTGCTTGACTAACCTCATAGCCTTTTATGAGGATATAACAAGGTGGATAGATGATGGCAGAGCAGTGGATGTGGTCTACCTTGACTTCAGTAAAGCATTTGACAGTCTCCCACAGCATCCTTGCTGCTAAACTGAGGAAGTGTGGTCTAGACTCTCGGGTAGTGAGGTGGACTGCGAATTGGCTAAGGGGAAGAAGCCAAAGAGTTGTGGTCGATGGGGCGGAGTCTGGTTGGAGACCTGTATCCAGTGGAGTGCCTCAAGGGTCGGTACTGGGACCAGTATTATTCAATATATTCATCGATGACTTGGATGAGGGACTAGAGAGTACTATCAGCAAGTTTGCTGATGACACCAAGCTGGGAGGAGTGGCTGACACACCAGAAGGCTGTGCTGCCATCCAGCGAGACCTGGACAGGCTGGAGCGTTGGGCGGGGAAAAATTTAATGAAATATAACAAGGGTAAATGTAGGGTCTTGCATCTGGGTAGGAACAACCCCAGGTTCCAGTATAAGTTGGGGAATGACTTATTAGAGAGCAGTGTAGGGGAAAGGGACCTGGGAGTCTTGGTGGACAGCAGGATGACCATGAGCCAGCGCTGTGCCCTTGTGGCCAGGAAGGCCAATGGCATCCTGGGGTGTATTAGAAGGGGGGTGGTTAGTAGGTCGAGAGAGGTTCTCCTTCCCCTCTACTCTGCCCTGGTGAGACCCCATCTGGAATACTGTGTCCAGTTCTGGGCCCCTCAGTTCAGGAAAGACAGGGAAGTGCTGGAGAGAGTCCAGCACAGGGCAACTAGGATGATGAAGGGAGTGGAGCATCTCCCTTATGAGAAAAGACTGAAGGAGCTGGGGCTCTTTAATTTGGAGAAGAGGAGACTGAGGGGTGACCTCATTAATGTTTACAAATATATCAAGGGTGAGTGTCAGGAGGATGGAGCCAGGCTCTTCTCGGTGACAACCACTGATAGGACAAGGGGTAATGGGCTGAAACTGGAACATAAGAGGTTCCGCTTAAACTCGAGAAGAAACTTCTTCTCAGTGAGGGTGACGGAGCCCTGGAACAGGCTGCCCAGAGAGGCTGTGGAGTCTCCTTCTCTGGAGACATTCAAGACCTGCCTGGACACGTTCCTGTGTGGCATAGTCTATGCATTCCTGCTCTGGCAGGGGGATTGGACTTGATGATCTTTCGAGGTCCCTTCCAATCCCTAACATTCTATGATTCTATGATTCTATGAAAGACAGACTTTGTCTAAAAAGCTGAGATATTAATTCAAGAGGAGAACAGGCAAAAAGTAAAAACGCAGAAAGAAAACAGATTTGAACAAGGTTGTGATATTGAGTCTGGCTGAGATGCAGTTAACTTTCTTCAGAGCAGCTGGTATGGAGTTGTCTTTTGGATTTGTGACTAAAACAGTGTTGATAACACAGCAATGTTTTTGTTACTGCCGAGTAGTGCTTACACAGAGTCAAGGCCTTTTCTACTCCTCACCCCATTCCATCAGCAAGAAGGCTGCGGGTGCACAAGATGTTGGGAGCGGACACAAATGGGACAGCTGATCTGCACTGACCAAAGAGATATTCCATACCATATGATGTCATGTTCAGCAATAAAAGCTGAGGAAATACGAAGGAAGAGGGAAACATTCATTGTTATGGTGTTTGTCTTCTCAGGTAACAATTACATATGATGAAGCCCTGCTTTCTAGTAAGTTGTTGGACATCCACTGGTTAATGGGAAATAATATATCACTTATTTTGCTTTGCTTGTGCACAGCTTTGTTTCACTTATCAAACTATCTGTACCTCAGACGGTGAGTTTGTATCTTTTGCTTTTCAGATTCTCTTCCTCAGGTCCTGATGGAGGGGAGGTGAGTGAGGCACTGGGTGGATGCTTGGCTGATGGTCAGAGCCAAGTCATCACAATAGGAAACATCAGACATGCAATCTGTTAACAATGGGCAAATGTTTAAAAGATCACATGGCAAATGATTTCCACCACCACTCAGTGACCAACTCTGTCTCTTATATTCTAACTTAAGATGATGTAGCTCTTGTGTATGTTTATCAGGCTGAAAACAGAAGGTAGTCAGAATAACTGAGTTAAGCCTGCGTTTTGATTACAGAATCACAGAATCACAGAATGTTAAAGGTTGGAAGGGAATTTAAAGATCATCTAGTCCAACTCCCTGACAGACCAGGATCACCTACAGTAGAGCGCACAGGAATGTGTCCAGGCGGGTTTTGAATGTCTCAAGAGAAGGAGATTCCACAACCTCCCTGGGCAGCCTGTTCCAGTGTTCGGTCACCCTCACAGTAAAAAAGTTTTTCCTCATATTTTTCTGGAACCTCCTGTGTTCCAGCTTCCACCCATTGCCCCTTGTCTTGTCAGTGGATGCCGCTGAAAAGAGCCTGACTCCGTCCTCCTGACATTCCCCCTTGACATATTTATAAACATTAATGAGGTCACCCCTCAGCCTCCTCTTCTCCAAGCTAAAGAGATCCAGCTCCTTCAGCCTTTCCTCATAAGGGAGATGCTCCACTCCCTTCACCATCTTTGTGTCTCTATGCTGGACTCTCTCAAGCAGCTCCCTGTCCTTCTTGAACTGAGGGGCCCAGAACTGGACACAATATTCCCGATGTGGCCTCACCAGGGCAGAGTAGAGGGGCAGGAGGACCTCTCTCGACCTACTTGCTACTCCCCTTCTAATACACCCCAGGATGCCATTGGCCTTCTTGGCCACGAGGGCACATTGCTGGCTCATGGTCATCCTGCTGTCCACTAGAACCCCCAGGTCCCTTTCCCCTGCACTGCTCTCCAGCAGGGCAGTCCCCAACCTGTATTGGCACATGGGGTTATTTTTTCCCAAGTGCAAAACTCTACACTTGCCCTTATTAAACTTCATAAGATTTCTCCCCGCCCAGCCCTCCAGCCTGTCTATGTCTCTCTGAATGGCTGCACAGCCTTCTGGTGTGTCAACCACTCCTCCCAACTTCGTATCATCAGCAAACTTGCTGACAACATTCTCTAATCCCTCATCCAGATCATTGATGAATATATTAAACAGCACCGGCCCAAAATTACACCAGCTATGAAGGTGCAGTGTTGTCTGTATAAGATGGGGTAGGGGAAAGCAACAGACAAAAGAAAATCGGCTTCTGCTCAATGCACAAATCCATGCAGTTTTCTTACCTACTAGCAAGTGAGTTGCAGCTCTTTATTTCTGTGAGGATAGAGGTGGATGCACAAATGAATGGGGTGAGGCAGCAGTAGCTTACTCAGGCTAAAATTGTGAAGTCACTGCCTTAGGGAAGAGAAAGTCTCTCTAGCAGGTGTCCTTGCCCGCACCGTGGATAAAAGAAAAAACCCCAACCAATCCACCTCCGATATACAAGTTGTTTAGTTGGATTTTTTCACCTGTGAGTGATGGCAGTACATTTCAGCCAAGGTTAATTGACCTCCGTCTTCTGTCTTATGTAACATTCAAATGTTACATAATACAAAAATGCATATGTTCATTCAAATGAACATTTGTTTTTGTCTGTTTTGTCCTTTATCTTCATCTTGGAAGTTTATCTCCCCTGCTTCTCTAAAGGCAAACAAACCGAAAGACCAGCAACCTCAGGAGATTGGAGACGGTGACCTTGAAAACCTTGAGATGGCTTGGCTAAGCATGTAAATGCAATGAGGCAGCACTAATTCATGTCCAGGTGTCTGGGAGGCAAAGAACAATATAGCTCAGTATAACTAAACCATGTGAGATGAGGTGGGGGATGGGAGGAAAGCATTTTCACAACTACCTGTGTTTGGCTGAGTGATGACTGTGGACACCACTACTTCCACAGCATCGTGCTGTCCCTCTGTGTATGTCTGTATTGTCTCTCACCTGGCTCTAACACAGGAGGAGTGGCCAAATCCAGTTTCACTTCACCTCACTTCTGTGGTCATAGCAGTTTTGGAGATAAGGGGTAATTAAAAAAAAAACAACAAAACACATAGACAAATTTCCTCCTAGGAAATGAGACCCAGTGCTTTAGGTAGCCTCTTACTAGGCATTATGAATTTCAACAAGGCCAAGGGCAAGGTCCTGCACCTGGGTCGGAGCAACTCCAAGCACAAATACAGGCTGGGTGATGAGTGGATTGAGAGCAGCCCTGAAGAGGACTTGGGAGTGTTGGTAGATGAAAAACTGAACACGGGTCAGCAATGCGTGCTCTCACCACTCAGAAGGCAAATCACATCCTGGGCTACATAAAGAGAAGTATGACCAGCAGGTCAAGGGAGCTGGTTCTCCCCCTCTGCTCTGCTTTCATGAGACTCTATCTGCAGTTCTGTGTTCAACTCTGGGGCACCCAGTGTGAGAAGGACATGGACCTGTTAGAGTGAGTCCAGAGGAGGGACACAAAGATGATCAGAGGGCTGGTGAACACCTCTCCTTTGAGAACAGGCTGAGACAGTTGGGATTGTTCAGCCTGGAGAAGAGAAGGCTCTTGGGAGACCTTATAGCATCCTGCCAGTACTCAAAGGGGGCTACAGGAAAGATAGGGGGGGACATTTCATTAGGAAGTGTAGGGCTAGGGCAAAGGGTGATGCTTTCAAAATGAAAGAGGGTAGATTTAGACTAGATATTAGGAAGAAATTCTTTGTTGTGAGGGTGTTGAAGCACTGGAACACGTTGCCCAGAGAAGTTGTCGACACTCCCTCCCTGGAAGTGTTCAAGGTCAGGTTGGATGAGGTTTTTGAGCAACCTGGTCTAGTGGAAGGTGTCTCTTCTTATGGCAGCACGTTTCGAAGGAGATGATCTTTCAGGTCCCTTCCAGCTCAACTCTTTCTATGATTCTGTAATTGTATGATTCTATGATTCTGTGATTCTATGAGATTCTACGATTCTGTGATTCTACTTCTCCATGTTTCAGACAGTATCATCTTCTGCTGCTGCTGTTAAATCAATCCAACATGGATGTCTGGACCACCCGAAACTGTATCCATATAACATTTCTTTAAAGTATATCTATATGAACCCCAGTGTAGGTGTCTCTGATTTAAGAACATCTTATTTCTGTGTAGTTGAACCTGTTCCTTGCTGACATAATCTGAATCAAAAAACTCCACTCTTTATTAAGCTACAAAAAGACTGCTCATGATTTTATAATTAACTTCACTAAAGATACCTTGTCACAAATTAGAAATGATTAAGAAAACTTTACAACCAAACTAGCTGATTGAAAGCATATGGAACTCTAGCCAGGACTGTGCTGCAAGCAATGCGGTCAGTTTATATTTAACCCACTTCTGAAATATAAACCAGGTCCAAAGCTAACTGTTAAAATTTGTCTTCAACATGTTACCTTCTGCCTCTCTGTTGTCTTCGTGTGCACAAACCCAGTGTTTATGCTTGACTCTATAGAAGACTTCTTCTCCTTACACTTGCTCAGGCTCCAGCGCAGGAGCAGATGCAATCTCATCTGTTATTGCGGTTACAGTAGGAAGGCTCATTACTCCAACTGCTCCCTCATCCATCCTCTTTCCTTTTTCTGCTCCTGGGTTTGATTTATATTCAAAGGGCGAAACAACTGAAAATTTGTTTAGGAGCAAATCACAAGTAATATTGTAGAAGATCATATATCACTCTGTACACACTGTATTATTATCTTTTAAAATCAAAATTTTCTGTCAGTATTGCTTGAAACATGAAAGTTTTGATCACATACATCCACAAAAGTGATGATCAGATTTAACTTCCATTGTCTGGACATACTGAGGTAAAGCAAAATAAAAATCTGTTTTTACTTTACATACTACTTGTGTTTACATAATGAACTTGAGTTAAATCCTTCATTCCTGTGGCACTTGGTGGGCAGATCTGGATGCGTTTTCCAAAGTAAACCCAGAAAAAGTAGTGTCAAAGATTGGTAATTCACAGTCTACAGCTGGCTGGGAGGAGTTTCTGCATCATCTTTGCACGTTATCTAAAAGTGCGTAGGCATTGAGCCTGCATCGGTCTGTGACCACATCAGCTGAGAGCAGAAGGGAAGTGGAGGCTCTTGTGATCCAGAGTAAAAAGCACCAGAGACGTCAAATAATAGGAAAACTTTTCACAGGGAACACCCCTAGGCTTCCAGTCCCCAAGGTGCTTTTCCCTTTACTGCTAAGTATAGAGAGGGTGGAAAAGTCTGTGTGTATCTATGTCTTGAAAAAGTACTAGTGTTGGGCATACAGTGGTGCATTCCTCAACTTGGCCTTTAGTTTGACAAGTAGTCTGTAGGAAAATGGTTGCCATTCAATAAGATTTGTATAGAGTCATTGACCTTCAGCCATAACACCCTAAATGTGGGAATCCTCATTTTTTGGTGGTATCATATGCGGTGACATATTCTTCCTTGAAGGTCTTTTTGTCAAACATTTCCCTGACTTAGATCACAACTCAGGATAAGCTGTGGGACAAAAGGGACAAGTTGGTAGCGACAACACTAGAGCAGTTATTACAAAGTGAAGCTTGATGACGGTGAGTTAAAGGGGTGGAATACCTGGGGTGTTTGCAAAAGAGCTGTTGGGATGGAGCATTGCAATTAGGACCTATTAAAAGAAGATGATCCCAATTCATTGTGTACAGTTAACATAGTTGTGGGTGCTGATTCCCTCCACCACTGTCAGGGTGTAACACATCCTGCCTTTAGAGGAACTTGAATTACTTCCCAAATGGTTTGTCCAATTTCAGATGAAAATTGTGTTTCAGACAATAGCACAGCAGTGTCTCCAGGATGAAAGTTGTTCTCTTCTATTTAGAAAATTAATGGCTTGTTTTGCTCAAACACTCTCTTGTCTTCTCCCCATGCCGATAATCTATTTTGAGCTATATTTAATGGTAAAAAAGCTGCAGCAGATGAAGCCAGGCTTAAGGTGAACTAGCTTCTCATTTAGAAAATAGAACAGCTGTCTTTCAATTGAGGTGCGAAAGGAGAGGCCCTGACAAGTTGTGGTTGTGGAAGACCGGCTCACAGAACTGCCTAAGGAAACAGTGGTCCATTTACTTGCCTTTGGCCTGAAATTCATGTCACAGATTCAAACTAGGAAAGTTCTTTGCTTCTTTTCCAGAGATTTTGTGTACTGTTTTAGCCTTGTTAAAACAGCTGCTGTCTGCTGCGAAGGCAATCGCATTTCAGTGGTGGATGGAGATGAACCTAGAATGAGAAAATGTGTAAAGACAGTGTTGTCAGAAGGGGACTACAGTGTCATTGTTTCACCATGTGTCAGAAACACATGGTTGGTACCAAAATCTTCCAGCTGGAGAAATGAGGCAGACGTGGGGATTGTTCAAGGGAGAAGATAGATCTCCAGGAGAGGACATTTTTTTCTAGTTTCAGAGGAAAAAAAAGCAAATAAAACTCAAACCAACCAACCAACCAAACTAATAATCAAACCAGTAAGCCTGAGGGAGCAAAGGGGCAAGGAGGAAACCTGAAGGAGCACACCAAAAAAAAAAATAAATAAAAAAGCAAGCCCGAGAGAGCACAAAAAAACAAAACAAAAAACAAGAAAACCAAACCAATCAAACAAAAGAAAATAATAATCAAACCAGCAAGCCCGAGGGAATTGGGATTTGTCTCCCATCTCTTTTCCCTTGTGGGGGCAGCAGTCAGTGGGACGCAACGTGAACTTGTATCTGGCTGTTTTAGCTGCACAAGTGAGTGAGTCCAAGTAGAAGTATGTATGTGTGTGTGGGTGGGTGGTGATGAGACATACACAAATATATAGATTATATATAAATAAATACATTTTTCCTTAAAATGAAAATCCTAGGAAGTCTGCAAGGCCCTGGGATCAGAGGAGTGGCAGGGGCAGGAGGCGAGGACATCCTTCACAGAGCAGGGATTCGGTGCAGCCCCTCGTTTCAGGGAAACCTGCTTGCCAAACCAAAAAAAAAAATAAAAAAAAAAAAATCCAAGGATGACTTAACTTATGGATGGGAGCTGGAGGGAAACAGCTCTTTTTTTTCTTTTTTTTGTTTCTTTTTTCTTCCTCAACACCCTCTTTCCCAACCTCCTTTCATCTCCGTTCCCTATCCCAGTGACTTTCTTCTGATTCTCTCCAATAACCGGGGGATGAAGAGCAGGGAGAGAGTGCCTGGCCTCACCAGGGCAGCTCCTCTGCTAATCAGGGTCTAGAATTTTTTTTTTTTTTTTCATATATACCATCTTCAAGCAGGTGTTTGGGAGGAGAAAAGCTCTGGCCAGTGGTTGCTGTTACAATGAGATCAATAAAGATTTTGGTTCTATGAAAATTACTTTTTTAAAAAAATCGTTTAGGCCAATGGGATCCTGGTTTGTGTCAGGACCAGTGTGACCAGCAGGAGCAGGGATGTAATTCTGCCCCTGTGCTCAGCACTGGGGAGGCCTCACCTCGAGCCCTGTGTGCAGGTCTGGGCCCCTCGCTGCAAGAGAGACCTTGAGGGGCTGCAGCGGGTCCAGAGGAGAGCAACGAGGCTGGGGAAGGGACTGGAGGGACAGTCCTGTGAGGAGAGGCTGAGGGAGCTGGGAGTGTTCAGCCTGGAGAAGAGGAGACTCAGGAGGGACCTTCTCACTCTCTACAACTCCCTGAAGGGAGGGTGTAGTCAGATGGGGGCCGTGCTCTTCTCCCAGGCAACCATTGACAGGATGAGAGGACATGACCTGAAACTGCGTCAGGGGAGGTTCAGGTTGGATCTCAGGCAGCCCTTCCTCACAGAGAGGGTGCTCAGGCACTGGGATGCTCTGCCCAGGGAAGGGGAGAGTCACCATCCCTGGAGGGGTTTAAGGAGAGGCTGGATGTGGCACTTAGTGCCGTGGTCTGGATGATGTGGTGGGGTTGGGTCATAGGCTGGACTTGATGATCTCAGAGGCCTTTTCCAGCCTCAACAGTGCTGTGATTCTGTGATTCTGTGAAAACTAGATTTACTAGCTTTGGTGATATCAGGCATCTTTTTAACCAGACTTTGGAAAGTTGAAGAAAGCAAGACTCATTTTAGGGACTTGAGGTATCCTGTCTTCAAAACCAAGCCTGTTAAAGCCATATTTTCAGAAGAGCTCCATTTCAGCTGTCTCAACAAGTGAGTAGATTTCCAGGGGAATAGCAGCTCCCCAGGACCTGAATGCCATTGAACATGCATGCTGAGTGCCTTTGAAAATTGGTCCCAAATACAAACTATGTCTTAAAAAATACTCTGTTACTGAGAGACACAAGTAACTCAGTGAATAAAGAGCTCAAGGGTTTTTAATTCTTCTTGTGCACAAGGCCATCCATTCCCCCCTGAGGAAAGAGAGGGACCAACTGTGAACTCAACTGTCTCTGAGGTACTCGAGATAATTGTGGCACAACTGGTTTGATTTGGAAATGGAATTAGAGTGTTCTTTTTTGCTCTTCTAATTAATCAGGGTTGAATGTCTATATGTGCAGCTCCTTCAATTACTTCTCTACAGATTGAACCCCACCCAGTCTATTAAATTCTGGTATTTGTGTTTGGAGTGAAAACACTCTACAGACGCAAAGCTCTCAGCTAGATTACTTCTCTCAAAAGTTACTTTTCAGGAGTTGAGGAAAGTGAAACACAAAACTTGACAGAGTTTGATAATTACAATCCAACTGTTCCCTTCCTACCTTCAAACCAAACCATGCAAAGAGTCAAGCAAGACATATACTGTCTGCGGTGTTTCTGTTTGACATTCAAGTTCTTTTTTTCCCCCCTTGGCAACAAGGAAGATCAAAGGGAGTCTACAGCAGAGTTTTAAATAGCCAAGCTCTAATGAGTGTAAAATTAAAAAAAAAAAAAAAGACACTAGAAAAACCTAAACAAAACAACTCAAACCCTTCTCCCAGCTGTTGAAATAGTAAAATATGCAATTCTGAGACAGTGTAAGCTAAGTGCAAGCCAAACCCAGAAAAGTTTCAAAGAAATCTGTGAAAAAAAAAAACAACCAGCAAGAAAAGCAGACACTGGTAATGTCCCTGGTAATGCGGTGGGGGCTTAGACGTACTCAGTCCAGTCACAGGTATGGAAACACGGCTGAGTACAAGGATATTGATGTCTCCATTTGCCCCTAGTCAGCAGCAATTTCTGCTCTACGCAGTTTAGGTCCTTATGGCCAGCATCTCCGCAGACTACTCACAAAGTGTAGCAGGCTCACTTACTTGCTTTTCAGCAGCAATATTATTTTCAAAGCCTGTCCTTTCTCTCTCCTTTTCTCCTGAGGTGAAATCTTTGCACCATTTCAGTGAAGAATTTGAGACTGATTATACATCTGATAAATCAGTTTCCCTAGCTACGAAGGCTGGGCTGGGAAGACTGGAGCAGGTTAGTTAGTTGCTAAAGCTATTGCTGCTCATTTTGACCAGCTTTTTCTGGTGCATGGTTGTTGTCTAAAGTACCTAGGAGCATTTGTTCTTTTATGTATATACTCAGTACCATTAGTAAGAGGAGATATTTATAGTGGTGGATGAGTCTTTCCAGTCTCCAGGAAATATTTCACAGTGAAGACCTTCAAACAAAAATTCATGAACTTTCTGACTCACTTTCAGCTTCAGGAAGCCACTTTCCCTTGCATTTTCAAACTCCTGACTCAAGTTTTGAGGATGTTTCATTAGGAGTGTTTCCTCTCGTGCTTTTAGAAATACTTTGGTAAATTAAGAGAGATTTGAAGACAAAAGAGTGTATTCTCTTAAAACCTCAGTGTTATGAGAGAACAGAGTCTGTCCTGTGAGAGGGTGTTGAAGACCTCGTTTTTTAACATGCCAAACAAATGTTAAAAAACATTTTTCAACTTGCCAAAGTCCATGTTCCTTACACATCCTAATGCTGTGTCTTCCTGAGAAAGTTGTGACAGAAAGCTGTTCTAGCACTGGCACCTCAAGGAACTTGCAAGGCTTGTACAGGACTGAGGGAAGATTTCTGCTTGTCACTGCACAGGTAATGCTTCCCATTCAATGCAATTCAAAGTGAGTACGCTCGGATGAGTGTATACCACACCCTTTCCCATTGGCTAAGCAGAAAAATTCATCAAAAGCCCATATGTGTGAAACTCTATCTTATAAGAAGTGCCCCAGCTCTGAGAAACCTAGTGCCACTTGTGTTTGAAGTTACACAGTTCTGATTTGCGTTGTTGAAAGGCATGAGAGGAGAAGAAACAAATGAATATGGAAACCCTTTTTTATTTTACCATCCTTGGAAACTGTTTCGTAATGGGAAAATGCACAAACTGCCCAACACAAACAGTTACATCTCAATGGAGACAGTTTGCAGCCATCATTCACTTGAGGTTTCCGGATGCTTTGAGGCGGATTTTTACTAAGTTCAGCTACCACAGAAGAGTCTAGAAACTGAGGAGTAAGCTTGGCAGCTTCCTGGGATTTTTATTTTAGTGTGTTTATTTTTCAAGGATGTGTTCTTGGTTATCAGCAGGAAATAGATTGCACAAACAGCTTTGCATTAAGGGTGCTTGACCGTAGCCCTGAGCCACAATGGATGTTGAAAGGATTGAATGAGTTTCCCAGCTCATCTGTGAGCTGCAAGGGAGGTGTGTGTAGGCTTTCACGCTGAAGCCTCTGATTAAAGCAAACTCTACGCAAAAGGAAAATGCAGCTTCCTTTTGTGAAGAGTAATTCCAGGCGCTGTTAAGTAAATTGCTAGGTGCACACCTACTACGGGGGACAGAGACGGGAAGGGGCATATAGCACTGCGGCATGAGTGAAGAAGCTTCTTGAAGGTTAGTCGTGAATAAAAGACATTACAAATGTCAGATGTATTTGTGAAGTTCCTGCTGGTCATCAGGAGCTTTACTTAAGGCAGTGTCACTTCATCTGTGTCCCTGACTCTCTTTGCCATATTTAGGGAGCAGAAGTGAGGCGAGGGGCATTGATGCACCACAACTGAAAGTAAGGGAGACTTTACTGATAAAGACCCAGCAGGACATAATCATAGGAGCGATCAATCCAGGGCTCTTATTTTCATGTCTAGGTCAGGAAGATGTGCTAGGAATACAAAGGACCTTTGTTTTCACATCTGATTTACCTGACAGGTCTTGGTGAGCCATAGACACAGCTTAAATAGTCTTCTCTGATGTTGCACGAACTGCTCTACCCCTCGCTGGGAGGTGGGAAATGAATGCCTGGAAGCTCTTTCCAGGAGAAACCTCCACTTTTTCCAACTTCAAATCACAGAAAGGAGATGGCAAATATAAATCTACTTGTGATAGAACAAAGGAGGAAAGACAGAGGGAGATAAATGGGACCTTAGGTAATTTCTTTATTTTAAATCAGGACAAGTTTTAATTACATGGTCCTTATCCCACCATCCTGCCTCAGAAGAGAAAGGCGTTCCTGCCAGTATGGGGATACACAGGGTACCAGGATAAGGTGATGGCTGGAGAGGCACAGTCTGGAGGAGGTACCAGGCTCCCAAGGGAGGGATAAAAATTAGTGAGAGAAGGACAAGAAAAGAGGTGTTGGTTTGGCTTGATTCTCTAATCTCCATCAGCTTCTGAAGAGGAATCTTTATCAGTAGAGCAGAGGGCATCAGCCTCACTCAGGGCTTTGACTCTCTGTAAATCCAGAGGGAATTGGTTGGCACTGAGGGCAGTGTCTGAGCTTTGTTTTGATCATGTAGATTGCTGCTCCATGTTCTCAAAAACTGTAGCATTACTGTTACTTAGCTAATTGTTGGTAGGGCAGTGAAAAAGGGTTTATGGTGAAATTAAATGGCTCACAAAGTTGGCATGAGTAAAAAGTTCTTCTGTAAACCCCATTTTTACATCAATTTCACAGCCTTTGTAGCAGGGGTCTTAAGAGCTTTTTTTTTTTAACTTTATGTAGGCCTTGTACATATTCTCCGTTCTCCTGAGATGGACCGGGATGCCGAGTTACACCTTGAGCAACAATTTCTCTAATGACAGATTCTTAAGTACATTTACCTCTGCAAAACCACACCAAGAAACAAGACTGCTGCTCACTGGAAAATAAGTTTTGCTGACCTTTTTCTTCATTTCCACACACCTAACAATTATCTTTGTAAATAAGACCTGTTTGATTCTGTTCCTTTGGGCAGGTGTTTAGGAAATGTCTTTCCCCTCAGAAATACCCCACTGACTTATCTAATTTTCTCATTACTGGGTGGAATGGTTTTCTTTTGAGGCTGACACAACGGATTTTGATCACTAAACAAAGGCAGAAACTGTGACAAAGGAACAGAGGTGAGGAAAATATTATCATTTGAAATATTGCCTTAGGAATGGCTGGAGAATGTCCTCCAAGTTCAGTCTCTTCTCTCTCAAAGTATTGTGGAAACACAAGGACCTTGTGGTCCTCACCACACGCAAAAATTCCTGCCCCACAGCACTAACTGGATGCATATGTGTGTGAAAGATTTGATGTGCCATATTTGGTGCATTTTCGCTGTTCTTTTCCCCGAGGAGAGCTATCTTGCTGACATTATAAACAAGCAGACACTGCATGTGTATGAAGCAGGGAAGAGACAAAAACAGGATGTTAAAAAGAATCATGTTGTAATAGGCCACTTCTGCTTTACAAAGGTATTAATAGTGTGTTCCTGGCTCTGACTTTTAAGTAGAGCTGAAGTACTTTATCTTGTATTGGTGAATAATATTTAGAATAGCTGTGTAATATTTATGTTCTTTGAAATTTCTGGTCTTGCCATATCTGAGAGTAGGTCATGTGAATGGGATTAATAGCTCTCACTCTTCCTAAAAACTTCTTTAATGGTCATTTACGGGGTTACCTGTTCTGACCAATGATTATCTGGAGAGATAAAAGAGAATTGTTTTGTCTTTCCCCCATCTTCTTTCTTCAAAAGAGCTGCTTAAAAAACTAAGTCACTTGGAAGGAACCAGCTAGACCCTAGTAAAGTTAGATAAAATATAAGCTATGGCTTTTACAGCTTTTATATAGCTCAGAAAATTCCTTTAAAAGTGAAATGTCATTATTTTATCTATGGCATGTTTCCAGATTTTGCTTTGTCATAAACAAAGCCCAATATCAGAAATATATAGGAACTAAAGCCTTTGTTTGCTCAAACTTTGAAATGATCTTGTGCAGGAAGGTTTCGCTGCACGGTGTATGCACACAGGCAGGGTGGGAGCTAGTTTTTGCAGTTTCAAACATCTTGGGCTGAAGCTCACCCTGCGATGGATGCCGTGTAATTGTGTTGGTGGCAAAACTCTTAGCAAAGTTGGGTTTCTTGGGTACTGAGCTAACAGTTTGTGAATCAGAGCTGGCTTGTAGATGACCGGTTCATATCACAGATGATGCTTCTTTCTTCTCTCATACTCTATAATTGTCCCTAATTAAACAGAAAAGGTCCTCTGATGTGTTTTCTGGTCTTACAAGTTGTGGCACCTTATTTCTTTTCCAGAAGGAAAATGTATGACTTAAGGCAGACTTGAAGGCTGCAAAGCACCTCTTCTGATGATCTTTTCTAAAGCTTTCTTAACATCAAAACGGCTGTATATCCAGACGGCAGGTACACTGGAAAACCCCGACCTTTTGGGCCGAGGTAAGGGGATCAAGTGACAATGAGGCTGCCTCAAGTTCCTACCCGGCAGAAAGGAAGGCTGGAGCTCTGACATATTTAGCAGATGCCTGTTGATATGCTGTGCTTATGCAGTTATTTCAGCTCATGCTGAATCTGGAAAATAAAGTGCATTCAAAACAGAGTTTGTTATTGTTGCTGTATTTTTTCTGAAAAGACCAGAACCAGAGACTCAGAAGCCAACATGCTTACAGGCATCAGCCAGCTTCTGAAGCATGATAATTCAGAGGGCTCAAAATATGTTGGTACACACGACCCAATAGTGAATGCTATTGAAGGGCACAAGTTACACATAAATTGGTTAGTCCCATCACATCGATGACGTTATCCAAAAAGACGAACTTTACAACCTGCCTCTGGAGCACAGCAACTCAGGCTTGTTCTCTAGTTGTACCGGCATTTCACAAAGGCTCCAGATTGCAACACAGTGCTTCACACTGGTAGGAAGAAGGGATTTGATAATCTTGTTTTCCTGCTTCTCTTCCAAAGTCATTGGAGAAAATAAAATTGAGACCTACTGCAACTTTCGCTCCAAGGTCTGTTGTGTCAGACTCTGGAAAAGGACTGCATCACATGCTGTAAAGAAGTCATCAGGCACTGTTGTAACTGCCTCCTCGTGGCGTATGCACTTGCTGGAGATTTTTTTTTCAAATATACAAATCTATCAGAGTTAATTTATAAACTGCAAAGATGACTTTTATCTTTCTTGGGTTGTACAGCCTTTTGTTTCTGATACCATTGTTTCCTGAATCTCTGAGCTACTCTAACTTTCCCCTTCAAGGAAGGCAAATGGGGAAAATATTCCCTCACGTCTCCTGGGCCAATAACATTAAAGTGGTCAGGGATCACAAATCATGCTGCTATTTCATTGCCTTATGTGACTTCCTTACATGCTTTCACATGGACCACCATCTTTTCCAGTCTTTGGTCTGTTTCACATCAAGAGTATCCCCACTACAACTCTTACATAAGCCCATCCCACGGTAGATGTTGCTTCCTTCTTTTCTATGGGTCTTGCCATGCTCAGAGTTTCATCAAACACATTTCCAAACTTCCACCCACTTCTGAGCTGCATGCCAGTGATTCTACAGCTCTTTTCTCCCCCCTGCCTGGCTTTGCTATTGCCTGCCATCAGGTGTGTTTTCCAGGAAAAGAGGGGAGAAGAGGAGTAGGCTGGGACATTGTGGAAAAACCTTGACTCTTGCTGTGTGAGGTATTTGGCAGCACCTTTTTGCCAACTCCAGTTCTGACAGCAAGAGCAGAACACTTTTGTGTAGCCACGTGTTTTAGCCATGCCTTGAATCAAACCTGGTTCAATATCACTCTGTGGGCATCTTGGACCCTGATTTAAGAAGAAATTGAAGGTGTATGCTCACTATGCCATACACTGAGGGACATAGCTGTCAACTTTTTACAGCTACAAATCGAGGTGCAATCCAGCAACACTAAGATCACCATTCCCTTCCCCTGGAAGTGAAATAACACCCCTCCCATGCAGAAGAAACCACTTCTCACCTTTCCTAGAGCCAGGAGCTGGAGGCATGAAATCACAGGCACTGTTGTATTGAATTTACATGTTACACAGGAATCCACGTCCCCTGGGATCTGCACCACCATAACAAACACTGAAGTCAGAGATCAAACCCTGAACTTTATATCATAACACCAAGGACTCCATTTGCCTGCTCAGGCTGTACCTTACCCACTGTTGATAAAACCACCTTGCCATGAATGGCAGGTACGTTGGAGAGACCGGCAGTGTAACAGCTACATGCTAGATCTCATTCTTATGCAATCTATGTACAGCAATCTCTTTCATCCTCGCCCTTAAATTCTGTTTACTCAATGTAAGCAATATGTAGGCAAATAACATTTTGCATTTTAAAGGAGTTTTAATTTGTAGCTGTTTTCAAAATACACACCAAGGCTAATGAATAGTCACTCCATTCTCTAGGATACACAGGAACAACTGACTAAAATTAGCATTAATTAACTCAATTACAGTAGCACCAAGAGGCTTCAAGTGAGCTCCGGGTCTTGCTGCAGTAGGTTTAGGATGAGCAAACCGTGCGAAGCTGGTACAGGTTGGTGTAGTTGCCATTGTAACTTATGACAGGGGTGATCAAGCAATGGCTTTCTTCTCAAGGTGCTACAGCTAAACTCAGACCTGGTGGAAAGTGGTAGTGAGTAGTGGATCCTCACTGCTCCTGAGTTCACTTTGTTTCCCATTTGAATGTTACTACAATTCCATGTCTTATTTATTCATGTCTTTTAACCCATTTCACTGACACCACCTAGATCATGGTCCCATGAATGCTTGAACCGATCAGTCTGAGGAGTTGGAATAGCACAGTGGAGAAGGGTAGGATGGAAAGTAGATAAGAGCTGGTGGGAACCTCTTCATCAGGAGAAATATTTAAATAATACCCCTTTCTGAACAAGAGCAACCTACTCTGGCCCCGGGAGGTAGGAGCAAGAGAAAAGAAGTAGCATCTTGCTTTAGGACACGCTCATCTCCAAAAGAAGAAAGTAGTTCCAATCCTTGTATGTTGCCCTTCAACATTACAGCAGTGACCTCATGAGCTCCCACCTGAGGGGGACAGTGACAGGAAGCCCAGAAAAAGGGTCCTTGCAATCCTGCCTCTGTTTCAGGTAGTCTTTAACACTCTCCTGTGAATAGCAATTACTGTGAGATTTTTACAACAGGCAGCACAATGATTTTTATAAAAACTCATTGTGCGTGGGGTTCCCTTGTCATTTCCGTTGGCGTCACACAGTTGTTGGTAAACATTTAACGTGACCTGGTGATAAATGAAATGTACTAGATTCACAGTTCTGAAGTTGGGTGCTCTGTTCTTCTCCAGTTGAAGTTCACATGCACCATCCTCCCTGCAGGTTCGTGTTTCAAACCTAACACAGAAAAGGGGGACAAAACACACAATTTTTCACATTTTTCCTTCTGGTCCATCAGATATACCTTTTACTCAGGGAAATTTTTTGCTAGATTTGATGGCTGTTTTTATGTCTTGGCACTGGTTTACTTAAAAGCTGATGGAGAAAATCTATTAATTTCACTCAGACCGTCTCTCTGCTGATGAGTGATTACTAAAATGGTGACAATGTCAGGCTGAGATTACTCTGCAGAAACCACATTGTATTTTCGCTTAGCCTAATGATGCAGGAATATTGAATACTGCTTTTTTCCAACTTCCTTCTACTTACTGTGCTGCCCAAAATGAAGCAATGATTTCTTTGGCCTGTGACAGATCCATTGACGACCTTGCAAAATCAGATTAAAGAGTAGGAGAAACAGAGTTACAAAAGTAAGTATAAAGCTGCAATTACAGAAGATGCACAAAATCACAAGTGATAAAATACATAGAAACTTCTGAATCATGGCAGTTGGAAGTCCAGATTAGTTCAAATGAATGGTTGTTTCAAGAAATCCCACTCTTCACCAGCTTCCAGTGATGTCTTCAGTGGGTTCATTGCTCTCCATAAGAACACCCCTGGAGATTAACCCATTAGTCAGGTGTATCTCCACACTACATAACGCCAGGACACTCTGCCTGTGCTGGGAAATCAGCCAACTGCGTGGTCCCAAGAGCAGGGCACTGACCCTGAGCCCATGCAACCAGCCCTCACAAAGTTTCTGGTCTCTCAGCAAAGCAGAGTGAACTTATTTTGCCATTACACAGTGCTTACATGGGAACTGACTAATCTTTTCCACACACCTGCCCAAAATATAACACACAGACAGCCTCTGACATCTTAGGGACATCTCAGTGTCCCACACTTTCAGAGCAACCACACTGCAAATTTAATTGTCTGGAAGAAGTAGAAGACGCGTATCCAATCTACTTCACATCTCGTAGGCCATGAAGTGTTCCTCAAAGCTTCCTTCTGAAAGAACAGTGCTCACAGGCTCACCCAGTGCTGTTTTTTGCAATGACAGATGGGTTTCAAGCATTTCCGTCGGAAAGAGACTCATTTCTCCTTATAAGTCTTGTAGAAGGCAACCACAAGGGATGACCTCTTTTCCTCCTTTACTCTATGTTCACCAACGCTGCTTGGGAAGGTCTGGCAGATGGGCCCGTGACGTGCTGTGTGTGACAGACGGGTCTGCCTGAGCCCTGCTCAGAGCCTCGGCCATCCCTCCTGCTCATGGCGCAGAGCTGTGCCAGCTGCTGCAGCGTGGCCTGCGAGGCACAGAAACACATTGATTAACACAGATTAAATAAAATATGAATAGATAGAGAGGGGATAGACTTTAGTCCTTTAAGTGGGTTAAATCTGCAGGGCTACTTCAGACTTGGATTTTATTTCTTTGGTCTCTTCCAAAGTCTAGAAGGAGGATTTTGCAGGGAAAGGGCTGCTTTGGACATGATAAAGGTGTAAAGAGTAGAAAGGAGGGGAGGATGGAGATACTTTACTTTTGCTTTGGAGATGTTGTTACTATTACCTTGGATTCCCTGTAGAGACTTCAGGGTAGTGTTGGCAGTCCCTTACTTGTTTTTGAGAAGGAGACAGGAATTTATACAGTGCAGCACTTGATATTTGATTTAGCCTATGCTCCATTATAATTCAAATGGGCTTTCTTAATGTTTCCTGCATTAGAAAGCATTTTTATGGCAGTCAGCAGAAGAGAATAAAGCTCTGATTGCACTGATAGCCTCTAGCAAATAGTATTGCTTGGCTAAGTGTTGGAAGAGGTCTTCTCTTTTTTTCCTTAGGTGAACATTTCTTTTTGGGAAAGATGAAACACCTGACTACTAAGCTAGCAGAAATGTCCAGCTGCATTTCAGAACACTGCGATATGTTTGTTGACTAAAACACCTTGCGGTCTGCCAGACAGAGCTACCTTTCTCTGTGGCCTGAGGTTAGCTAATTCATAATCACCAAATAGTAATGACTTGCTCAGGGCTTGTAGTTTCCTACTATGTAGAAATAAAGATAAGCAAGTGGATGCTATTCAGTAAGACAGTGAGTAACATTAATTTTGTAACCACATAAACTCACTCCTTTGTGCATGTATATTCTTCTGAGTTTGAGGTATCTGAGCAGGACATTAGGAGAACTGTTATCTTGCTGGTCAATCTTTTCTGAAGACAAGACAGCATGTTCCTGTGTGGTTTTTCTCTTTTTAAATATTTCTGTGTAAGGGGGAGTAAAAGGTTCATCTCTTCTCCTGGGATAGGCTTCATCTTTCCAACTGATCTCAAGCGAAGATTCATAATCTTTAAGTATGTCACCCTTAGGTTATAAAGTTAATTTATTTGCACTCCCTAATTACATATGAGATGTGCTCAGTTTACAAGTTAAAACCTGGGGTGGTTTTTTATTTTCGACTGCTTTTTTTTTTTTTTTCCTTAAGATGTTGGCTTTGCAAACTCTTCCTGGAACTAGAAAATAAACAGTATTTTCTGCTTCCAGTGCTACTCTCAGCAATATCCATTTCTCAGGGTGTAAGAGAAAGGTTATATCACTGGCAAAATGGAAAGAAGAATAAACTGTTGTTTACCTTCTGTTTAGTGGTGGTGGTTTTGTAAAGCTAGCTAGAGAAAAAGCTACATTATAAGGTAGATTCCATGACGGTTGAAACTACTATAACTTATGCCAGCTGCCCAGAGACACTTGGTGTTATCACATTATACTAACCAACATTAAAGTCCCCAAATATTTTGGTCCAAAATAGCATACATATGCAAATTTCATTAAAAGAGATCTTATTTTGCTGCAGCTGAGTGTCTGGCCCTGCGAGCTGTTATCATGTTTCCAGTTGGAGTCATTATTTCTTTGTCTGTGGGAAGATAAATTCCATGTTTATGCTCAAATCAAGAATGTCAGACTCAGTAGTAATATATATAAACCCTGAACGTTACTGAGCATCTTTACAAGGAAAATGTTGCAATTAACAGATTTTTTTTTTTTTTTTACCCCATCTGAAATTCATAGTGCAGCCTAACCTAGAGAAATCCAGATAGTCTGTCTGAAGTTCAGAGCTTGAGAAGGAGCAGAGGACATCAGGTACATAATGACTTTTTGACATTTTCACAGGACTCCTCCCTTTATATCTGTAAAAAAAAAAAAGAATTGTTGTACTTGCATTTATGCTGCTTGATGCCTCTTTTACAAACTCAGTAGATACTCCTGCTGAAAGCTTTACACAGAGGAGTCAATTCAAGGTTCCTGAATTGCTGCTCCATACCAGACATATTGTTGTTTTGTTTTGTTGTATTTTTTTCGCATGGTATGTCTCTTTAAACTAATGTCTTGCAGATGCATATGGCCAGGTGTAGTGGTTTTGGGTGTTAAACTTCATAGCAGCTAGTATGAGGCTGTGTTTTTCGATTTGTGCTGGAAACAGTGTTGATAGAGCAGGGATATTTTAGTTGTTGCTGAGCAGGGCGCACACAGATTCAAGTCCTTGCCCCACCAGCGAAGAGGCTAGGGGTGCACAAGGAGCTGGGAGGGGAGATAGCCGGGACAGCTGACACCAAATTGCCCAAAGGGGTATTCCAAACCATATAACATCACGCTCAGCAATATAAAATTGAGGGAAAAAGAAGAAGAAAGGGGGGTATGTTTGGAGTGGTGGTGTTTGTCTTCACAAGTCACTGTTAGGCATGAGGTGGCTTTGCCTTCCTGGAGATGTCTGAACACTTGCCTTCTTATGGGAAGCAGTAAAGGAACCCCTTGTTTTACTTTACTTGGGTGCATAGCTTTTGGTTTACCTGTTAAACTGTCTTTACCTCAACCCAGGAGCTTTCTTACCTTTACGTCTCTGATTCTTTTCCCCATCCCACTGCGGGGGGAGTGAGTGAGCGGCTGCTGGGGGCTGAACTACCGGTTGGGGTTAAACCACCACACCACTTTTTTTTTGCATAAGAATATCCAGATCTGTTTACGAACAATAGGCAAGAGCAGCAGCTTCCTGTGACCAAATGTCCATAATTTTGTCCATGACTCATTTGCTTTGACAGCATCTGGAGCAGCAAGCTAGCTCTATGGGCACTTCAGGTGATTGATCTGAATTACAGAAAAGGCACAGC
This sequence comes from Trogon surrucura, assembly GCA_020746105.1. Classification (NCBI taxonomy): domain Eukaryota; kingdom Metazoa; phylum Chordata; class Aves; order Trogoniformes; family Trogonidae; genus Trogon; species Trogon surrucura. The sequence goes on along the minus strand of CM036619.1, from coordinate 7,686,764 downwards.
AGAGGAGTAGAAAGACTCAAGCACTGCACCTTGCCTGATTTATGGCTGTGAAGCCAGTGCCCTCTGCAGCAGGGAGCGGAAAGATCTACAGCCACCAGTGTTATCACCAAAGGAGTGGAGAGATGGCTCACACTTTATTCTAACAGGCACACACAGAGAAAAGGTCTCCTTCCTCGTCTCCTCCCTTGCTTTGCTATTTGATGCTACGATGACTGCAATGATGGACACAGATGAAGTCTGGTGGTGCTACCCCCAAGGTAGCACTTTCTGCATGATGTAGGTGCCACATTTTTAAAAAGATTGTAGTGCATGACATTAAGAAAAGCAATAACCTATGTAAAAGACAAAACCCAGCAGATTGTGAATGTTGTCACAGCAATCACAATCTGTCTCGTACCCGGGGAATTAGTGTCTGACCTCCCTTGGCTTTCTGTGACAGCAGAGTGGATCAATTCTACCTTAGAGTATGATTTTTCAGCAATGTTTGAGATTTCTGTATCTTTATTTTTGTTTCAATCTTCCAGTTAATGACATTTAGGGGGTTTGAGACCCAAAAAATATTATTTCTGAAGAGAGAAATGTACCTCCTTTCATATGTAGATAAATGATTTTATTGTTAGAGGAAGAGCCTCATGAACTGTGAAGTTTACGATTCAGTTTATTTATTTTATTTTTACAACTATCAATATTTGCATGAAATCTGTAAAACCTCAGAAATGGCGAGACTTTAATCACAGTGAAAATACAATGGTTGTTCACAGACTAGATTGCAACTGCCTCACTCACAGCTCACTGTGGAATTGAGTGCTGCAGAAATGGCTTGGAAATGACTGGCTAGAACTGGAGAAGGGAATTCATCCACACAGATTAAATCCTAATTGGATGGATGAGGCTTTGAGCAACTTGGCCTAGTTGAAGGTGTCCCTGCCAATGGCAGGGGGCTTGCAACAAGATGCTCTTTCAGGTCCCTTCCAACTCAAGCCATTCTACATAGAGCACAGTTACTTATGGTGGGTGAGTTGTCCAAAGAGGGAAGGTTGCTAAGGAGAGCCATGAAAGTAAAAGAAATTTTGCAGTCTAGCTCTTTGCAAATCCATGCAGAAGACAGACGGAAGCCTGTATGAGATGTCAGATGGTAGGAAGACCAATGTTTGCCTGTGCTTCGGGGTGTGAAGTGGGTCATATGGTATTGAAGGGTCCTCATGCTAGATATCTTTGGGAAGAGACCTTGTTGTAGACCTCCTCTGAGCCTGAGGCTATTCCAAGCAGCGTATTTGTGACGTGCTGCGAGCACCACTGCTGCTTTCTTACCCATCAGCCAAGGTGTGTGGGGCTCCACGGCTCAGGCTACTTGGTCCCATGTGGGGCCATGGGGTGAGAGGTCTCATGTAGCTGCCCTCTAAATAGGTAAGGTACCTTCTTTATGGAGGCGACTGTGGAAAAGAAGTAATTTTGACATGAACTGCAGTAGTGGCAGAGTCTGGCACAATGAGCTTTATAAAATCTGCACAGTTAATTCTCTTGTGAGACCAAAACCGATCATGGTCTTTATATGGGGGAGAGAGTAAAGCCAGAAGGAAATGCATTTGCTTGGTTTTAATGGGGTAGTTTTTCAATCACTTATGTCTCGGTAGGCTGTAAAAGAGAAAAACAATAGCATTAAGGCGCTACATGGATCTGCTGTATTATATTGACCCAAATTCTATATCTTCATAAAGCTGCAACAAATGAGAGTTCCAACAACGAACACGTTCCCTGATATCTGTAATATTTATCTCTTTTTTCTCATATCTCTCTCTCTTTTCTTTTTTTCAATCTCTGTCTGTAAGTGTGGCTCATTCAACAGCTGGTGAGGCAGTTATTATTATCATGGAAGAGAGCTGAAGGAGTTTACTGGAAAGCCTGTCTTATAGCACATGCAAAGCAAAGGTTTAGGTGAATCAATTTGCTGTTATTATTGTGTCTTTACACGGTCTCTAACAGAAAGCTCTGCTGAATTTACAGCCATATTTTGTATCACTTTGAAGTATTAACTACTTAATTCTACTGGTTCTGCTGCCGGTGATAAACCAGATGTTTTATTGTGGGCTACAGCATGGATTCTTACAGGTACTTATGTGCCAGCTCTTATTCATTTCCGTGGGAGCTGGGCTTATCTGCTCATCTGTAACCAGAAAATGTATATTGAGCACTTTGAGCCCAACCTGCTGCCAAGTTTTTCCTTCCAACACGCATCTTGCATTAAGGGATGTTTTTCCTTTTAGATTTACACTTCAGACTCCTGGGATTATTAGAAAAGACTCCTAGGACTATTAGAAAAAAATAAATCTTTCATTGCTCCCCTTATTTTTCTATTTTTTAATTTATTTAAACAATGAACCAAAGTCACAACTACATTTATGGAATCATCATTGTGGCTTTTTTCCACTGACTTCCATGGAACATTAAATTAGCTGAGGATCTTGAGTGTACATGAACAGCCACAAATCCCAAACAAGTTAAAGAGCACATTCTAGACCAAGCCTTCATCTTGGGTCTTGTACTTCTTAATGATTCTTGTTAATGGATATTAATTATTAGAAAATTGAGGTTTTTTTAACTTAAAACATTGATATTGAATTCTTTTAGTGTTTTCCTTCAATGAAGAATTTTCATTTAAAAATCACAAAAATACTGAAAATTAATCTTTCTCCATTTTGGAACCACTTGTTACGTAAAACATTACTGTTGTATGTAGTATGGTTTAGTAATGTTTTAGTCTTCTACAAGCTTTTCAGCCAAGTTTTTGCAGATTTTTTTTTTCAAGTATAATAATAATGGATGTGAACCATTGTCCCTTAGCTCAAGTTATTTGCATGAAAGAACTGTGAGAATGTACGGAGACCGACCTGAGAAGAGTGGATTTTTTTTTTTTTATGTGTCTTACTCTAATTGTATGTAAACGCTGGGCTAGGGCACAGAGTAGATGGCAATACTTTTTCCTGTTTGCTTTGCCTAGAGTTAGTGTTCCATATGCTCTACACAGACAGTAGGTCAAAAAGAGGTACATCAAAAGAAGACAAAACATGGGATTCATTAGATTTATACGTAATTGGTCAATAACGATGTGAATAACAACCTTTCTGATTCAAAACAATGATGAATTTTTGATGCCCAGGATGCTTTTCAGGCCAGATCTTGCTTCGAAGCTGGCTCTGCTTTGCACAAGAAGCTGGGGTAGATGAACTCTAGAGGTCCACTTACACCTAAATTATTCTTTGGTTCTGCAGTTCTGCATCAAAAGTGAGGAATTCCTCTTCCAGGACGAAGGGACTATAACTTACTATGTACTTGTGAGACTTAGAAAGTTGGAGGAAAGAAAAGTACTCATTTAAAATCAACTTCTCCCCTACCTCTTGGGTCGAAAGCCACCAACAGTTTTGATTTTGCGACTTAAATTATATGACAGTGGCTGTTGAAAACTGCAGACTGAAATGTCGGCGTTGCTGGAGTACAATAGTTGTGCACCAGTAAATACCTCCAGATTTAGCTCTTGCATGTTCTTTTTTTGTTTAGTATTCCATCAATAACTGTGTTGTACATGCTTTCACACAGATAGTTCCTTTCTTTCAAAGTGGTTTAACTGCCTAGCAACCTTATAAAAATAAGCTTGTGTACTGTAGTAGCAGCTGAAAACAGTGTAGCTTGCATTAATGTGACTGCAGTGTTTTGAGAGGTAATGACTGAAGTGTCCTGGCCCTTTTTTTTATGTTTCATCAGAATTAATTCTAAGAGCAGACAATGTTTTTAAGGACTTAAAGAAGCCAATCGACAAAGATTCAAGTAAAATATGCCTATTAAGTAAATCGTCCTACTTAAATGGTAACTTTCTGAGAAGGTAATAAGAGCTTAACTTCCTTACATTTTTTTGCCTTTGAAAATGCTTTTTTCTTCCCAGGAGAAGTAGTAAATTGAAGCCTTCTGGAAAAAAAATAATAAAAAAACCCCAAACCCCAAAACCAACCATAAACTGCTATGCATTTTCCTCAGCCCCCAGAGACGTAGATGGCTGTTCTAGTGTGAATGACATATATAGTCTTACAAAGATTTAAGTGTGAGACTGCAAACATTTATTACCAATTTCAGGTCCCACTATTCTGAGTAGTTCCACCTAGTAGTATTATATATTTATTTTTTTTTCAGGCAGAAGTCATGTAAAAAGTAGTTTCTAGAAGATCATACTTGGGTGAAAATTTGGTCCTGCTGATGTGACTATAGACTATATAGAAAGATAATTCATAAGGAAGAGAGTAACTGAAGTGTTTGGTCATTTGTAAGCATGGAATGAGGTCAAATGGATTTAAAATTAAACACATAATAGTCAGAATTTATTGTGAATCTTGTGATACCGAAGGCTACTGGCGGGAGATGATCACCTCTAAGTGTACATATTTTTATTCTCTCTCTTTTGCCTGAAGAAACAAACCTCACAACTGTGACCTGAAAAACTGACCAAGGAGCCAAGAAGCAAAATGAGCCCCATAATCTGAGTCATCCTTCCAGATTAGAGGATAGTTGGTCAGTAGATGGGACTTTCAACCTCTGTTTCTGAGATTGAAGTATACACACTTTTCCTATATGGATTGTGTATTTTAAAAATAATAATTTAATATAAGTTTTCGTGGTCAGGGGAAAGCATCAGGCTTTTCAGCAGCTGCTTCTTTCTGCCAGGGCTGCAGCCTCTTACCCACGACCGATGCGAGAGAGTTGATGAGTTTGATTGTGGCAGAGGGCAGCTCCACCTACACACACCTGAGGCACTGTCATGGCACAAGCGGCACATCCAAAGCGAATGCTTATGTTCCAAAAACATGTTGGTAAGGGGTTTGTAGGCCCCTGTCAGCCCTGCCGGTTCACTGTGCATTTGCAATCAGAAAATCAGAAAGCAGTTACGCACTTTCGCCTTATCAACAGTGAGACACCTTCCAACCCTGAAAGACCCCTCACAGTGTTGTTAATGGGATTGCCTTGCATGAAAAAAATGCAACTGATCTTGTCAATTACTTAGTGGGGCTTTTGGTTTTGTTCGTATATGGTATCAAAATAAAGAATTACTGCCCCAGAGATGAGTTGAGCCCTACCATCTCTGTCTAACTGGCAAACTAACCACAAGGACTGAAAAATGTTTTTCAAAAAAGCTATTTTTACATTGACAATAGAAAGAAATAAAAGCTTAGATTAATAACTATGTGTCAATAGTCAATCACAGTAAGGGTGAAGTCAGCAATCCAGTATTCTACGGGTATAAAAATTTTGGGATTTTTAGTGTTTATGATGAATCAGGCTTATAGATGTCTTACCATTAGCAGTGTATTACAAGAAAAAAAAAATGCACAAAGAATCAAAGAGTTTGATCATAACAGAATACATCAATCAGAACTCGAAACAGGAACACTTGAAATTAGGCACAAAAATTCAGGAAAAGAACACTTTTATTTGGACCTGGATGTCTGTAGGTATCTCTAGCACTTGAATTAGTATCTGAAATGCAGTTTTCATAGAATCATAGGATCATAGAATGGCCTAGGTTGGAAGGGACCTTAGAGATCATTTAATCCAACCTCCCTGTTGTGGGCAGGGATGCCACCTCTCGACTAGGTCAGGCAACACGTGAGAACCGAACGGAAATCAAACCCGCGACCTTTGGTGTTTCAAGCACCACGCTCAACCCACTGGAAGCAGTTCTTCCAGTCATCCTCGTTTCCTGCCCTGTGTTTTGAATCCCAGAGGAGTCCTCAAGTGTGCAAACCAGATTCAGGTGAAATCAAACAAAAAGTCTCTGGAAGATGCCCTCAGGGACTTCTACTGTTTCTGAGTTTTCAGCCCTCAGGACCAGATTGCAGCTGGAGCAGAATAAGCCTTTCCCTTTTCAGAAGTGGTGCAGGACCAGGAGCAGAGTCTGCAACGTAGGCTGAGCACTGCATGGCTTCCTAAAGCAGGTGTAGCATCCAACTCCCACCAACCAAGCAAGACACGCCATGACACACAAGGGTCTGTGCATCAAGAATTGAGAATATGGGACTACCTTTATGCTAGCAAATTAAATCGAGCCAGGAAATGTCTTTTGGCATTGCAACTCAACTGCCTATCTTGTTAAATTGTTGGAATTGTTCCTGATATCCTGTTAGTCCACCAGCACTGTCCCAAACCATTCTTCATCACAGCTCAGTAATTAACACCGGCAAGCAACCAGTCCTAGTAAGCAACTACGCTTTCCTAGAGTGTGACAGAATGACGTAGTTTGGACACTTTAGAGTAGCCCTTTCAACGTCCAGTTGCCTCAGTGCCAGGGAAAGGTCCCAAGCACATTTAATTTTTTAGTATAAATCTAGTTTATGTATCCTGATTCCTAGATGTTTACTCTAAGCAAAATATCATCTGAATACTCAGTTCCAAGCTTGGCTGCTTGCACCCAACAAACATCTGAGGAAAAATAAAAAAATAATCTAAGACTTGAAAGGAGTTAAGCGATGAGATGAACCTTGATTCTGGAAGCAGGATCTCTGCCTGTACAAAAGAAGTGCAGACTCATGACTGGAGACAACTTACTGCTGACCTAGTGAGTATTTTTTCACCAGTGTGGCTTTATTTTCTCTATTTTTAAATTACTTTTTTTTTTGCACTGTTTCAAAAGGAAGGTGCTGTCCATGTTAGAGCTTGGCATTGGTAATTAACAGCTGGCTGCTGTTGCCTCATTAAACTGCACCACTCCAAAAGGGCAGCAGTGGCTTGAGTCACTGCAGCTGAGATGACAGGAGCTCGGCTGCTTTCTGCAATGAGAGCAGCTGTAAACTTTGTACGAGCAGGAGTTGTGCCTGTCTGTGCTAGTGGTTTGGACTGGGGCAGCTGTGCCAGGAATTGTAACGTGGGAAAGCCATCAGTGTAATGGAACCTCAGATATGCCATTCTTATTGGGCTGAACAGGCAGCAGACAAATGTTATTCCTTCTGAACTGTTGCATGGGTGCAGATCTTATTATTTGTCTCTTGCTCTTGATGATACGAACCCACTACGCAGATACACAGAAGGTATGGAAGAACTAGAAAAAAAGGAACTGTTATGCTTCTACTAGTCCAGACATCAATGGAATCCTTTGGAATCTCTTATACTTCAGAGGGTATTTTCACTAGGGGGTATTTAAAATTATTTTTCCAGTGCAAACAAATCAGATTTTTTTTCTTCTTTTCTTCAATTTTCACAAATCATGAAGTACTGTTTCTAAGCTCAGAAATATCCAGTTGGGCTGAAAGCCTCTCTGTTCCTTTCATCTCTTCTTCAGTATTATGTATTTTATCCTTCACAGGGCTTATCTGTTGTTTCAGCACTTCAATCTCCTAGTAAGGTCTTTTCTTAGATGTCCGATATCCATAGAAGTATTTGTAACCATTAATCTCAGACACTGGATTTCCTTTATACGTGGAGTAATCAGAAAACACAGATCTCCCGCTTGAATTAACTTAGGTCGTTACAGATTTCAGGGTTTTTTCGCCACCCACTCCCTCTAAATGCACTAAGTCCAGACTCACAGACTTACTTGGAACAAGTCTTGCTTAAATGTCACAGGTAGTAATTAGTCAAAATTAAAATGCTACATAAATAGGCCAGAATAAAGCTGGCTTTGCAAGCTGCCAGCCTACCTGAGAGATGTCTGTAAGTCGTCCTTAACAATAACATTCATTTTAACTCACAATAATTTAACAAGCTTACATATTAGAAAGAGAGTTATACAAATATGCAAACATCAAAGAAGTTCAGTAAGAGCTTGATGAAAACTTTTCCTGTCAGAACACACTGTGATTTGATATGTTTTGCATATCAGGTTTTTCAGACTCTTTTTCAGGGATTCTCTTTCAGAAGAAGACCCAGGAGGAAAATTCTGACCTTTTGACATTTGCAGAATCAAATATTTTAATTTTTTTCATTTTGCTATGAAGTTCCCTTTCAATATTTTAATTTGGTATCCAAAGTGTTATTATGTAATATCTGCTGTGGTAAATGTCTGATTCTAAAAAGGTTGAAACACAATAAATACCTAGAACACTTCTGGATTTTACTGTCAATGAATCATTCTGCTGTGTGTTCTCAGCAGAGTGGGTGCTGTAATGCTAACCTTAATTGAAGCATCAATCTCTTGCCATTACACCTCCTGACCATAGAGTTCCTTTAAACACAGTCTACAAAACAAGCTTGTTGATTCTTGCAGCAGATGAAGGGTTTGTCACTCACCTCTGTGATGACTACCTAAGTTCAGTGTACAGGACCTTTCCTTTCCTTATTGCAGAGATCTGGCCTCAGACCACTTAGTCTTTACCCGTAAAACCACAGAAAGGTCAGCTAAGTTCTTCCACAATCCTCCATATCTCCTTCACCTAGACAAAGACATAACCCCATTATCTCCTTTACCTCCCATTTCTGGTAGATCTATGTGGATGTACCTTCATCTCCTCTAAGGAACTCAGAGCCCTTGATATTCCTAGGAGAGCATTAGGAGGATCTCAGATAATGACCATGTGTTAAACTGGAAGCCTGCTAGTTAGAGATGATTCATCTGACCTAACATTAGGTGTCTACCACTTGCCTAGACTTTTATTATAGTCAGTGGTGACCTGATCGATACAGTATATGGAGATTAGTCTATGATTCATCTGGTCAAATGCAGCTCTCTCCTTTAGGGTGAGATGAATCATGCCAGGAACTACATTAACTCTACTGACTAGCTCTTTGCTGGCTGCGAAGTCATCCCAGAGTGACTTGCTTAGAGGTAAAAGTCTAACTCTATAAATAGTCATATTTAGTTAAATAGATTCCACTTCACACATCTTAAGGACTCTCATTGCTTCTGAAATCACTTTAACACCTGTATTTGAACACCCAAACTAAGAAAGTCCGTGTTTGAGTAAGTATACTTGTGAATTCTGCTAAAATTATGGTGTCCCTACTGGTGTTTAATCCACTTACATTGCTAGGAGGGCATAAGTCATGTCTCTTCCTGACACAGTACACTGAGGTGTGTTTCAATACTTTCGCGTGGGTGTGGGAGAAGTTTTCATCTTAAAGAAGCATCAAAGATGTTATGGAAAGGTTTCAAATGATTCAGCTTGAACGTAGCAAAGTGAGTAGATCTAGGTGACTCATCTGCCTCCTCTGTGGTCTGTTCTAAGCACCTGAGAGTGAAAACCTCGCTTGGGTGAGCTGATACTTTTCATGGAGGGGAATGAAAGAGAGGCGACGTCACACTTTAGGCAACGTCACACTTTAGGCAACTTCAGCTTGTCTCCTGCTGCACTGTTCTGTGGGAATAACACTGTGCCTCTGACAAACAGGGATTGTCTTGGATTTGGCTTCAGCAGAGCCCAGATTCCATCCCGGAAGGGTAAAGCCAAAAACTTAGACAGAATTGAGCTACAGGATTTCACGATTCACAGTATTAGCACTTGGAGTTTGAAGTTAGGTCTAACTTCGGGGATCAAATTAAGCTGCATATAATGGATGTTCTGCTAAAACCAAATGAGGAATAATCTGTTTGGATATATAATAGTAGACATTTTTTTTTCCCCACTTATTTCCATTTATAACCTGTGATAAAGAGAGTGAACACAGTTGCCCAACAGAGTTATGCCCTGAGCATCATACCATCAGAAGACTCTGAATGGAACAAAATTTTACTAAGGCTAAATATTCGAAATATAAAATTACCAGTAAGACTTATTAAGACATTATCAATAAAGGAATAGTTTGAAATAAAATAGAATTGAAATAAATAAATAAAATTCTATCTAGAATATGAAAGTCTGGAAAATCATTAATAATAATATTAATAAGTGATTCTGCTCTGGCAGTGGGGCTGGACTAGATGATCTTTTGAGGTCCCTTCCAACCCCTAGCATTCTGTGATTCTGTGATTCTGTGATTCTGTGAATTGTTAGGAATAAGGAAAACTATTACCTTTTGGATATGTTCTGGATGTGGCCTCTAGATGTTACAGACAAGAGCACACATAGAATTTTTGGAAGATGCCTATGTCAGCGCTTCAAAGAGTACACTGGAGATATTTGTTGTACTGTACATATCATATTTCTCCCTTCTGATTAGTTTAAAAGAAACATCTGCAGTGCCCCTCCTGGCACTGCAGATTTAACACCAACACAGTGCAATTTAATCATATGCTGTAGCAGGTGTTTAGCCGACTATTCAGGACGTTAGCAGGGAATAAGACCAGGGCTGCTGTCTAGGGGGATGAACAATGTGATGCGAGAAACTGTTCGGTAGTTCCCAGCAATGGTATGAATACCTTGATACCCTCCACACATGCACATAATGCTGCAAGAATATAATGAGGTGTTTTGTGCTGAGAGGACACATCTGGGAATTCTGGAAGAAATGTGCAAATGTTTCTTTTGCCTTTGTAATGTCCCTGCCCTCGTGTAGTGACCTAGAAAAAGACTTCTAGGACACACGAAGTTTCATTTTCATTGCTGTCTCACCTTTCATTTTTTCCTTTTTGGAAAGGAACTTATTATCTTGCACATAAAAATATTCCAGAAAGGTTTTATGAAAAATTAAACCTAGTTATACATTTCATTCTCTTTCAGGGAATAAACTAGAAGCTTGAAAGACATTTCATTATATAGCTCTAGATGAGCCACTCTAGGCTGTACAGATGTGATCAACATATTTTATATATGTGTTATGAACTGCTTTTTTTTTCCTAAATATTCCTACTCTAAAGAAAGGAAGAGTACAAGCTCTTTTTTTTACCCATAGGATGAATTCTCTAGGGAAAGTAGAATGCTACCAAAGTGTGGGAAAATTGTGTCCGTATAACCACCAGAGTACTTCCATCATAGAAATCAGCAAGAGCAAAGAGTAATCCAAAGGGAAAGTTATTTCTTGTTTATAACTTAAAGTGGCTGAGCATTTCAATCCCTTCCTTATATTAATTACTATCTTTGGAAGTAAATCTAGAGGTTTTGCTTCCTGTATTTTACCATGTATGTTTCACTTGGATGAAGCCAACTATGGAGTTATTATCTGCCCATGGAGACAGACAAACCCCTTTATTTCTGTTTAGACTTCCCCTATAGAGTGAATTTTCTGCAAGAGATGCCTAGAAGACTCAATTAGATTATTACAATTAGGTGAGCTGAGCCTTATTCACAGTCCTTTGCTGACGAATATCTATTATTAATTTCTACAGCGTAGGATGGGGCAGCCTCTCTGTAAAGCACGAGAAATGAAGTTGCTCCACTGAGAGGAACAAGGAGAGAGTCTTTGTCTGATTTGCCTAAAGCCAGGTCACCAGAGATGGAGAAATGAGTCCAAATCATCAGTCTGAATGTGTAAGAGAGTAGTTCTGCATTTGGGTTTAGTTTCAGCACATCGCAAAGCCTCGTTAGCACGGAATGAAATATTTGCCAAAAACATAAATTCTGTGTTCCTCCGAAATTTTTCATGTCTCTCAAGAAAGTCATGCAAGGAATGAAGATCTGCTTTAAAATGTGATCAAAACTGCCTTATACAGGAATAAGTAATGTAGACTCTTCAAATGCAGATCCCATTCCTCCTAAATGCAAACCCCATTCATTCAAAACTAAGAATCCCTGATGATTTTGTTGCACCCGGGCTTTGCAAGACAGGTTTTTATCCTTGTCAAAAAAAAATCCCAAACCAACAACAAAGCAACAATTTTATTTTTTTTCTCATCCAGAAATTTTGAAAAACTATCTCTTCACAATAAAAAAGCCATGTTATGATTGAAAAAAAAACCCGTGTATTTCTGTCGGTTCTAGCTGGCAGTCGTTTCTGAGGTGCATTGGCAGCACCGCAAAGGAGAAGCTTACGCAGCTCCGATCCAGCCGTTGTGTGACAGATGACTGCACCTGTGCTGTGATTTATAGACTTAGTAGGGATGTTCTTAGCAGTCTCAGAATTAGGATGAGACAGATTGCTGCATCTGAAAGTATGATGTATGATGTTGCATTAAAGCTGTGAGGCAACTGAATCTTAAACTTTGTGTGATTTCTATAGACACGTGTAGCTGGTTACAGAAGGCAAATGAGTCATTAACATTCAAAAACATTTCTTTAGAGAGTGTTTGCTCCTGAACAGAATATGGAGTGTGGACCCTTTGGATGAACTCCAAGTTGTCAGTAGTAGAGCTGGCTGAATGATTCAGAGCAAGTAATGTGACTGATGAATTTTTCTTTCTGCTTGTAAAGCGTCTTCAAACACATCAACATTTCCTGAGACTAATTTGTCTCCAAAAAAATACTGTGGAAAGGGGGAAAAAAAACCACAGAACCAAACAAACCTTAACTCAGTAGACTGATCTGGAGAAATTTGCTTGAGAATACATACTACTCAACTCCCATAACTTAGTTGCAAAAAGAGATTTTTTTGTTTACTTGAGGGAACCAAAGACTACATGCCTCTTCTTATCAGAAAGACGCTGTGGGGAGAATTCGTGGTGTTCAGAGGGGTGCGTGACAGACAAAATTCTCGTGGATCTGTCTTTATTTGTTAAGATGTTGGGTTAAAACCTGGGGAGAAAATCATTTGTAGATTTCTTTTGGTGATGTTTTTTCTCCATCTGCAGAGATGAGGCAGTTATTCAGAAGCAGTTCTTTGAGGCCAGTGGAACAGCTAGGTTTTGTAAGTATTTGGATGCAGTGATCTATATACAAGCAGATCAGGAAGACAAAACCCAGGAGTTTTGCAAAAGATGCTCTTAGATGGTTGAGTTTGGTTTTATTCTTTCACCTGCAATGTGTCTGGAGAATCAGAGGTGTATAGATGAAGATCTCAACCTTCAGTTCGTATTTCTTAATGGGGAGTTTGATCTGGGAGGTTTCTCACCATTTATTACCAGCCGTGTGAGAACACAGCTAGTCTCCCTGCATGCATAGTCCCACTGCACTCAGAACTTTCCTGTAAATGGGTTGCTGGAAAAAAACCATAAATCTCCTCGATGATGAGAAGTAATACAGTCAATGGGGCATACTGGCAGGATCCTCGAAGATTTCCTGTCTATCTGATGCTCTTCTGATCTGCTTTTCCGTTCTTCTCACACATTTCCAGTTCAGACTGCAACCTGGTTGAAGGAAGGTTTAGTTCTGTACCTGCAAGATTCCCATTTCAATGAATATTCTGGCCTCAGAGAAGGCCTCCAAGTGTCTGCACCCCAGCAGTAATACAGCTATAAATGCTTCTGTGCTACCTCCACCCTACTATCTACACATCTCTTTCAGAAGATTTGTGGCTCATTATTCAACGCTTTGTGTACCTGTTCAAAAATAGAAGGAGTATTTTGGGGTACACAAGAGATCTGAGCAGCACAGGAAATCCCTTTTCTTTAAGTGTCTAAGAAGCAAAGAGCTGTGGAAACAGAAATAGATTTTTCTTTAATGGCAGGAGCATTGCTATCAGTGTGGTGAAGGAACCACTTGCCTCTTATTAAGCTGATTTTTTTCCCTATCAATTTCTGTTTAGTTAGTAGTGTTTAAACTGCATCATTATAATCTTTTCCTCTAATAAATGCTTCAGCCTTTCTACTAAAGCAAGGAGGTTTATGTGTGTGTACACTGTAGACCCAATCTGCAGCGCCTTGCGGTACTGTTTGCAGAGGATGTAGTAAGAGTTTAGTGCTGTCTCTGGGGAATTAGACCACTATTTACAGTCACATGAGTGTAACTCCTTGCATATAATTTTTAAAATGTCACCCTGATACAGTATATGTCTAAGAGGGAAATCCTCTGAATGTTTGTGCTATAAAATTTTGGCATGGGTTTGGAATTTGAAAAGCAGAAACTGGTCCCACTAAATAAAATGAACTTCGTGGAATCATGTCAGCTGCTTCCTGCTAATGTGACCTTTTCTTCCATGTTTTTCTTTCCTTGTCTTGCTGATGGATAGAATGATTTTAAGAGACTTAGTACATGATAGGGCTGCCAGGTTTGGATCCACATCCAATTATTTCCAAAGGTCAGAGGCACTTGCACTGGGCATTCTCGTTTGTGTTCCTTCTCTTAATTTCCAGGAACACTGATGACAAAAATAAGGCAGGGAATAACTCTACCAAATATATAGACCCTTGGCTAGATATCACTGATATCCTTCTTATTATAACATATATTACAAAAGAAGGCAATTTATTCCATAGCTGCCTGCTGTAGGGCTTTTTGTACCTTCTTATTCTAGTACTGGTCTTCCCTGCAGACAGAATTGAATTAGAGGGATTGCTGGACTGATTCTGTCTGGCAGTTCCTGTGTAATTATTGGTCTTAACTTCTAGAGGTGTCAAGCAATAAATAAATGAATGCCAAAACCAAAACATGCCAGGGTTTTTATTTTTGACCTGGAAGAAGACAGAAAAATCTGCAGTGCATGGCCTCTGAAGCTCACTACAGTTCACAAGTCTAAATATCAGGAATATTTGTCCTTTCTTGAACAAAATGGTAACTCTGCAATTCTTCTAAGGAAACATGAGTCACTAAATATGACATTGAAAATGCTTAGGCCTTATGCCCTGCTATATCTGTTCTGTGATAGAAAGACACCCATTTAAAAACTTCCAGATCAATGTCCACAAAAAACTTCTGACTAAATAAATGAAAATGAGAAAATGATAGACAAAAGTAGTATTCTGGATACCTAGAAATTAAACCACAAATTTATGCTGTTAGCCACTCTTATTTTTGGAGCCCTATATGCTGGCTTCAAACTTTAAGATTCTACAGCTTCTCTGAAACATTTTTACATTTTATCTTTCTGTCGATCCAGATCTCTGTTTTTGGTTAGAGGGAAAAAAAATTCTTGAGGATTTCAATGTTTCAGATTCTGTACAAGGTGTAAAGTTCCCCTGAAACCACTTTCATTAGTTTTGCAAAAATAGCAGCCTTAAGGCTTTAAAAAGTGCTAAGCAATCAGCAGTCACTCATTTGGGAGCCTAATTATAGAGTTAGGAAACAAATATGTCTAGGTCTATCACTTGCCTTGCATAATATGCATAATGGGATTTAACCTCACACCTGCTTGTACACATGTGTAAATACTTGTGACTGCTGGGTATCAACACAGAGAAACCTCTTTCCAGGTATGTCACTAAGTGATATGGGAAAACATCAGGATCCTCCAACCTATCAACACAAGTCTCCCCTTGGCTGAAATAGGTATTTTATGATTTCAAACTATATCTGAAGTATTAGAAGTATTCCTGAGCAGACAATGATGACCTCGACAGCAGGACTCGGTACACATTCTCACACACTTGTTGAACATTGTGCAGGCAAAGTGCAAGCAGTGTCCTTTCAGATGTGAAATAAAAAGTATTAAGCAAGGATACACTTTGTTCTGAATTGTTTCCTTTTTTAGGGACATTTCTTATGCTGTACCCAACAAAGTCATCTCAATTTTAGCAGCATTTTTTTTCTTCTATCTTCCACTGTCAATAACAATAGACACTTTGGTTTTTCAAGGCAAGGCAAGATTACTCTGAATGGATTGGCACTGATATTCTGATGGGGAGTTTGGAAGAGAAACTGAGCACAGTTGGATGAACAAGGTAAGCCATGACCTTGGATTCATTTATTGTCCTTCATTTTCTGATAATGATTAGACTAATTCTCTCCTCAATTCCTCTTTTTTTTTTTCTGTTTTTCATAGCCTAGGGTGAGGTTGGCTATCTAATTTGAGACTATGAGGCTTTTGGAGGAAGGTAAATCAAACTTTCTCTGTTCCTACATGTGGGATGAGTAACACTGTGATGAGTTACCCCTGGCTAAGGGCTAAACTCCCACCCAGCTTTTCTCCTCTCACTCCCCCTCCTCGACAGAGTGGGAGGAGAAAGGAGAACTGGAAAAGCATTGCTTACCAATTACAATCATGAGCAAAACAGGATTATATGGGGAAAATTAATTTAATTTATTCAGAAGTAAAATAGATTCTGATATTGAGAAATAAAGACAAAATATTGAAAAAAACCCACCCTCCCCCGATACCTTCCCCTAGTCTTGCCTTTCCCCTTCACTCCTGATTCCTCTCCCTGCTGAGGGGCACAGGGTTGGGGCTGGAGGTTGCAGTCAGCCCACCCCAGCCCCTCTCTCCCGGTCGCTTCTCCCTCCTGCCCTGTCTCCCTGTTCTAGAGTGGGCCCTTCCCTGGACTGCCATCCTCCAGGGACTACCTGTTCCAGGCTGTCATTTCTCCTCCTCTGCCGGGGCCACCTTTGACCGTTTCCCAAACCTATTTCCCTCCCCTTTTCCTCCAGTACCCTCATCTTAGCTCCTCTCTTTATGGTGATACATACCTGCTCCTCTCCAGGACAGTCATCATTGTACATGAATGAGCTCTGCTTCCATATTTCTTTTAGACACTGGGTTTCTTTTTGCTTTCATGCCTCATACCTCCATCCAGTGTCAAAAAAACCTCATAGATGCTTCCTACCACAGTCTCTCTTTTTACATGTATCTGTTGCCAACCCTTTTCTCCCAAAGGAACTAAAAAGCAAGGTATAAATGCCATATTTCTTGAAAATGGAGCAATGTTTTCTGAAAGAATCAAGCAGAGAGATTCCTCTGGGACTGTGGATCATATCTCTCTCTGAACTCTTGCTAAGAATTGGTAAAGAGAGACAAAGACAAAAGGTGTGAATTTAGGTAAACCCTCCATTGGAGCAGTCACAATATCACATAGAATCACAGAATGTTAGGAGATGGAAGGGACCTCAAAAGATCATCTAGTCCAACCACCCTGCCAGACCTAGAGGTCACACAGAATGTGTCCAGGTGGGTTTTGAATGTCTCCAGAAAAGAAGACTCCACAACCTCCCTGGGCAGCCTGTGCCAGGGCTCTGTCACCCTCTTCCTAATGTTTTTGTGGAACTTCTTATGTTCCAGCTTCCACCCATTGCCCCTTGTCCTGTCATTGGACATTGCTGAAAAGAGCCTGGCTCCATCCTCCTGACACTCCCCCTTGACATATTTATAAACATTAATGAGGTCACCCCTCAGCCTCCTCTTCTCCAAGCTAAAGAGACCCAGCTCCTTCAGCCTTTCCTCAGAAGGGAGATGTTCCACTCCCTCCATCATCTTTGTGGCTCTGCGCTGGACTCCCTCAAGCAGTTCCCTGTCCTTCTTGAGCTGAGGGTCCCAGAACTGGACTGATAGTGAAGCAACTGGCATTGGTTCCCACCGTATAAATTCAGAAACTGTGAGTAAAGGCACTGTAATAAAATCATAGAGTCATAGAATCATAGAATGGCCTAGATTGGATCTTAGAGATGAACTAATCCAACCTCCCTGTCATGGGCAGTGACGCATCTCAACTAGACCAGGTTGCTCAAGGCCTCGTCCAACCTGGCCTTGAGCATCTCCAGGGAGGCAGCATCCACAGCGCTGGGCAATTTATTCCAGAGTCTTGCCACCCTCATACTGAAGAATTTCTTTCTAAGATCCAGTCTAAACCTATTCTCCTTCAATTTAAATTCATTTCTCCTCGTCCTATCAGCAGACACTGTTCTAAAAAGTCCCTCCCCAGCCTTCCTGTAGGTTCCCTTCAGATATTAGAAGGCAACTATAAGATCCCGCTGGAGCCTTCTCTTCTAGAGGCTGAACAATCCCATCTCTGGCAGCCTGTCCTCATAGCAGAGGTGCTCCAGCCCCTGGATTATCTTTGTGGCTTCCTCTGAACATGCTCCAACAGTTCTATGTCCCTTTTATTGTGGGGGCACCAGAACTGGACACAGTATTTGAAGTGGGGTCTCACAAGAGCAGAGTAAATGGGAAGAATCACCTCTCTTGCTCTGCTGGTTGCATTCCTCTTGATGCATCCCTGGACAGGGTTGGCTTTCTGGGCTGCATGAGCTCACTGCCGGCTCAAATTGAGCTTCTTGTCTATCAGCATCCCCAAGTCCTTCTCTTCATGGCTACTCTCAACCCACTCTCTGCCCAGTTTGTATTTGTGCCTGGGATTGGCCTGATCCAGGTGCAGGATCTTGCATTTTGATTTGCTGAAAATCTGCAGGTGATGTTAAATAGGGAGGAATCATGGATACCAGAGAGGACAAGAGAATAATGCAAGGAGCTTGAGGGAGTAGGAACATAAGAAGGGAAAAAATTAGATGATATTGAGGAAAATACAAAACCTTGTCTGGATGTGTTGAGAGAAAATTCATCCCAAATATCATCTCATTAACAGAAAGGGAAAGCCTGAGAAAGAACTAGACTGAATGTTCAAAATCTACAAAACTCCAGAAGCAGGGAGATTTTCCTGGTACTCTCAGCCATGCTAGTCTGGGAATTTGAGAGTGGATGGGTTTTCCTGGGAATTGGCGAGCAAGGATGTGGTACTGGAGAACACCCCTGCCTGTATCACTCAATTCAACTTCATCTATATTATTGTCCCACCTCCTCATCACAAAGAAGTTGTGTTTCTCCTTGAGAGCCTTTCAGGTGACTCCCTGCTATATTTCCCATACTGTAAGGGCCAGGAAATAATTACAGAGACGTATCAAGAGAGGCACTGACTTAGAGAAACAGCAAGGAAAAGATGTGAAGATTCTTTTGGAAATGACATTGTGAAGAATAGCTCAAAGATGAAGAAGAAAAAGAGGTACTAAAACAGGAAAGTCAAGCTTTCAAGGAGAGGAGTCAGAACTACTAAAGCTGTTTTTAGAAGAAAACAGTTTACGGAACAGATTCTGCTATGAACACAACTGAGATTTGTAATTAGAGCCGGTCATAAAATAAGTCAGCTTAACTTTTTAAAAAATAAAAGTCTTGCAAAGAATTGATCTGAAATACTATTCAGGGTCAGACCTATCATCCCTCTTCTCTGCTGGTTTATATCTGGAACTGCCAGCCCTCCGGCCACCTCAGCCAGAATCCGATCACACAGTTGTTTTTTTCTCCTGGTATTTGATATGGGCTAACACTCTCACTAAAAATTGCCAGTTTAAATCATTGATTGCTAATGATTAAATTAGCCCAAGCCTAGTTAGCTATCTAAATGTTTGGTCCCTTTTGGAATTACATTTATGATTAGTTTGATTGGAGAAGCATAGGTAAATGCCCTGCATCATCTTGCAATGATGAGAAAACCAAAATGTTTCCGAAAAACGAAAAGCTTTTCACTTTGCAGAGATTAAACGAAAAAAAAAGTGTGTGTTGAGGAAAGGTTGCTTTTATTTTTATGTGAGGGTGCATGGTGAAATAAAGCCCAAACAAATCAAAACATCAACAGGACTAGAATATTCTGAAAAATAATGAAAGCCCATTTTTTTATTGACAAGCAATGTGAATGAAAAATGTCAACCAGTTCTATGTATAACTGGGGATGGGCAAAGACGATGCATTTAAATGTAGATGTGGGAAGCATTCTCATTTCTGCAGTTTGTGAAGGCTCTGTCTGATTTCTCTGAGATGAAAAACTAGGCAAGCAGGTAGGGTCTAATGCTTTACTAGCACAATCATTTTAGCAACTCTGAAATCATTGGAGTTATGACGATTTATGCTGACTGAGATTTGCTTCCTGGTACTCTAAAGTTCCTGTCTTTTGGTGTGTAGCAGAAAGTGCATACTTTAGCTAGTTTACTGCGAACAGCCCAGCTACTGTGTTGGCCAGTGTGTGCCCCTCTGCTACACCCATCCTCAAGCATTGGTTGTTGTTTTAAAGTCAATTCTTCCTAGGTCCCCTCTTATTGCTTGCAGCTCACTTCCATTCAGCCTTCATCCAGAAATGCAGTTTTTCTTATTTTTAGCTTTCAGTTTATGCAGTCATTTTAATGTCAAAGAAACTTGTAGGTAAAAATATATATTCAGGAGTTTGTCTGAATTAAGCATTACTCTGGCACTATATGCAAGACACTAATTTACAAGATTTGAGCCTGATTTGGTTTACCTTATTTTGTCTTGAGGGTCATTCTACAGCTGCATAATTATAAGAGAAAGAAATGGACAAACAGTATTTGGCTGCAGAAAAATGTGAAATTCAGCCTTCAGCTGAACAACTACTTTAATTAGACTACAGTGACCTCTTCTCCAGATACTTTATTTTTATTTTTTTCCATTTTTAAAACAGAATTCATTCCCTAATAGGTGGTACTGCATTCACACTGACAAAGAGTGGATGACATTCCACAACAGACACAGTAGTGAGTGCCACTACATATGGACTTACTTTGGGGTGTGACTTCATGCGATAATTCTTAAACTTCCCTGTTAACATGATCCCCACCAGGTACTAAGTTCTTATGTTTCATTTGTAATCAGTCATTCACTACATGACACAGCTTTTACTAACAAGTAATTCATTACTCCGTCGGATCACTCACTAGTCTGTCTGACAACATTTTGGACAGCAACATGTCTTGAAGTAACTAAACACAACTAAAGCTGCTTCCAATTTCTTTTTGACTTAAGCTTTCCCTTACCAAGTCTGCCCTCCCCAGCTGCCTGTCTTTTGAAACACCCACAGCTGCAACTGAAGAGAACAGATGAAATCCTGTCTTCCAGCTGCAAAGCTCTTACTGACCTCAGTTTAAAATAAAATTTAAAAAAAAAAAAGATATTACCTAGTGACAGTCATTCAGTACCTTTGAAAATCAGGAATTTAACAACTGGTCAAAAGTCAGAACAGAAACTGATGCCAGAAAAAGGACTAGACCTCTGTAGGGTCTAACTCCCAATGCAGCCCTGGAAGCACAAGATGCTTTCTTCCCAGGTACCATGTCACACATTTTTCTGTTGTTTCTAAGTTGCTTTTTTTTTTTTCATAGTACATGTTGGACTGGGGAAGAAGCGTGACAACACACTGATAAAGTTGCAAACATGCATCATCTCCTTTACCCTGAAGTGAGGAAATTCAAGCATTTTGGAGTGAAAAAATGTCTCCAGGCAGAAAGAAAAAAAAAAAAAGAAGAGGGGTAAGTTTTCAAAAAGCTGTAAAAGAAAAGTGAAAAACACAAGCTGCTAAGAGTATGAAAGGTTCAAGAGGGTAGGAGCACTGATACCTTGAGATTTTAAGGAGGGCTGTGCTGCCTTAATAGGAATTTACCCCAGGTTTTTTCCTACTTTGAGAACAGGGTAGACATTATCTACAAAAAGAAAGAAAGGAAGAAGCCTGTCTGCTTTGAAGGCTCACCTACCGGGGAAGAGAGAAAAGGGAGAACCAGCTCCTGAGAGTTGACAGTGCATCAGAAAGTGAGCTGCTGTTAGCTCTGTGAGGCCAGCAGGATTTTCTTGATCTAGTTTAACAAGTCATCGTGCTAATCCAAAGGTTATGTCCCTGTCTTCTGGGCAAATATTAGGCTGCAGAAGCCACTACTTGGGTTTTGGGGCAAGATTGTTAATACAGCGGCACAGAGAACAGATCTTTGGTTAGCAGGATGGAAAATATTGAAAGCTGTAGAGAAAACACATCTAATCCAGATCCTGTTCATATCTGCATAAACACTAGTTTACTTCAGATTAACACTGGCATGAAGGGCACCAGCTTCATTCTCAATATTTGTCACTGGCTTCTGCCCACCAAGTGTCTGTGTTGTCTCTCTCCCCGCCGAGTACCCAAATGGAGTTTATACTTGCATTTGTGCACTCAAGCATGTGTTTAGAAGATGAGGGGCTTTGAATGCTTGCTTTTTTTTTGGTGCCTTAAGTAACACAGCTGTTATTTTTTTTTTTCCTCAGTTTGAATACAGAATGTCCAAAACCAGATTGGAGCATTGGAGATGCTTTAAAGGACCTTTGCACGCAAAATGAGGAACGGATAATATGGTGGGTAATAAAGGTTCCTATTTCTGGTGAAAAGGTATACAGTAAGAATGTAGCAGGTTGGTATCCAGGACTACTGGAAGGATTGCAAGAAGCTTGGGTTTACTACAACATCCATCCTTCATCACATTAAACTCTACAGCATGATGAAAACTCAGCTCCTGTAAACTTTATGCTTTGATCATAAGTCCTCTCAGATAAATATTATGTTCTGCATCTGTGGAGGAATTCTTGCCGTGAGGTTCATCCTATGGTGTACATACTCTCAGTAACGCAACATTCCCATAGACTTCTGAGGCACATGCAGAAGAAGAAAAATGTGACTGGCTATTACCTGAGCTATCAGCACTATACAGCTATGAATTGGACCATCAAAGAGACAGAAAGGTGCCTTGGTTGTTTGCATGACCATGGAGACAGTTGTTACCTTAGTACAAATAGTAAATAATGAATTCTGTTAGGTCTTAGAACTACTACAACAGAAACCAGGTTTTATTCTCTCCTGACAAGTAGCATAGGGGCAGGTTATCTGCTCTTTGTGCCTATAGTTAATCATTTAGCTGTGATTTAGCTTGCACATAGTGAGAAGGAATTTTTGGCATTTCCTCTGTGGCCTGGCAGGCTGTCAAGTAACTGTAGGATTCACTGAGTCTGGAAGAGGCTCTGGGCTGACCTGCCATAAGTAAATGATGTTGTTTTCCTTAATCAGTCCACCAGAGCTGGTATCTTGAGTGTCCTTCATCTAATTTTCTCGAAAGCTGGAATCTGAAAATATAATAATGGTATTTTTCACTCATTTGCAGCAGTGTTTTCCTCTCAATAGTATTGAAGTACCCCTCAAATGCCAAACTTATTTGGGAAAATGTTCACGTATCAGTTTTAGTAATATAAAACTATTATTACTGCCTATCTCCCAGGGGTTCTGTGAAGCTTGTTTAATTGAGGTTTGAACTGTCATTATTTGTGAGATGAGATTATCTATCATTCATGAGCTTTCAAATGAATACCAGTTTGTTTGGGAGAAAAAAGGCTGGCAAATCCTAAAAGTTTCATGATTTTCAGCACAAATAATTGTTCCTCCAAATATTCATTCTTTATAGTTTGTTATCTGTTACTTACTATTCATTATCCACAGTTTGTCATTTGTTATATTCCTGACTAGAAAATTCAGTCACCCAGTCAGGTACCAGAAGTAATAATATGTGACTTTTATGACCGTTCACCCACCATAAGTAACACATAGAGGAATTTGCACAATCAAAGCAAACAGTGCATGAATAACACGTATACAAAATTTGTTTACATGAGCTATTCTGTGAATATTTATGAACTAGAAACATGTTTGTAGAAATTAGGATCAGAGTGCAAGGAGAAAAGCAGGGCCAAATTTGCTGTAATTCAAGTTTTATCCATAATTTATTACTACATCAGGGTTAGAGATGAGTGAAGTCCAACGTTAGGTTCAGGTGAGTTGCACAGAGTCGTGTAGCAAGTTGCTGGGGTCAGAAGGGAAGTGGTCATGGGGCAACTCTTTGACCCTGCATGGCAATACCCTTGCTGCCTCCCAGCCTGTGCTGCCGTGTCGTGATCCCTGCTAGACCACACTGTGCATGTGCAGCCATCACCAGCCTGTCAGTAAATGCACCTACACTCCGCACTGACAATTTCCTCCAAGTTTCCCATCATGGTATGGGAGATGCTCCTCATGAACCAAAGGCAGGAAGAATTCTAGAAGGAAACTGTCCCATGGCCTGCAGGCACTTTAAATCTGCCTCCAGATCAGCAAAGACTTGTGGCTCAATTAGAATCTTTTGCTTCCACCTAGCAGAGGTCCACTCTGTTGTAAAATACCCACTATTTAAACTGACATTGTCATAATAAATTCCCATAGCAGTCAAATGGATGGACGTGGAAGTGCAGTTTCCCTCATTGGCAACACTTTTTTTTTTTTTTTTAAGGGAAAGTGTGTTTTCTTTTAAACCATTGTGGTTTAACCCCAGCTGGCATCTAAGCCCCACACAGCAACTCAGTCATTCCCCTGCCCATGACATGGATAAAAGAATAGAAAGAGTAAAAGTGTGAAAACTCATGTGTTGATATAAAGACATTCTAATAGGTAAAGCCATGATAGCAAGCAAAGCAAAACAAGGAATTCATTCATTGCATCCCATTTGCAGGCAGGTGTTCTCTGGGAAGGCAGGGCTGCATCACAGGTAACTGACTTGGGAAGACAAACACCATCTCTCCAAATGTCCCCCCTTCCTTCCTCTTCCCTCAGCTTTATGTGCCGAACATGATGGCACACAGCATGCAATACTTTCCAGGTCAGCCAGGCTCAGCTCTCCCAGCCATAACCCCCCAGGCTCCCATGCACCCCCAGCACCCTCAACAGCGGGGCACCATGAGGAGCAGAAAGGCCCTGACTCTGTGCAAGCACTGCTCAGCAACAACAGAAACATCTCTGTAATAGGACAAGAGGAAATGACCTCAAGTTGCACCAGGGGAGGTTTAGGTTGGATATTAGTAAATATTTCTTCATGGAAATGGTTGTCAAGCATTAGAACAGGCTGCCCAGGGACGTGGTTGAGTCACCATCCCTGGAGGTGTTTAAAAGATGTGCAGATGTGGGACATGGTTTAGTGGTGGACCTGGTATTTCTAGGTTGATTTTAAAGGTCTTTTCCAACCTAAATGATTCTATAATTCTAATACCAACACCACTTCCAGCACAAATCCAAAACACAGTCTCATACTAGCTACTATAAAGAAAAACAAATCTATATCAGCCAAAACCAGCAGAGAAACATACACAAAACCACAGCATTTGCACTTACAGATTTCCTATGCATTTTTACATAGACAGAATCACAGGGGATAAAGCTGCTATGCATTATTTCCTAGTAGAAAAACATCTTCTTGCTCACAAAATCAAGCAGAGACTTAGATTAAAGGCAGACAAGGGTCTGAGAGCATAAGCAATGAAACAAAATCCCCTTTTGTCTTTCATTTGGCAATAAAATCCTGCCTCATGTTTAAAAACACAAATGTTGCATATTTGAAACCAAAGATTGTATGTGTTACATCGACCAGCTGCATAAATCCTAGTGGCCTTGGAAAATTAATGTTTTGTTTTAAGTAAAGCTGAAGTTACTCATGTTATTTCACTCTATCAATAGCAAGTACATTAACATTATCTAGTGTCTGCAAGCACACTATTAATTTACCTTGTACTGTCCCAATAGAGGGAAAAGAATTGTTCAAGGCAATGAGGCATATCCACTTCCACTCCCTGGGACTCCTTACTTCCAAATAATCAATATTAATGTGGTGAAGGGAGGGCAGGGAGGAAAAGGATCCTCTGTGTGATTCATCAGCTAAAGCCACAACACAGTACTATGAGAGTTTGAAGACTCTTCACCAGAATGAACAGAGACTAAATGGTTTATCAGGGGTGGAGGCACTGTCACAGAATCACAGAATCACAGAATGTTAAAGGTTGGAAGGGACCTTAAAGACCATCTAGTCCAACCCCCCTGCCAGAGCAGGATCACCTACAATAGAGCGCACAGGAACACGTCCAGGCGGGTTTTGAATGTCTCAAGAGAAGGAGATTCCACAACCTCCCTGGGCAGCCTGTTCCAGTGCTCAGTCACCCTCACAGTAAAAAAGTTTTTCCTCATATTATTCTGGAACCTCCTGTGTTCCAGCTTCCACCCATTGCCCCTTGTCTTGTCAGTGGACGCCGCTGAAAAGAGCCTGGCTCCGTCCTCCTGACATTCCCCCTTGACATATTTATAAACATTAATGAGGTCACCCCTCAGCCTCCTCTTCTCCAAGCTAAAGAGATCCAGCTCCTTCAGCCTTTCCTCATAAGGGAGATGCTCCACTCCCTTCACCATCTTTGTGGCTCTACGCTGGACTCTCTCAAGCAGCTCCCTGTCCTTCTTGAACTGAGGGGCCCAGAACTGGACACAATATTCCAGATGTGGCCTCACCAGGGCAGAGTAGAGGGGCAGGAGGACCTCTCTCGACCTACTTGCTCCTCCCCTTCTAATCCACCCCAGGATGCCATTGGCCTTCTTGGCCACGAGGGCACATTGCTGGCTCATGGTCATCCTGCTGTCCACTAGAACCCCCAGGTCCCTTTCCCCTGCACTGCTCTCCAGCAGGGCAGTCCCCAACCTGTACTGGAACATGGGGTTATTCTTTCCCAAGTGCAAGACTCTACACTTGCCCTTATTAAACTTCATAAGATTTCTCCCCGCCCAGCCCTCCAGCCTGTCTAGGTCTCTCTGAATGGTTGCACAGCCTTCTGGTGTGTCAACCACTCCTCCCAACTTCGTATCATCAGCAAACTTGCTGACAACATTCTCTAATCCCTCATCCAGATCATTGATGAATATATTGAACAGCACCAGCCCGAGCACTGACCCTTAAGGGACCCCACTAGACACAGGCATCCAGCCAGACTCGGCCCCATTGACCACAACCCTCTGGCTTCTTCCCTTCAACCAGTTCTCGACCCACCTCACTACCGGGTCATCCAGACCACACTTCCTCAGTTTACCTATGAGGATGCTGTGGGAGACGGTGTCAAAGGCCTTGCTGATGTCCAGGTAGACCACGTCCACTGCATGGCCACCATCCATCCACCTGGTTATGTCTTCATGAAAGGCTATCAGGTTGGTCAAACATGACTTCCCCTTGGCAAAGCCATGCTGACTGCTCCTAATAACCTTCTTATCCTTGATATGCCTAGAGACAGCGTCAAGGATAAGATGTTCCGTCACCTTTCCAGGGATGGAGGTGAGGCTGACCGCTCTGTAGTTACCCAGGTCATCCTTCCTGCCCTTCTTATAGACTGGAGTGACATTCGCTTTCCTCCAGTCTTCAGGCACCTCACCTGTTCTCCATGACTTACCAAAGATGATGGAGAGTGGCCTAGCAATAACTCCCGCCAGCTCCCTCAGCACCCGTGGGTGCATCCCATCAGGGCCCATGGATTTATGAATGTCCAAGTGTTCAAACTGATCCTTAACCCACTCCTCATCAATCAGGGCAGACTCCTCCTTTGTCATGACTTCCTCTGGGGCCTCAGGGGTCTGATGCTCCTGAGGACGGTCTCCAACAGTGTAGACAGAGGCAAAGAAGGCATTCAGTAATTCTGCCTTCTTCCTGTCCTCTGTCTCCAGGGCACCCACCTCATTCAACAGAGGGCCTGCATTGCCTCTAGTGTTAGTTTTGTCGGCAATGTATTTGAAGAAGCCCTTTCTGTTGTCTTTGACCTCCCTTGCAAGTTTTAACTCCAAGGAGGCCTTAGCTTTTCTGATTGCCTCCCTGCACTCCCTGACAGCTGCCCTGTACTCCACCCAAGTGGCCAGCCCTTCCTTCCACAATTTATATACCCTCCCCTTCCACCTGAGTCTGCCCAGCAGATCCCTGGTTAACCAAGCAGGTCTCCTGGATCTCTTCCCTGATTTCCTACCTGATGGGATGCACTGATCCTGAGCCTCAAAGAAATGGTCTTTGAATGCCAACCAACTCTCTTGGGCTCCTTTACCTTGCAGCTCCCCGTCCCAAGGTGTATCCCCCAGCAATTGCTTGAAGAGGCCAAAGTTGGCCCTTCTGAAGTCCAGAGTTGCGATCCTGCTTGCTATTCTGTTTTTACCGCACAGGATCCTGAACTCCACTATCTCATGGTCGCTGCAGCCAAGGTTGCCCTCAACCTTCACTGCTTCAACCAGACCTTCCTTGTTGGTGAACACAAGGTCCAGCAGCGCTCCTCTCCTGGTTGGCTCATCCACCATTTGCAGCAAAAAGTTATCATCGATGCACTGGAGGAACCTCCTGGACTGAGGATGGCTGGCTGTGTGGGACTTGCAGCAAACATCCGGGTGGTTGAAATCCCCTATGAGAACCAGGGCCTGGGATTGAGAGGCTGCTGTCATCTGCCTGTAAAAGGCCTCATCAACTTCCTCCTCCTGATCAGCTGGTCTATAGTAGACACTCACCACAGTATCACCTAAGCTAGCCTACCCCTTAATTCTTACCCACAAACTCTCTACTTGCTCCTCATCTGCCCCTGGATGGATCTCAATACACTCCAGTTGCTCTCTCACGTACAGAGCAACTCCCCCACCTCGCCTCATCGACCTGTCTTTCCTAAAAAGAACATAGCCATCAAGGCCCACATTCCAGTTATGTGAGCTGTCCCACCACGTCTCTGTAATTGCAATAAGATCGTAGTTCTCCAGCTGCACATAGACTTCTAATTCTCCCTGCTTATTCCCCATGCTTCTTGCATTGGTATACAGACACTTCAGGGATTTAATGGAGAAGCATCTGTTACCGTTGCTTGTGCCTTTTATGCCTAACCCTGGGATACTTCCCCTTGGCTCATGTGTAGAGACTCGGGTTTTATCCCCTTCCCCCTTCCAACTTAGTTTAAAGCCCTATCTATTTATCCCGCCAACTCTCCAGCAAGTATTCTCCTCCCTCTCTTAGACAGCTCTACACCATCTATATCTCTCATGCCCCATGAGAGATCCACTATCCACCTGAAGTCAGATTAATATGATGTTCTACAGCCAGGAAGCTGACAGACATAACGTTCCCTTTCTAAAATGATACATTGTTGATTGTAGGAAAAATCCAATGTGTTCTTAAGAATAGCTGCTCACTTCAGTATTAGCTTCTTTTTCCCGTTGGGAAAAATGTTTTTTAAAGAAAAGTAGGATTTTCTTTTTCTGATGAGAACTACTTTTTTTGCCTACAGGTCAGATGAAGAACGCAAATCGTGGTTCTTAACAATATGTGAGACAACTTCAACAAAGTATGATTGGCGGGAAGTGAAAACCTGAAGTATTAGGGGGGGAAGTTTTTTCAGTAACATGACCTGAATTTTGCTTTTTAAACCACAAGAAAAATAATTGCTGTGGAATGGCACTTTGCTCTTTTGACCCACAGCTACCAAAAAGTTACTTTTAAAAGTGCGTTATGATAGCAAATGCTGTAATCTTTACATAGGCTGAAGTTAGAGAGGAATGGTAAGCACACTGCATCAATACTAAAAAAAATAGGTTCTGTCTGTCCACAATAACACATGCTTTCACTTAAAGACATAGATATTATTCACCAAAAAAAAAGCTCAGTTAAGGAAAAAAAATACTCTGGAAAAGCAGTTTATTTTCTCCATATGGCTAATGAGTAGAATACAGTTCTGTTCAGTTAACCCACTGCTGTAAGATATGAAAAACAGATGCTTAACTTTCCTCCTTCCTTGACTAATTCTTATATCAAATTAAGCTGCAAGATTAAAGGATGCTTAAACTCATGCTTATGCACATAGATTTATTTTATATTAAAGAACTTAGTGCTTGTCAGACCTGCAGTCTCAAAGGTAGGTGAGACAAATTGTTCATATCGTCCCTTAAACCCTGTGAGCCCAGGGGATATGTCAATGTCCATGGGTGGACACTTCTAGGATGGAATTAGAGCACTCAACACCTTCTAGGACCATGACGGTCAGGGCGACAATCCAAGCTGTGCAGAGGTGACGATGAGGAGCAATGAGATGCTGTTGACCTTTTCCCAGTGTTCAGCTTTTCTCAGTGCTGGAGAGGAACTAACCCATGATACATCTTCCATTTCATGGGGCAGTTCATCACAGTGGCCTGAAGTGGAATATATCTCACTTAGGTGTAGGTATCCACAGAGTGGACTTTTACAGAAGCTAACCAGAGAAAACCCTCTTCAATACACAACAGAGAGAAGTGGACACTTTAAGGATATAACTCATGAACTTTCTTCAGGTGCGTATGTTGGAGTCAGAGGAGCTGTACCCTGGGCTCCCCTTCATGCCATCCACATGTAGTCAAATGAAGTCTCTTAAGGTTTATTCTCTACTTCTTTTCACAGCCTGAAGGGAGGACACTGTCCATTGCGACGGGTGCGCTGCTCTTCTTGTGCGTTGGATAACACAACATGAATCTTCCTGCAAATGTATGGCAGGTTTATGCAGCCAAAATGTGAGGATTTAAAAAAGTGAATCAAGGGGCCATAACTAAGAGTAATGGGATGATATTAAATGAGGCAAGTGAGTGTCAGGAAATGCTCCTGGGCACTGGAGGGGCTTGGACTGTGAAGATGCTCTTGAGGGACAAACACTACATAATGTGCACTTACCTATATGTTTTACACAAAACTGCACTCACTGTTGCCCAGACTAGATGATGATGCACATTTTTACTGGCCTTTATTCTAGGTACTGGGTTTTAAATAATTGTTTAAAACATATATGACCTGATTCTTCTCTGGAGTAACTTACCTGAAGTTCTCAAAGGTAAAACTGAGCCCTCAGAAGTAAGAGAGAGTACTGCAACACCTGGAGGCAACACTAAGAAACAACTAAGATTTTAGTAAGAGATAAATTCAGTTTACCTTGAGGTAAGAAATAATTCCATTTCTCCCTAGTTTGATGAAAATTACACCCTAGAAAATCTCCCCTGAAGGATATCCAGTTGCAAATAGTGTGTTAACACAAAAAATATCATTCACTGAGGGCATATATCAAACTTTATCCACCTGAGTCTAAACATAAAGAAAACAGAAAAGACGAAAATCTCAAGGAATGTGTCATAAATTAAACGCCTATTTAAAATATGTGATTTTAAAATGTTTGCTTCCTACAACAGCTGCTGGGAGCCCATTTCTTTACATATTTCCATTACTTCTAATCATTTCAGTCCTTAGAAAGATTGATTAGATTTCCAAATCCTGTTTCCCTGATATGCCTTGCACTTTTACTGAGGGTTTCATCTTCATCCTTAATATTCAAAGAATGTCTTAGACTCTGATGGGTGTACTCAGTCTAGATTTAAGAATTTACATCCTCAGTACTAACCAGGTGAGTGGAGGAGAAGGAACAGTGTTCCTTGGTAATGAACAGGAGAGTTCAAATGTTTTCTCCCAAAATCCCAATATTTTGGTTTTCAACCTTGCTTTCTAGAAAGTTTTGAAGAAGTTAACAGCAATTATGTGATTTCATTTTCATACTCCTGTTTAAAAATACCAAAACAAGAACAATAATCTACTCTTTGTCTTTCAGTCTCGAAAGGAAGTTCAAAGTTTCTGAAATCCCTTAAGAAAATCCCTTGAGATCTCCAGAGAAATTTTGTATGTTTTAAACATTCAGGGATTCCAAAGATATTCCTAAAATATGTGTGATACTTGCTGAAGAGCACCAAGATGAAGCTGTGTGAAGGTAACCATGGCACTGCTTCTTCAGCTCTTCACAAGTCAATAGCAGCCGGATCAAGAACTAGTTGACTAGAAACAATTTCTCTTCAGTCATTGTGAGTTTTAATTGGACAGTACTAAGAAGCACTATATTCTCTTACTCTTGCATGAATAGTAATTAGGGATGTGCTGTAAGTACTTAGCATAAACATGAAAGAGAAGACAAAAGAGGTAGTTTGTGGTTGCTCTGCTTGAAGGAAGTGTCCAAATGCTGCCTTCTGATTAACATGTTGTTTCTGTTGGAGACCTAAACTTATGGAAGAACAGCTGTACATGTTTGCAGTCTTTTTCACTTGATGAAAGCATGGCCACTTGTACCAAGAACCATACTGCACTCCCTGCCTGCACATGAAGTGAAGCACTTTCCTCCAGAGCTGGTGCTGTGATTGGATCTCCACATCTACATTTTGATTCTGCTCTTCTGTCTTCCATACTTGCAGTTTTATCATTGTTTTTTCTCTAAAAAGCTGACAATCCTTGAATAATTTGGCTTCACTGCAACACAGAAAACAGATTTCTCCAGCAGAAACACTAGAAAGGGACGATCCCATAATCTTGCCACTTCCTACCTGCATTTGCAAAGCCAAAAGAAAAGTCAGAGCAAGGAACCTTTTGCTCTTAGCGCAGCAGTTACTGTCTAATTAGCCCAAGCATGCTCCACCCCTCTTCTTTAAGTGCAAACCTGCACTTGCACCGTCCTCTCTTTCTTACCTCCTATTCACATTTATTATTGATATCACCTATCAATAACACTTTCTGCCGCTTCAAGAGTTTGGTCTGTCTGCCAGATCCTGACTTTCAAGTGCTCTTTCCTTGACCTCATTACATTCCTAATGATTTATACTCTTTCTTTCTTGTCCTTCCTCTGCCTGTCCCCTTCCTCACAAAGAGAGGGAGAGAAAGGAGTTGGCTGAGCAAGTGGCAAAGGTAACAATGTCAATGCATTAAGCAGTTGCTCCTACACTGTCCCTCAGCCCATTATCCAGCTTACCAGCATCTGGTCTGCTGGAGGGCAGCAAATGCTCCTGTTTCATGCCCTGCTCAGGCAGGGACACTTCCTCAGAAGCACCGCACAAGAGAGGAAAACCTACTTATTTCTTACAACTTCACTGCAAATAGCTGTAGTCAATCTTTGAAAAGATAGTCCTCTTCATCATTTTCCCCAGCTTTATAATTTGCAATCTACAGCCCATTTTATCTTCTGTTGTTTTCCCAATAAGCTCATGTATTTTTCTGCTAAGGCAACATCCTGTTACTCAGCAGACATAACATCATTAAAATAGTTGTACTTGAGGACAGGATTACAGCAACTGCCCAGAGACAGCCCAAGTGCCGAACAGAAGCAGGTATAGTAAATTATTCTAATATTTGACTTGACAAATTTGTGTAATTAAGAAACCTGAGCACAAACAATTTGCCAATGACATCAGAATAATTAAAATGTATCTATTCTGAGGCCATTGAAGAAGTTTCTCTCCCCTTTACCTTTTTATCACCTATGTCCTGACTCCAGTCTAATGCAAGATTCTGTCTCCTGCTGTCATTTCCTCTGCCTGCTTGTTCTGTGAGTCTGTTTGGGTCAAAAGCCACAAGTCTCATGTTTTCAGAAATCCAATCAACAAATTACCTAATTTCCCATTATTGCAGTTATTTAATTGGATAAGAATAACAAGAGAAGAAAAGCAACAGCCAAGAAAGATGCAACTTTCATGTTGAGTGGAGTGATCCTGATACACTGCTTCTGTCCCTCTCTGCCTGTTCAGAGGCTCAGTGTGACAGTCAAACCTTTCACTTTTGCCAGCCTGGAGCCCACAGAGGGTAAAAGTGCTGTGGTCACATGCAGTCTCCGGTCCTCTGAGCTCTACAAACTGTGTTGTGACTCCATTGATAAATGTGAATTTCAGAGTATTTATAGGAGGGACGTAATGTGATTTTATGTGGGTGCAAGAATTAATTATAAGGCACAGAAGTCAGAAGAAACAGAAGAGTATTGTGAAGACATTGTTAGTGTCTGAAACAGAGAAGAGAGCAAGTCAGGCACTCTTGTTGTTTGAAAGACATGCACACACAATCCAGTTAAGCAGACATCTTCCAACTTGGAGACGGTGCACTTACTCTGCCGACTGGGTGTCAGCAACATGTGCATCTTTCCACTGTGCACCACAGAGCAGTTCTAGCCGCAGTCAGACATGCACAGGCTGCTCAGGTGCAGTTGAGCCATCTGTGAGATGCATCTATTTGACAGTCCCACCAGCAGAGTCTATACCTTAATCCAGAAAGAAAACTGGTGAATGCTGTAGTGAACGTAAGTTTATGGTTCTTGTAATGCAAAAGGATTGCCTTGCATGTTGTCTACATCCTGGCCTACCACTCGCTGAATTTCTGGGACACGGACAGGGCAAGGTGTCTGTTGTGATGAGGTACAGCAGCAGCAGAGCAGCTCCTTTGTTTACCTCTAAAAAAAAAGGGGCAGGTAATTTGCTGTCTGGTCTGAGGTATCACAATTCCATGATTTCAAGACACCAAGTAATCCTGATCTCTTATTTCTACAAGTAAGGCACAGCATGAGTGTGAATCGACTCAGTGCCTCTGGGTGCATTATAGAATTTGTAGATATGGGAACACAAATACAAGGATTTTTGTCTTATCAGATTGATGTCCTCTATGCTCATACCTTTGGAAGAGCTGTGATAATTGAGATAATCCCCATCCCTTAAAGCAGCTTTTTAAGCTGTGATTATTTTGGCAGCACAGCTCAAGTTTTATCGCTCACGGAAATGCAGAGGAGGAAAAGGACAAAACACTTCTTCTTTTTGTTCAACTTTAACCCAAATAAGCCTGAAGCCTGGACTACTGAAAATAAGAAACATCTTCCTCTGCAAAGCCTTCCCTGATTACTGTCCAGACATTCACATTTGCCAGGAAGTATCTCTAGAACTGTTTTATCACTTGTATATACTCTGAACATCATCTAGGTGTTCCTGCTCTGGCAGGGGGATTGGACTAGATGATCTTTTGAGGTCCCTTCCAATCCCTAACATTCTGTGATACTGTGATATGCTCACCAGGAAAATGATTGTTAAAACTCACAGTCCTGTGCTCTGCAGAGGTGACAGACTGTAACTGTGAAGAGGCAAGTCCGTAGCATGAGCAGAATATGGGAAGTTCAAAACGAAATCCAGGAGTTTGGTAAGTCTTCAGAACAAGAAATTTGTCCCTAGCTCTCTCTTAGATAAATCATAACAACAGAGGTTCATCTTTCTGTATTGAGTCACCTTGCTAACTCAGATGTATGTGAGATCTAAGACTCGCTACTTTATTTGACTTTCCTATTTGCTATTTTAAAATCTCTCCTGTCTCTGTTTACTGCTTTTGAGATTTATTCTCTGCCCTGACAATGTGTGGGAAGTCTGAGGGTCTAACTCAAAGCTGCAAATTTACTAAGGCACACATATGTCAGGTCTTCCTGACTCTGGCTTCGAACTCTGCTCCTGTCATCATTAAAATAAATGTTTATATCACCTTCAATTCTGTCTACTATGTGAGTAACACTAAAGCACATGATGCATTGCTGAAGTATGAGTGTGGTACACAAATAAAATTAAAGTTAAGGATTAAAGTGAGAAATTTAGGCACTCTAATACCCAGGCATGTTAGAGGAATTACAGCCCTAATGTCAATGCCACTGCACTGTAGGTTCAATATCTAAAACCAGGATTCACAAAAATCGATGATCAAGGCAAGGTTATATTTTAAATGGTACCTTTTTTTTTTCTTTTTTTTTTCTTTTTTTTTTTTTTTGTGCATGCTGAACAGTGGAGTACAGAAGTCCTTGAAAAACTTCAAGTGCAACTCCAGGCTGTCCTGCTGCTTGCCCTTTCTTGGAAAGTATATATCCACTTTATATGAAATCTGTATCTTGACCATGGTGAAGAGTGTGAAATCTTCTTGTAGCTAGAGCACGTAGCTGAGAGCTGCATTCCAGAGCTTGCCTCGCTATTAACTTTCAGGGTCTTCTTTATAAAAAATGCTGTACACAGAAGTCATTTCTAGGCACACAAGGGACAAGGTGATTGGGAATGCAGAGTCTGGTTAAATCATGGGTAATAAATCACGGTAAATTGTGCTTGACCAGTCTGATTGCCTTCCATGATAAAATGGCAATCTCTGGGGACATGGGAAGGGTGGGGGTTAAATAATTTATGTTGACTTTATGAAAGCTTTTGAGAGTTTCTTTAGTATCCCTGCAGCCATAATGAATGTATATGTGCTGGATGGGTAGATTGCATGGTGGGTATTAAATTAACTGGATCCAAGGTAGGGGTCAACAGCTTAAAGTTTACCTGGAAGCAATTGTGAATGGTGATCCTTGGTGATTGATATTGGGATTGGTAAATTGTCATATTCAAATGATCTGGCCCGTATGAGCACATCCTTGCTTTCAGGTGACACCAAATTGGGGGATTATTTAATACAATAGACTTGCTCCCTCTGGATCACGTTTGTCTTGGGAAGATCTAGTTTCCATTTTTGAGTCAAAATGGAGCCAAAAATAAGCTAAGACCTGATACAGACAAACAGGGATCCATTAGGCTGGAGTAACAGGAACCTCATGAAGCTCAAAAAAACTCAGATGAAGACCTTACAAAGGAGTAACCCCATACAGCAGTACAGACCCACGCTGTGTGGTGTGGTTGATACACTGGAGGGAAGAGATGCCATCCAGAGGGATTTTGACAGGCCGGAGAGGTGGGCTCATGCCAGCCTCAGGAAGTTCAACAAGCCAAAGAGCAAAGTCCTGCACCTGGGTCGTGGCAATACCAAGCACAAATACAGGCTAGATGGTGAGTGGATTGAGAGCAGCTCTGCAGAGGTGAATTTGGGGTTGTTGGTTGATGAAGCACTTAACATGAGCCAGCAATGTGAGCTGGCAGTCCAAAAAAGCCAGCCATGTCCTGGGCTGCATCAAAAGCAGTGTGGCCAGCAGGTCAAGGGAGGTGATTCTGCCCCTCTGCTCTGCTCTTGTGAGACCCCACCTGGAGTACTGCATCCAGCTCTGGAGCCCCCAGTACAAAAAGGATACAGACCTGTTGGAGCATGTCCAGAAGAGGGCTGCAAATGTGATCAGAGGGGCTGGAGCACCTCTTCTACGAGGACAGGCTGAGGGAGGTGGGTCTGTTCATCCTGGAGAAGAGAAGGCTCTGGGAATACCTTACAGCAGCTTACCAATACCTGAAAGGTGCTACAGGAAAGCTGGGGAAGGACTTTTTACAAGGGCATGTAGCAGGATATATTTAGATTAGACATTAAGAAGTTTTTTACTATGAGTGTGGTGAGACACTGCAACAGGTTGCCCAGAGAAGTTGTGGATGCCTCATCCCCGGAAATGTTCAAGACCAGGCTGGATGAGGCTTTGAGCAACCTGGTCTAATGGGAGGTATCCCTGCCCATGGCAGGGGGGTTGGTTCTACACGATCTTTAAGGTCCCTTCCAACTCAAACCAACTTATGATGATTCCCTGAGGTCTGTCTAGGGAGCTGCTCAGTATAAATGTCCTTGGGGGCATCCCTGTATGACAAATTGGCTTGTATGCTGGGCTGCTTTCATAAGAGCATAGTCCATAGATCAAGAGAAGTAATCATTCCCTTTTGTTTGGCAGTTGTAGGACTGCATCTGGAGAACTGTGTCCAGGTTGGGCTCTGCCAGTACAGATGAACTGGAGCAAGTCCATTGAAGGGACACCAATGTGGTTGTGATACTGGATCCCATGATAAGCAAAGAGTGACTTAAGAAACAGGGTTTCTTCAGCCTGGAGAAGATAAGGCTAAGGGAAGGCCTCTTTGCTGTGCTCGAATACCTGAGGGGCAGCTATTAGGAAGACAGAATGAGAATTTTTCTCAGAGGTGCACAGCAAGGAAAAAGAGGTAATAGTCACTGTTGCCAAAGGATAAATTCCAGGAAAAATTATTCACACACACAAATTCGTCACAAATTAACCACAGAGACTGTGAACCCTCCATCCCTGAAGACCCTCACAGCTCAGCCGGACAAGGACCTGACCTAATAGGCAGCTGGAAGTAACTTTAAAGCCAGACTTTGAGAATGAGGTTAACTAGATGACCTCCAGACCTCTTCCACTCTAAATTAATCTATGATTTTTAATATTTTGTGATGCAAGAATGTAAACCAAGGACTCCCTTTTCTTAGCAGAGTTCCACAGGTGCAAAATGAAGCATGTGAAAGCTGCTGCTCGGGTAAAAGAGGGAGGCAGCAAACTGAGGCTAAAGGGACCTGATGAGATGCATCCCAGAGTCCTGAAGGAATTGGGTCATGTAGTCGTGAAGCCACTCTCCATAATATTTGGAAAGTCATGGCAGTCAGGTGAAGTCCCTGATGACTGGAAAAAGGGGAAACATTGTATCCATTTTTAAAAAGGATAGAAAGGAGGATCCTGGGAACTACTGACCTGTCAGTCTCAACTCTGTGCTTAGGTAGATCACAGAATGATAGAGTCACAGAATAATTTGGATTGGGAAGTGATTGGTTCAGCAGACACACCTGAGAGACAGGATGTCATCCAGAGGGACATGGATAAGCTGGAGAAGTGTGGCTGCATGAACCTCGTGAGGTTCAAAAAAGCCAAGTGCAAGGTCCTCCACCCGGGTCTGAGCAACTCACCAATATCTATACAGACTGGGGGATGAAGGGATTTACAGCAGCCCTGCAGAAAAGGACTTGGGAGTGTTGGTAGAGAAAAGCTGGACATGAGCTGGCAATGTGTGCTCACAGTCCAGAAAGGCAGCTCTATCCTGGGCTGCAGGAAAAGAAGTGTGACCAGGAAGTCAAGGGAGGTGATTCTGTCCCTCTGTTTTGCTTTCATGAGGCCCCATCTGCAGTGTTGTGTTCAGCTCTAAGGCCCCCAGACCTGTTGTAGCATGTCCGAAGGAGGGCTGTGATGATGACCCCAGGGAGCTGGAGCACCTGTCCATGAGGACAGGTTGAGAGAGTTGGGGTTGTTCAGCCTGAAGAAGAGTCCAGTGAGACCTTATAGAAGCCTTCCAGTACTTAAAGGGGGCCTACAGGAAAGACGGGGACAATCTTTAGCAGGGCCTTTAGCTCTGTACATATATGTGTCAGAAAATGACATCTAGAATAAATCATATTTTATGAGGACCCTGGTTTCAGGAATACAGTGACTATTCCTAATGTTTCTTAGGAAACGTAAGCTGAGAAAAGGCACAGTTTCTGGATCTCAGATAGGCGCAGCACTAGTCAGGTGCCAGCTCACTCAGCTCTTTCAAGATTTAATTTCATGGGAGACTTCAGACCTTTGAGAAAATTTTCAGAAATAAAAACTCCCCTGGAGTTTAAGGCCAGGAGAGCAAAATCCTTTTTAGACCTGGAGTGCCTTGTCCATTCTCTTCCCAACTGCGTTTACTTATCCAGAGAGCATTGTTTCTCTTTTTTACGCTGCAGTAAACAGCGTGCAGTTGGCTAGTGAGATATGATTTGAAGTTCTGCACTGAGTCACCTGGACTTGAGGTAACCAGTAAGCAAATAACAGAAACCAGAATCACTGTCATATTGTAAGTCTGAAACTGTGTAGGCATTTATGAGAAGAGTCTTCACTGGTATTTTCACCTTTCTATCCAATTGGCTTTCTGTTTTATACGAGCTTTTTCTTCCATCGTCTCTGTCTAGTGGTTGTGTTTTTTTGTTGGTTTTTTTTTTTTGGGGGGGGGGAGTTGGGTTTTTTTGTTTTGTTCTTTTCCCCATCACTATAACTTATCATTCCACCACTCAGATTGCTACATGAATTATTAATACTGTTTTTATGCTAAATGTCCCCATGTCGCATATAATTTGACCTTACTTACTGAATGAGTAACTATGCTAACCCCTCAGGACATATTACACACTCTCTGTCTCTGAAACATATTTCTTCCTTGTGTTTGACTTAGCGAAAACCCAAAACAGTTTGAACACAGCCACATGGCTATTTTTTCAATTAGTTTTTTCATTAGGGAATAAGAAAGAAAAAATAAAATACTAGCCTTTCTGGAAGATAATTATATTCTAAGCGATTGTCAGTGATTGTCTCTGTATTTTTATATTGTCGTCTGTCCTTGAACACATTGAGAGACTGAAGAAATTAAAACTTGCCTTCTACTAAATTTAAAAAATAACTTGAAAATCAAGAAATACTCAGTGCCGCCTTCAAATGTGGTTTAGGAAGGAGTTGTCGCTTGTATTCACTTCAGGGTAATTGGAAAATGTCTCAGTTTATCATACTACCTCTCTATTCAGCAAAATGTGTTCTTATACCTCTCCCAACCTAGTGAAATTTTAATCCTGTACTGTGCTCAGCAGGAATAATTTTAAACACCTGCTGTCTCAATCATAATGGCCATCATCTTTCCTATAGGGAGTTTAGTTTAATTTCCATGGAAAACTTGAAAGGTAATTCCAAAGTGTTTACTTAAGAGATATATGTTTAACAATGATTTTGTTCACTTTCAACAAGAATAACAGGAGATGCCAGACATTTTGAAAGGCAAATGTTTGCTAAAAATAATCCCAGAACAAAGAGTTAACAAGCAACATAAAATATTAACCCAGTTAATAATTAGTGATATGATTATTCTGATAACCATTGAAATACCCTTTTGCTTTCTGAACCCAGATATACGCTTGTTTCAATTATATTCTACGACAAGGATTTTCATAGTCCAATTAAGAATGCATTTCTTTTTTTTTACTATTATTATTACCTCAAATTTAAATTCTCCTGTCTGTTCCCAGACTACTTGTTGGGTCTCCTTTGTCTCCTTGCCGAAATAAACAATTCCAGTTTTTTACAATCTTCCTCACTTGAGATATTCATTCCTTACTGCACCTATTTCCATCGATACCTGGATCCCCACAGAACTGTTTTTGTGAAACTGTGAGCAACACTGGAGGTAGGACGAGTCCACCACTCCAAGGGAGTTTACAGCTGCATGCTTTTAGTTCTTCATCTTTCAATCATTTTTGATTAAAGAGTGGGCACATAGCTCACTTCAAACAACTCCATTCACTGTGGTTTTGGAAGAGAAATAGTAGACAGACTACATCTCAATCCTTTCTGTTGGAATGAAAGTCTGGAGATCCTTCTCCTTGAAATCTGTTCTGTCATGGGTAGGGAACCTCTGTCAACTGGAGTTGTCATCAGAATTTTTTTTTTTTTGCTTGAGGAACCTCTGCTTAAGAGCATGTGATTTCTTAATTCTCTTATCTCATTCAGTCCCACTGAAGTAGGGCCTCTGCCATCTGCAACGCAGAAAATATACACTCATATATGCTTTTTTTGATGTTTTGTGAGCACTTAAAGACAGGAAACATATCCTCTATATGCCTGACCTTTTTCCAATGATATACTTTATTTATAAATAACAAAGTAGCCATATTCTCACAGTCATATCGTTATGTGAAAAACCTAGTTTTAACTGTGAAACTACAAACAGTGATGATATTTATACTTACTAGATTACGCAAACTATAAATATCACGTAATTGTCATTAGGACTAATAGTTAAAATTAGTTGCATTTATATCTAGTAAGCAAGTCATTTATGTGCTACTATTCTGAAGAAATTAACTTTTTCTTTCTTCTTATTATCCATTTGCAAAATCTGCTAGTTAAAATTTAATTCCACCGTTACCAATTTTTAAGTTTTCACTGATAATTGTAGCGGATAGGTGCGTGAATGTTTGCCTTAAATACTTCTCGCCATTTTACAAACCCCAGCTTGGTCAAAAACAAGACCGGTTTCTGGCCCTGTGTGGCAAACTGATAAGTGACAATGGAATGTGGTAGAGGGAAGCACGAAACAGATGCCAAAAACAGCCTTGACCTGAATATGCATGAGGAAAGGAATTTTGTGAAGGCAGCATGGCCTTGTCTTGTGGCACGTATACCATGGAGACAGGGCAGCTGTATATGAAGTGCCCTGCTTCACTACCGGACATACTGTACATTGGCATATAGAAAAAGTGTGTAGAAATCGAGGTGGGATAAAGCAAAAAGTCAGAGAAGACACGAGACAGAAGACAACTGACAGACAAGAGACAAGAGAAGCAGCACGTAGACAGAGACAAAGACACCAAGAAGACAAGTGCAGGAGGAGAAGAGGAAAAGATGACGGCATCCTTGAACCCTTGTTGGTGGGACCAACGCAGGAACCTGGACTGGTGACCTCTGTCTCTCTTCTTTCCCTCCTTCCCTCCTTCCCTCCACCCCCTTTCTTTCCTTTTTTCCTTTCTCAATGAGTAATGCAAGACCTCCCATACTGCTTGCTTAGTTTATACTTAGTTTCCATCTTGTAATCATTAATTATAATACTGCCTGTTAGAAGTTGTTAGATGTTCTTTTTCCTTGTTATCATTAAGCAACACGCAGCTTGCTGTAGTTTGTTGTATAGCTAGTCTTTTCCTGGCTGTCATTAAGTCATAGGATATTCCCTGCTCTAATGTGTCATTTAACTAAAACTGATTATCATGAGTCCGGTCTAGATATTGTGAGAAATTCATAAATGTTTGCGTATGGACCTTGAGACTTGTCTCACTGTTGTCCACTGTGTTGGGTAATGACGAATCTAAGTCAC
Source organism: Trogon surrucura (assembly GCA_020746105.1). Classification (NCBI taxonomy): domain Eukaryota; kingdom Metazoa; phylum Chordata; class Aves; order Trogoniformes; family Trogonidae; genus Trogon; species Trogon surrucura. The sequence goes on along the minus strand of CM036619.1, from coordinate 7,645,024 downwards.
TTGTCCCCCTCTCCTGGGAGAGACGTGACAGTAATCAAAGTTTATTTAGACTCTGTTATCTGGCTCTGACATTTGCTTTACATTGCTTTCACACGAGTTCTGCATACTGCAGTCTTATCAGAATACATTCATTGCAAGAAATATAATAGACTTTTTACTTAATAGACCCCTTCAGTGTGTAAATTACTTCTGAATGCCTTCAAACATGCCAAACTAAATCTTCTACTCCTGTTTTTGTACAAGCAAAATCAGAAGGAAAGAGATAGTACAAGATAAATGATTGCCATCACAACTTTTGCAGTAGAAACTTAAAAAAATAATGTCAGTTAATTTAAATGTCAGTGTCAACTTATTGTCAGCTTATATCCTTAAGATTTTTATTTTATTTTTTTCCCCTTCAAATGTCAGTCTTGAAATTAAATTGGTGTAAAACATTAAAATGTGTACCTGAATTTTCATTATGAGTTAAACCTCTGGCAAGGAGTGCATTAACACTGCTTTACCAAATAAACTTATTTGAGAGCATTTACTTCCTCTGATATTTAATGCTTACAGGTGGGCACTATAAGTCTGTCCAGGCTGAAAACCATTTGGGCGTTAGTATTTGCATGGCTAGATTGTCAATATGTGTTGGACATGAGCCAAATGTCTTAAATTTCTTTTTCTTTCTGTCTTTCTTTTTCTAAAAAGGAGAAAACATGAGGATACAAACCAGTTACCCTGCAAAACAGCAGTGTTTTTTCTAGTTATCTTAATAGCTACTAGTTTTCTTAATGAAAAATATTTCTCTTTCAGCATATTGAAGTGAAATGGGCAAACCCATGCTCTCCACAGTTCATTGACACTGCATTGACACTGCATCCACTGAAATTAGGGCTGGATTTTAGACATGAGTACTAGATGTTTCTATTACCCAGAGTAGTAGCGGTAGTACTGTTACTGCCAATATTGTATTTATATCAAATATCACTGGTATGTGACTGCCAGTTCCTCACAGATGTAAAGTTCCTTGATCATTTTTTGATTAATGCATGAAACAGAAAAGATATAGTTTATAATATTCCTCTTGGCTTTGTTTACCTTAATTAAAAATTTTTTTTTTGCCTGCTTCCTTCCAAATTATTAAATTGCTGCTGTTCCTATAAATTCATGTCGCAATTAATAAACTTTGTTGTTGCCATTCCTTCATTTGATAGAGTTTTCACTGCAAATTAATATACTTTTATGCTACTAAGATTATTCAATATAGAGTCCAAATTCTGCTGTGAACTTTAATGAGCTTAGCAGTCAGGATTCTGCGGGGGAGGTTGGCAAGGCACTGCGTGGAGCACTGTGTTTGACTCTGGCAAGTCACTTCTACATCTCTCGCCCAACATCTGCCCATCTTGCATAGTCAGCTAGCAAACTCTTTGCCTGTCATGGCCAGTGCCAACAGCACAGTGCTGTAGGTGCCAGTTATTGTAAGACTGAATTGAGCTGAGAACTGTGCTAAGATTTTGTTATAAAAACAGGCAATTTAACAACAAGAAAGGAGTATGTGGGGCAAGGAAGTGATGCTAGATATTCTCTTTCATATCAAAGTGCTCGCTGACCAGTCCGAGTAGGTCAATGGTCAATATCCCAGGATGTTTCAAGATAAAGTTTCCCTTTCAGGGGACTGCCCTGAAAGCAGATATCAACCCAGCAGGTCTCTTTACCCACATGCTTTGAGTTCACATCACCACCCCAAACTTGGATGAAACATCCTCCTAAACTTAGACAGACTTGCAGTATCCAGTCAGTCTCCGTAAACCATCTTCGTTTTGCAATTTTTGCTCTACTGAACTGTTCATGATTGCTGTTGCTCTTGTTTTTGTCTCTAAATGATACAGTTTCGGTGTATGTATCTACATTCCAGACAGAAAAGGAGACCAAGAAAGAAGCAGGAATTTTTACTTTCTGTACGTAAGTGCTCTAAAGACCTCACTATAGTGTCTATGCTGCTTAAGAATGTATTATTTAAGATGTGATTTGACAAAAATCACTGTCAGTTGCCCAAATCCAACATAAACTCATTTTTTATTATTGTTTTCCTTTTTTACCCCTTCTCCTTTTAGCACTGCTGGCATAGAAGACATATTAGAAGTGAAATATTAACAGGAATCTTGTGCCAGAAAAGCTCAACTCAAGAGAGTGTGCTGGGTAATCCAATTTCATTTTCCCCAGTTTCTAACGTGTCGTATGATACTAGGTCAATGAGTAACATTCAACCCCCTAGTCTGCTTTAACAGACTTGCATTAACAAGGAAATTTAAAATGCCCCTTTAATCTTGAAAGAGCAAATGACTTGCCTGATTTAGCTGACAAGTGGCAAGTTTGTCAGTACGCAGTGGACAAACTATGACTATGACTTCTAAATCCCCAGAGAAATACGTTTTTCCCACAAGCTTTATGGAAGTTGTTGATGTGTTAAAAGCTCCATTTTTTAATGTCATTCCAGTCTCTAGTTAAGTCTTATTTTAGATATGTCCAAGTTTATTGCAGTTTTATCATCCAGAGAGAATGTTTGCTGTATCACAATGTGCTTAGACCATCCAAAACCGAATTGGCTGCTGGCAGTACTGGCATAGGACTGAAGTCTAAATTTTTGTGAAAATTCTGCTTTACTGAATTATGTTGGCTAAACTAAATCTGGAGGCTACTTTGGATCTACAAAGGTAATATTGATGTTCTGTACCTCATAAACATTTTCCTTTTGCCATTATGAAAACTGAAAAGGACATGCATCAAATGTGTACCATAATTAGAAGTTAGTGATAGTTATTACATTTTAAACACAACACCAGCTTTGATGATGGTGGATCAGGGAATTATCTGGTGCTGGAGACTGAACAGGCAAGCTAGCATGGAGATATGTTATCTCATTCTCGAAAACCCAGTTCTGTCTCTTCCATCTCCCTAACAGAAACATTTGCATCTTTTCTTCCACTTGGCTGAAGGTCAGCTCTGTTCTACAAAACAGAGTGGTCTATTACAACGTGTCCTAGAAGTGACAAGGACAATGATATAGGAAATGATATAGGAAAGAATGGCAATGGAATATTGCACTTACTGTAGTGCTGTACCCAGAAGAAAATCTGTATATCCTTCTACTACCTTCTTAGAAGAATGGTTTACTGGGTTTGGATGGGATGAAATAACACAGTTAACTCAGTTCATAGAAGCCCGTATGGTGTTGTGCGATGCATTTGTAGTTAAAACAGGGCAGATAAGACAGCAGTGCCTTGGCTATTGCTGAACAGTTCTTGCACATTGTCAAGGTTGACCTCTTCTCTCAAGTAATAATAGGATAAGAGGAAATGACCTCAAGTTGTGCCAGTAGAGGCTTAGACTGGGTATTAGGAAAAATTTCTCCTCAAAAAAAGTTGTTAAGCACTGGAACAGGCTGCCCAGGTAAGGGGTTGAGTCACCATCCCTGAAAGCAAACATGTAGATGTCATGCCTGCGGACATGATGGATCCTTTGCTAGGTTAACAATTGGACTTGATGATTTTAAAGGTCATTTCCAAGCTAAACAATTCTATGATTCTTCTTCTCTTTTTCCCCACCTTCCCAAGCAAGTATGTTGGGAGTGAACAAAAGATTGGAAGGGAATATATCCAGGAGAGCTGACCCAGACCGATCAAAGAATTATTCCATACCATATGGCACCATACTCTGCAATATAACTCAGAGTAAGCAGGAGGAAGCAGGAATTTTCACGGTTATGGCATTTGTCTTTCCAAGCAGCTATTATGCATGAGGCCCTTCTTAAGAAATAGCTTAAACATTTGACTGCTGATGGAAGCACTGAATTAATTCCTATTGTTATTTACTTGCACACACAGCTTTTGGGTTTCTCATGAAACTGTCGTTATCTTGATCCACGAGTCCTTTTGCTTTCCTTTAATTTCCACCCCTGTAAAAGACTGCTTTAAGAACCTTTGCCTCAACCTTGCTAGTGTTAAAACTGCTAGAATGCCCCATATATCCTCGCTAAAATGCTCTGTGAAGAAGAGACTGTGTTAAAACTTAAACGACAAGGCTGCCGTTACAAGCTTGGACCTCTGATAAGTTCTAAAACAACAACTTCAGAGCCCAGCCCTGATAAGCCCCGCGACTTGACTTGACTATTGATAGAGACAACTTCAGGGCCCAGCCCTCATAAGCCAGGGGGCTCGAAGTTCTGACCAACAACTTCTGGGCCCGGCTCAACCGCCGATACAGCTGTTGTCTTGCAAGCCCACCAGTGTGTGAGCTCACCGATGTAACTGCAGATAAGGCAGCTGCCCTGCAAGCCCAAACGTCTATCACAAATGGGCCCTCCGGACACCTGTGCACGCCCCACTGACAGAGGCGACGCTGGCGGGGTGAAGATCGCTCCTGACGACCCTCACGCGCATGCATTGAACAGGCAGAGGATAAGCAAAGCGGCTCTTGGAACACCATAAAACGCCACCGTGAACAGCTATTTTTTGGAGATCTTCCCCACTGAATCGAAACAGGCGGACCTGCGAGACGTCGCTGGATCTGTGGTGGTAGCTATACTTCTTGCTACTCTAAACGTTTTACTGCTTCGCTTTTCCTTTTCCTTATCTTTCTTTCCTGTTCCTCTCCAGTGGTTGTTAGTCAATAAAGGGTTTTACTTTTGTGACATCTGACACCGTTTGTGTCTTAATTTCACCTTTGCGATCGAAACGAATCACCTTGACCCTAACCTCTATCAGGTATAAGCGGGTCAAGACAACCCCCCACCCCATCCCCTCAGAGAGGGGAGTGAGGGAAAGGCAGGGTCAACATTTGGCTGCTGGGTGGTGTCAGCCCATCACAAATGATCTTATAGAACAGAAAAGTTATGGCTGTTATGGTTCTAGAGGAATAATACATTGGGCTAGAGCAAAGAACTTCACACACTCTCTTTTACTTAACGGACATTATTTTTCCAATACTAATCTTGTTTCCAAACATAGTGTGCGAGCTTAGGACTCAACTTAGGACAACTGCACATAGAGGTCTACTTAATGTCCAGTGAATTTTTACTGTAATTAATGGAGATCTATGGGCCCTAAACATGGGCATCTATTGTCAGCTGAGATACAGTGGGATATCTTGCCTGATCTCTAAGTGTTGGTCCAGAAAAGTGTAATTTCATAGATCCTATGTTGTATCTGCCTGTCCCATATGCCTATGTTATCTAAACTGCCTGTGTACCTACCTGAGCGTCTGAATATTTCCACTACCCAACATAAGTAGAGGGTGAGATTGTATCAGCTCACCCTGAAATACATTGGCTGGTCAGCTGCATAGCTTTCTAGGGTCCATTTGCTATGCTGATCAGCTAAGCCATGCAAGTCGATGCCTATAGATAGGTATTCAACGGCACCTGAGACTCTTAAAGGGACCCAAGACTATCCAAGAACCTAAACCATAGAATTTCTGGAAGTTACATGAGCTTTAGGAGTCACAGCTGGAGGAAAATCAGGATCCACTAGATGTCTTGTGCCTTTGGAGAAGACATTCAAGCAGCTGGACTGAGACTCAAGTCTCAACCACTTGCAATGGAATCTTAGACACCAATAGCAAGCAGTAAACATCTATTTCTAGGCACTTTAACTAGGAGTCTTAATCTTAGACTGAATCTCACCTGGCAAGGGCAGGATAAAGTTGCCCCAGAGAGACAGGTGGCCAGCACTCTTCCATGTGCAATTCTGCTTAATTTCCAGCTGCTGCTCCAGGCGAGCACTGCCATCCCACGGGTTCTGTGTAATAGCTGCCGGCCTCGTGAAGATGTCTCAGCTATCTGTGGGAGTTGCAAATACCACCTGATGCCTCTGAATAGGCAACTGACTCAAGCCTCAAGATTCATTCAATCTATCAAACAAAAAAGGAAATTCCAACATATTGATGTGTTATGAAATGCTATGCTTAGAATCCGCAAAATTGCAAATAATAGAGCTAATATATCACTTGCCTATACTTGCTGTGATTACCTAAAATGAAGTCATCATATAGTCATCAATAACTGAAGGAAAATACCTGTTGTACAAATCCTGAGGGTTATAATTAATGCTAAAAGGGCCTTGGTACCATTTAATGAGAAAAAATATTGCTTCTATAAAAAACCCACACAAACAAATTGAGAAAACATCACCAAAACCCCCACAAACCTACTGTGAACTTCATAAACAAAAAAGAAAACAAACATCCTGTGAAGTGGATAAACTGTAATATACCTCCCCAGGTGCATTACCTCCTTGTGCTACTGAAAAAATTAGTTACATCTTCAAATTTGCATTTACCTGACATGTATGTGTTGTCCTTTCTTATGTGCTTTTTTCACTATGTAAACATAACCATTATGCCTTTTCTAAATACATACTTCCTACTTTTTTTTTTCCCCTGGAACATCTGTAATAGTTTCTGGAGTTGATGACCCTCAGATGTTTGTTACATCCCCTCAGCCAACACAGGGAAATGGTCACGTGCACTATCCAACTTCGTTTAAGTGCAAACTGAAACAGACACATGGAAATCGACTTCAACTTTCCAGTTTAAGCCACTCTGCAAGAGAATGGATCTATTTTACTTTGCTCTGAAGAAGGATGGGAACTACATATACTCAGCTGCTACATCTCGGAGGGCGCAGTAATGAAGGTCAACAGTGATAGCAAACTGTTGCCGTTGTGAGCAGAAATCTGTGTGACTACATCTTAGACTCTGTTAACAGTTCATATATTTCCTGAAGTAACTTTATTTATTTACTGATCGTACAGTATAACTGGAAAAGATAAAAATCACAGACTGACAATCTATAATATAACAAAACCTTAATAAAAGAAGAAAAAAAGAAGTCGTCTAGTCCAATATCCCTGCAGTAAGCAGGGAAATCTTCAACCAGATCAGGCTGCTCAGAACTCCATCTTCCTCCTTGCAGGGAGGGGCTTCTATCACCTCTTGAATTTGGATAGTGAAGTGGGGTCCTCTGTGCTCAAACAACGATTAAGACTGGCTTTGCTATCTCCAGTGCAATCCAGGGGAGTGGATTGGCTGTCACTTGGCTGTCACGAGATGCAGAGAAGGAGAGGGCCCTGGGTAGGCAGGACAGCCCTGCTTTAGGTCAGCAAAACCAACAAGATAACAGGAGCTGGTGTGTTTCTTTGTTTCTTAGAAAAGGCTGCCATATCTGATGAGTAACCTTTGCCTCATTACCTATGAAACATATATTAAAGTTGACACCTCTGCATATGCTAATGAAGATTATAGAGATCATGCTAAATATGTGTGACTATAGAACTCATCTTTCCACCCAAATCATACCACATGTCACCTGGGTGGGGAGAACCTCATAATTTTGTGGATAAAAAGATGGAGAAAATGACTGTTAAATTAGGAGAGAAGAATCTTTATACCTGATGGATCAGTCAACAGGCTGCATTCTCCTCCTCTGGTGAATGTTACCCCCCTGGGGTGCTGTATTATTATTATTTCTGCCAGCAATATTAGCCTTAATTGGTAGCGCTACTGTGGTTAGTGAATTTATCTACAGCAATTTTGAATCTGTTCTGTCACTCTCAATAAAGTAATTAATTTCTATTTTTGTGAATCTGATCAGTGTAAGTCCTTTTCTGGGGCTCTGATAAACGGATCAATGGAAGGCTTGGGACTCTGACAGACAAATATTGAAACTATATTCCTTTTCAAGTGGCACCACCTCTCTGGGCAACCTGTCCCAGTATTTCACCATCCACATTTGAAAAATTTTTGTCATTATATGTAGTCTAATTCTATCCTCTTTTAGTTTAAAATCATTGCACCTTGTCCAATTGCAACACACCCTGGTAAAAAGTTTGTGCCCAACTTTCCTGTAAGCCTCCTTTAAGTATTGAAAGTCAACAGTAAGATCTTCCTGGAGCCTTCTCCTCTTCAGGCTGAACAATCTCAACACTCTCAAGTCTTCCTCATAGGAGAGTTATTCTAGTCCCCTGATCATCTTCATGGCCTCCTCCGGATCCACTCCAACAGGTTCATGTTTTTCTTGTGCTGGGGGCCCCAGAGATGGACACAGTGTTGCAGGGGAGATCTCATCAGAGCAGAGGGAGAGAATTACCTCCCTTGATCTGCTGGCCACGGTGCTTTTGATGCATCCCAGGACACAGCTGGTCCTCTGAGCTGCGAGCACAGGTTACCCATTCATGTGCAGCTTTTCATCCACCAACATCCCCAAGTCCTTTTCTTCAGGGCTGCTCTCAATCCTTTCATCCCCTAGCCTACACTGCTACTGGGAATTGCCCTGACCCAGGTGCAGGACTTTACACTTGGCCTCGTTAAACCTCATGAGGTACACACAGGCCCACTTCTCAAGTTTGTCCAGGTCAGGGCAAATGACTAAAGCTTGCATCTATAAAAGAAAACCTCACAGAAGCCCAAAAAGGTGTTATCGACACAGAGCATATTCTCAGAAAGTTTATTCTTTAGGAAATACTGAGAAGGCTCCCTGTTTAGAAGGCAATTATAGGAAGAATGAATGTTTGTACAAAGGAGCTTGGCCTCACAATGATGCATCTAATTGAAATGAAGACAGGAATAAAGCATGAGAAGCGAGGTGTTCCTCACGTGAGCACATAGAAATGGAAGCTGACAGTACATAACAATCATATTTTTTTATCATTTGTTCCCTTAACCTTTGAAACTCAGTAAAGGGAAGACATGACATATTAAACCCATGGTTTGCCACTTGAAAAGACAGCAGCAGATAGCTATTCATTCCATTTTTTTTTCCTGTGTTGCCTTCTGAGCAGAAAGATCATTACCATGACATCATATCTCTTTACTTATTCAAATACTGCTTACAATGCAGTCAAAGTTAACTTTTTCACTTTGTGATCATGTCAACACTGAAACAGCCACCTTTGCAAGGAGATTCAGGTCCCACGACATGTTCTATGCCTGTCTTCTCAACTGACGCTCTTCAGCTGTCTGAAAAAGTTCTTTCACTCAAGAAAAAAGTATTCAATATATTTTTTAAAAAAAACCCCAAAAACTAACAAAAAAAGATTTTCCCATGACAGGTTTTGAGCTTTTGACAAAAACTTGAAAATATTTTGACTGTGAAATATCACTTTGGTGCATTCCTAGTTCACCCATAAGTCACAACTCATAGAGAAGAAAGTGGACCTGAGACACAGAAAGCATATGTCAATGTTACAGCCAACCGGCTATGTGTCATCTGAAGTTCAAACCCCAAAATATTTTTCATCTGAGCTTCCACAGGAGGCACTTTCATGAACATCTAATTGAGTGTTCATTTGTCATTTGAAACAGCCTCAGGAGCATTTTTGGGATTTTTTACTCACATTGGCTGACTTTTTGGCCAGAGAGGCTATAGATGTAAATACCCATCCACTGCAGTTCAATTAGTATTTTCATAGTGGAACTGGTTATTTAGGTATAAAGTTTATTTCTTCCCACTAGTCTTCCAAATCATTGTATTGAGTTTACCTGGCCAGATTTCGGTGGCGAGGTGGCTACAGGGGTGGTTTCTGCAAGAGGCTGCTAGAAGCTTCCCCTAAATCTGATAGAGCCAAGGCCAGCTGGCTCCAAAGAGGGACCCGCTGCTGGTCAGGGCTGAGTCTATCGGTTATGATAGGATGGGAACATCTCTGTGAAAACATATTTAAGAAATGGGGAAAAAAGAACTACACACACAACAACTGGCAGAGAGAGAGAAGAGTGAGAATATGTGAACACACCAAGGTCAGTGAACAAGACGGGGGGGAAAATGCGCTCCAGGCACCAGACCAGAGAGTCTCCTCGGTCGTGGTGAAGCCCATGGTGAGGCAGGCCATCCTCCTGCAGCCCATGGAGATGACAGGGTGTAGGTGTCTACATGTAGCCCATGGAGGACCCCACGCCAGAGTGGGTGGATGCCTGAAGGGGGCTGTGGCCCCATGGGAAGCCCATGCTAGAGCAGGTTGGCTGGCAGGACTTTTGCGACGCTGTGGGGGACTCTCACTGGAGCAGTTTCTCCTGAAGGACTGCACCTCAGACTCGTGTTGAGGTGGATTGCCCCTCGTCAGCAGACTCATGCTGGGCAGTTTGTGACTAATTGCCCTTCATGAGAGGGTCATGTTGGAGAAGGGTGTGTAAAGATTGTTTCCCATGAGAGGAACCCCACTATGGCCCAGGGGAAGAGTGAGGAATCCTCTTCTGGAGGAAGAAGCAGTGGTGGAACCAACATCAGATGAACTGACTGTAAGCCCCGTTCCCTGTCCCCCGTCTAGCAGAGAAGGGAGGGTGACAGAGCAGCTGTGTGGGCACCTGGCCACCAGCGAGGGTCAAACCACAACAATCATTCAATCCATTGCTTTAAAACAGAACTTAAATTCTACTTTATTTTGCTGCACCATATTTGAAGATAATGATCTAAAATCTCCCCAATTTCTTACCTTCCACTTTTTAAATTTTGATACATCCCAAATACCAAGAGGATACCAGCTAAGTTCTGAAAATAATATTTCTCAGGGTATAATTCCATTGACATTTATCTGTCTGTAAATTACCTTAAGAACTTTTTATTCTCTGATGTTTGTTTCTACCAAGAGGCAACACTACCTCTCCATGCGCACTGAGAAAAAAACCACAAACTGGTGGTGGTGCGCAGTGAAGCAGAACATTAACATTTTTTTTTGTAAAAGCAACCTAAAATATTCCATGAACTTTTGGAGTGTTTTTGTAGTTGACCTAGCCTGTGCCAACATTGTAGTTTAGGACCAGTTTAATGTTTATCAGTGCAAATGAGACAGAGACAGTACTGAACTGCCGTGGGGACTGCAAACAAGGAAAAGCAGATAAAGAAGGCAGAAACTTCTTAGAAAGGTTTGGTAAATAAAGAGGGTGTATGTGAAATTTAGCACCTTGAATTCAAAAAAGGATTGTTTTCTTCTCATACTCTGCAGTTTGAAAAGATTCAGGACTTATTCTGAACAATGGCACACTGATGGTGATGGGAGAAAGAAAAGCAAGTTGACATCATATGCTTTTCTTCATTTGGTCACAGCCTCTCTGTCTCAAAATCAGCAAGCTCTGTGTAATAGCTGGATTTTTTTTGGCCCAAGAGGTGCTTCTGACATTGGGTCCCAGGACACATTTGGTGGTGTTTCTCAGAGAGCATGAGCAAATGGAACAATAGGTACTTCTGCACTGTGGTATGAACAAGTGAGACTAGAGAGTTAGAAAGAGACATTACAGACGTGATCCTGCTCTGAAAAAAATAAAGGAAAAAGGAATATCTGCTTTCTAAAATTATTTCTTGTGAGATTTAACTCTTTAGCCATAGGGACTGTCTTTGATGCTATATGCATGGTTACTACTCAATAGCAACCAGTAATGGTGCAGCATTCAGGTTTGAATAGAGCAGCACTTCAGGAGAATAAAAAAAAATAAAAGAAAAAATTAATGCCCTAGCTCTCACTTCTTAAATTAATCCAGACACAGAGCTTTGGGAAGAAGAAGGATGGATTTCCTTATATGGTGCCAAACAGGGAAAAAACCAGCTGAGTTCATGTAAGGATGTAACAACCTGCTAGATATCGCACCCTAGCACTCAGGTAGTGTGCAGGTTTAGTGTGTAGAATCATTCCTCTGCCATCAAGATATGAAATGCAAAGAGTTATTTGCATCAAAGAGGATCAGCTTGCCTTACTTGGGGATGCCACTCTTCACTTGAGAGTGGAGATGGTTGTTTTGGGACAGACACATGATGTATTCATGGCTAGAATCAAATGAAATGAGTTGGCCCAAGTGCTTATAAGTGGGACAATTTCACTTGCTGAGATCGTGTAACTCAGAATCCATAAAACACCACAGCAGAGCATGTCAGCAGGTCATTATTTCAGACACTTGCAGAATGATACTACTTCTTAACTTTGTTCCTTCTGTATGGTTTTGTGGACGACTGTCTTTCTAATCTATCAGCACTTATGAAATGCTACAGTTCAAAAACCTGAGCAACTTAATTTCCTACAGAATATCTAAACTGAAGATTGCTCTTTTTTTTTTTGTATAAAAACACATGCAGGCGTTATCACATTGTTAGAAAGAGTTCAAAGAAATTAGTAGGACAGAGTTTTGAAAGCAAGGTAGAGAAGATTAGTATACAACTCATAAACATTTAGGGATTGAAAAGAATCTCTGCTTTAATTGCTTGGAAATAAATTTCCAATTAATTAAGAAAAAAAAAGATGAGCTAGATAAGGATTCTCAATTTGTAATCCTGAAAACTGAAATTAAATCCCAGTCATTAAACTCATGTAATGTCTCTGCACCTAATTATGATTTCCCTAGAATTCCTCTTAAATTTATATCTCACATTATTTGAACTTAATGGACCTCTTCTAATTGAGGAAGATGTAAACCTAGTCTTACCCCATGCACTGGACAAATCCTCAGCGAGGAAACTACTGCTCTATGTGCAATGTGAGTAATAAAGCAAAAATTTGCAGAGAGAGGGAGACTGGAACATCTGGAAGACCAGTAAAACTACTGGTGGAAATATTTTTCTACTTCCTTTCAGATTACATCTACTAACATCTCAAGAAATAAAAAGGCTAAAATGATTTTATTATTATTTTAGAATTGTATTTTTTTTCTTACCTTTCTTGAATAGGAACTGGAAGAGGGAAGATCTATAATAGATATTAGGAAGAAATTCTTTACTGTGAGGGTGGTGAGACATTGGAACAGGTTGTCCAGAGAAGTTGTGGATGCCCCCTCACTGGAAGTGTTCAAGGCCATGTTGGATGGGGCTTTGAGCAGCCTGGTCTGGTGGGAATTGTCCCTGCTAATGCTAGGGAGTTTGGAACAAGATGATATGTAAGGTCCCTTCCAATCCAAACCACTCCGATTCTGTGATAATTAGTAAATCAAGTGAATTTATTGTTCCTGAAAATAGATCTAGAAGGAACCTCATGTAGGCAGCTCACTGGAGACTGAAGTTCTGAGGTGCACAAAGCTCATGTGCACAAGAGTCAAGTCTTTATCACCTGACCAGTAGAGCTTTTGGATAACCCAAATTTCTGGCTTATAGAGCGAAGTAAACAAGATGCTAAAGGCAGTGTGTAGCAATGAATTCATCCCCCATCCAAAAAATGTACTTGGAACTTCATTTTTTCCCAAGCTCCTCAACATACCTGGCAGGTATTTCATGGATGTCAGCCCCACTAACATTTCATTTCATTCTTAAACTCAATCTAAAAAATTTATGTCTAACATCCTTCTGGATGTATCTGCTTAATAATGGAGATTCCACAGCAAACCTGGGAAATTTGTATTAGGGCTGTAGTAGCCTATTAAAAATTACCTGTGTGAATTAGGTAACTTCAGACCAGTCTTAATAGCTTGTGTGTATGTGCAGGTGGGTGTTAGGGCTCTGTGGAAAGGGGGAAGAAGCAGGAGGTGGAAAAGAAAAACTGCAATATCTAAAAGCTACAAAAAAATGGAAATGTGGAATTACAAAGGTTTTTCTTTAGCTATTGAGAGAACTTAGCAGGATTTGTGGTCCCAACAAGACAGCCGCCTGTAGGATAAATGATCCTAGAGGGACCATTGTTTCAGGTGAGAGAAAAAAAAAGGCGGTAAGATAACCACAATGATAAAATGCACACCACAGAAGTTACAGGAAAGAAGAACCCAAGCAAAAAATTACATAGGAGCAAAGTAAAGCAAGAACCTAGTTACTGTTTTGTTTTGGTGGTGGCTTATTGCCCCTATGGTGGGACAAAAAAAAAGCCTTAAAAGAGAGGTGAAGTAGGAGATGAAAGATTCTCACCTTGTTACGATCTCCACAGGAGCTGCTGAAAACACAATCTATATGCCTGTAGGAACAACCCTAGGAAGATCTCAGTCAAAGCAAGGGAACAGGAATCATTGTCTCCAGGACAGTCTGTTGACCCATCACTGCTGGTGGAAGTATCAGACTTCAAATCCTAATGCCATTTGCTTTGAGCTCAGTTGTTTAGAACATGGTCGAATAGGTCATCTAATCTATTCCAGACAGATCCCCTCCCGAGTCTCATAACCCTTCTTTTCCAGCTGCTTGAGTTCAATATGCCTTGGTATATCTGACATCAAGCTAGAGCAAGAAAATTAGAAAAGAAAGCACTCCACTACTGCCTGTCCTTCTTAAGGAAGCAATGAAAGAAGAGACACATCACAAATGTCTATCTTGTGAAATATATTGATGGAATAAGCCATAGTGAACCATTTTGTTATTAGTGGTAAAGTCATAGGAAATTTGGAATAAGACCAGTTTGTCCTTTCTGTATTTCTGAGTCTAAAGTCATTGCTACTTGTACACTTCACCCAGCTGATGGTTAGAGCTAAAGAACTGATATGAGTGGTATACTGCAAGTGAGCAGCATAGAAATGGAAATGCTGTTTCTGTCTCAACTCAATGGGAAGGTGTCAAACTGTTTTAACACATTATTCTGGGTCCCAGCTATACTTCTCAGGTGAGGACCAGTATTTTACACTTGACAACAGCAGATGTTGCAAAATGAATTGGAGGCCTCTAATAAAATCTTTTACCTCTTGACAGGAGAATTTCATGAGCAGTATCGTTGTTTTCTCAGTTCCATGCCCCTGCCTACAGTAAAAGCTGTGTCTGCATTACTACTTCTACTTTTACTACTCAGAAAGGCTTAAAGTCGGCCTTTCCATGAGTTCCCCATGGGTATTCGCACAAGTAGTAGGTTTGACACTGACCTTTTTTCAACTACAGCCAATTAATCCAGGATAAGTTTCTTCAGTGTTCGGTGGATTGTGATAGGCTTGATGGAACATGGGAAATGATAGTCCTGTGACTGAGGTATGGATTTGAAGTGGTATTAGTTGTTCATGATTTTCTTGCACAAATCAGGAAGGAGATAGATGAGACTCACAAATTTGAGATGCAAAACTTTATAAGGTGTGTAGAGCTCTCAATAAATCAGTGGACAGAGCTTAAAATAACACAATGATGGATGGGTTCAGATTGCCTGAAAAGCCTTTGCAGATGTGTGCGATCTATTCAACAGAGCAGGAGCCTTCCATAGTGCTCAATTCAATAAGTTGAGGTTTGGGTTCATTATAGACTTAAAAGATTTAGTTGCAACGTAAGCCTTTCTTTGGAACCGTCAGTCTATCCATGTCTTTTTTTATGAACACCATGATCAAGGGATAAAAGTAAGATGAGAGGATATATCAAAAGCAAATGTTATTGTGCAGCATTAAATACTCACCACAATCCTCATTTCTACCCAGAACTAAACCATAGTCTCCCGGTTAGAGCCTTTGTAATGGTTGGACGAAATTTTTGGAATTTGTTTACATTCATGAGTTTTCATAGTCAAAGAGAGGCGTCTTCTGTGTTTTTGGAGAGGGAGGGTTTTGTCACATGCCTGGACTGAGTCCGTAACTTTCAGTAGATCTTCTAGGGAGTGTAAAGATACTGCACTCCTGTAAAGGTGTTGTAGTTAAACTCACAACAGTAGTCAGGATGAATTAAGGGCACAGTAAATTTGATAGATCTCACAGCAAGACTCCTTTGACTCTCAGTTGCCTGCCAGAAAGGCACGCTGCTCAAAACTGAGGTCAGAGCTTTGCAGACTGAGATCAGTGAAGATCAATTCTTCTTTCAAACGTATCTTTACACACAAACAGATTCTCCTAATGTCTTAAGATCAGCTTAGTTACTATCTATATAACCACAGGTACTCTGAACTCTATGAACTATATTTCTCATCCTTTTTTTATCTCATTTTTTTTAAACTCCTGTAGCACAGCAGAATATTTATCCTAAAGCAGTTGTAAGCTGTTTACTTCTAGATGTGGATTCACGCAGTTTCTGGCTGCGTTTTGATTTGGAATCCATTTCTAATTACATGCTTGCTGAGGAATTTCTTGATGAGTAATTTCTTTCTGTTTTGTTCAATATAACACTGCATATTTAAATATTGTGAAGCAGAAGATAGCTGTCTGTGGTTTTCTCTAACTACATGCAAGAAAACACCCTCAGCAAAAAAAAGCTATCATTTCCTGCCTATTTTTTTTTTTTGTTTTAGCTGGCAGAGCCGAGAGATCTCTTTTATAACTGGAAGACTAAGAGCATTGATTTTGTAGTATTGTGACCAACAATTGTCCAATTAGGACAGGGAGAAGGGAAAAGGGTGGCTTTGAACACATTGGGCAGCACATGTGAAAGTCAGATGCAATACAAAAAAAATCTCCATTTTTATTTTACTGTGCAAATCTCTCAAGTTCACTGTCTGACTACTTGCACTCCTAAAGATATCCATTGAACAAATCAGTGTTTTGTGAACAGAGACTGACTCGCTGTGGTGAAGGAAGCCTGCTGAAACACTTAAAAATCCATAAGTCACAAAGTAAAAGCATTGGAACTTGCAACAGAGGTCAGAGCTTTCTCTTTTCAACACCTTTGTAACTTCTAGACTAAACTGATATCAGCATCTACTTCAAAAACAAAACCTGTTTTCTCCTTAACTTGCCTCCTCCCTCCCCGCAAAGGTTACAATAGCTACAACTAGGGCCAGAGGAAAGCTACGTCCCCTTTCCAAGACATCTCATGGGAGCAATTGCAGTTCCAGGCTATGTGTGAGCAATGGCAGAGAATCAGTTAATTCAGCAGGCCCTGAAATCTGTCTGCAATAACCATTTGGACCCCTAAATCTATACCAATATATGTGTTACTTATAGGAGAAGGGGAGGCTGTGTTCTGTCTGTGGTACCGGCTGTGGTTTTTTTGCTGTGTCAGCATGGTTGTGGCTCATGATTTTTGTTTGGTAGAATTGCTTTCATAATTTAACCTTGCCGAAAGTGGCTGTGCTTCTTAGTAGTTTTTCATTATAAAAAATCCTCTGTGTCACCTCTAGATAGTCTCAAGCCAATAAAAAGAAAGTCATTATTACTCTTTTTTTTTTTTGTCAAATGGAAGAAAAAATACTCAATGTGCTGTAATAATAATGGCAATAATAAAAGATACTGATGATACTTAGAGATTGACTGAATTAGCCCGTTGACTGCACTAGTTCGTTTGGGGGATTTTCAAACCCCTTCTTGATGACACTGTTGGAGTGTAATATATCCTGCCTTTCAGATGACACATTACTTTTAGCTTTTGTGTACAATATAGGTTAATAACATCTCATGGTTTTTCAATTGGAAGTTGTTCTTTGATAAACTGACAGTGATATGAGCACTACTGCAAGATATTATTTTTGGAACAACGGAGAGAGTGTTGGAAATTCTACGATTAGTGACAAATTTTCAGTGACAATCATCATATATTGCCAGTGCTGAAATCAATAGGAGAATTCTAGAAATAATACTCTATTCCATGTGTGAAAAGAATATAACCCATGATTAACACCTTCAGGCAAATAAGTGATGATTTAGGGCACTTAACAGAAGTTCGTCTCTTAGGCTTTTGAAAATGGGGACAAGAATTGTAATTACAAGAGTGGGGAATTTTTCTGAGCACAAGGGAGATTTGATACTGAAATTGCTTGTTGGAATATTTTATACTGTGCTGTTGCACTTAAGATGTACTTTGAAGTTATATCAAGGGCATCCAGAGTGTGCAGATAAGCAGTATCTGTCATGCTCTAATATTAAAAAATGAATCACAGAAACATGCCATTACTTAGAACAGATGTTTTAAGGTTACCATTATAAACTTTAAGAATTAGAGCCACCAAAATTAATAAATGTCAATAAAGAATCCCATGGAGATCGTGAACCTCAGCATAAAAATGAAATACAAATAAAAGATCTCATATTGTATTAATAGTTTTCTAGCCATTCACTCCCACTGTTAATCAGAGTGTGGGCCAGTTCATGTCCTTTCCTTCTTCTACTGCAGTCCAGTATCGAAAAAGGAGGAATGACGACTTCAAACATCTTGGCATATTGTTTCTTTTTAAGTGGTTTCCTTGCTGCAAAGTCTCAAGAGGTGCTCAAAAAATGAAGCAATGTAAAAAGGTTGGCAGGCATGCATACACCGATTGAGAAAGAGGAAAGTTCTTTTTTTCTTTTTTTTTCATTTTTTTTTTTTTTTCCTTTTTCACATTATGTTTCTGTGAGAAGAACTATCAGTCTTTCTGAGCTCTGCAGGGAAAGTAAGATCTTCAACCTGACAAGAAAGAAGAGATTTGTGAACAACCCATAAACCCAATTTAGGACATTTTGATGTCATATATATCAATTACTTCACATCTTCTAACAAAAGGCAAGGTTCCAGATCAATATTTTGACTGGATAAATCTCTTCATGTTCCTTCTACCAGTCTTTAAAGAAGGAACATCCTTGTCAGCCAGGTGTCTCCATGTATTTGGGATCTCTTCCAATATCACTCTATTTCACAAATGCTTTTAAATTCTGCACTACAAATATCCTGTCAATACCTCTGAATGAGTTTCTCTGTCTCAGCTTCCTCATTTCATACCCATAAATTGTATCTCACATTATCCTGGCTTTCTCCTACAAGAGGCTGCGCAGAAAGTGTATCAAGCCATCAGGTGATTTTCCAAGGTACATTAATCATCCTTACCAGGGTGTAAGAATGGGCTCACGAGTGCCAGTATTCAAGGCTGGGTGGTGTGCTTGGAGGTGTCCCAGTGCTCTTGAGAAAGGTCGAATGACATGCAGCAATGTAAATGAGAATGCTTTTCACTAAACAATTATTCCCCATAATGTTCCATAAAGTGAATACAGAAATAGATACACTGTGCCTAAAGATGATTTTTTTTAGACCAGAATGTCAGAAGGACACATACCAATCTCCCCAGCAAATACAAGTGAAGTCCCTTTAGATTTGTTCTTCAGACACTAGCATTCATAACAAATTGAACTGAAATCAGGCTCCAGTAGGAGCTCAGGCTTTCTTCAGATTCAGGAAAAGAAAGCTTAAAGAATTTGCACTAAATTCACGGTTAAAATGAGACTTAATTGAGAGTTCTCTGTCCAAAGACAAGAGAACTGACAGCTTTGTATATGGGAATGTAAATTTAGCCCTAATCCTGTTACGTCTCTGAAGTTCTTCTCCTCTGACCAGAATTTTCTCTGATATAGGACCCAGTGCAAGTTCTCCGCAATGAAACAGCCTTTCACTTCTTTGCCTTCAGGTATATTATACCTCTTTATTTTTTTTTAATTTTATTTAAGGGCTCATCTATCAGAACACAGACATCCATAGACATGAGTCTATCTGATCATTACAAAATGATCAGATGTGGGAGTGGGAGATGACAACAGCTATGCATTTCAGAGAGGAACAGGAATTTTAGCTCTCATTTGATTCTTCACTTTTACTGGCTATTGCAAATGGTAGGAAGATTGCAACGTCTTCATTCTCAGAACAATATCAATTCTGCAAAGCCTCAAATTTCACAGAATTACTTTGGAATCCAGATATCACTCCCAGTCACGTTACAAAGGATATGAATGCTCAGATTAAACTACAGAATGACATCATGCAAATTAATTTTCTCCCCTTCTATCTCCTGTATCTTGTCTGTAGTATGAATGGAGATTAATATCCTACAGAGGGGGAATGGCTGTGAAACATATTGAAGCAATTAATTACTGTTGATTTTATTCTTCTTGCCCAAGACATTTTTATTTTCTTAGAACTTAATTGAAGCAGACTTTAAAAGTGTTAGGATAGGATACTTCCCTTCTTCCTGCACATCATCTGGAAAGTTTGTTCACAAAGTTAAATCTTCTAGACCATAATATATAAATCGCAGAATCACAGAATCACAGGATGTTATAGGTTGGAAGTGACCTCGAAAGATCATCTAGTCCAACCCCCCTGCCAGAGCAGGATCACCTACAGTTGGTCACACAGGAATGCATCCAGGTGAGTTTTGAATGTCTCCAGAGAAGGAGACTCCACAACCTCACTG
The DNA here is from genome assembly GCA_020746105.1 of Trogon surrucura. Taxonomy (NCBI): domain Eukaryota; kingdom Metazoa; phylum Chordata; class Aves; order Trogoniformes; family Trogonidae; genus Trogon; species Trogon surrucura. The sequence continues at coordinate 7,625,048 of CM036619.1, read as the reverse complement.
GGCAGCCTGTGCCAGGGCTCTGTCACCCTCACAGGGAAAAAATTTTTTCCAAAGTTTTTGTGGAACCTGCTATGCTCCAGCTTTCATATGTTGCCCCTTATCATTGGACATCACCGAGAAGAACCTGGCTCTGTCCTCCTGACACTGCTACTTTACATATTTATAAACATGAGTGAGGTCACCCTCAGCCTCGTCTTCTCCAACCTAAAGAGACCCAGCTCCTTCAGCCTTTCCTCAGAAGGGAGATGTTCCACTCCCTTCATCATCTTTGTGGCTCTGCGCTGGACTCCCTCAAGCAGTTCTCTGTCTCTCTTGAGCTGAGGGGCCCAGAACTGGACACAATATTCCAGATGTGGCCTCACCAGGGCAGAGTAGAGGGGTAGGAGGACCTCTCTTGACCTACTTGCTCCTCCCCTTCTAATCCACCCCAGGATGCCATTGGCCCTCTTGGCCATGAGGGCACACTGCTGGCTCATGGTCATCCTGCTGTCCACTAGAACTCCCAGGTCCCTTTCCCCTTGAGAAACAGATACTGATTGTATTCAGTTGACACTGAAAGGTGGAGTATGCTGTGAACAACAAATTCACATTAAAATTGTAGTAAATAATAGTTGAAATTTATAGTTGGCTTTTAAATACTTTTCAGTAGACATTAGATCTTCAAAGGGTGCACTTTCCTTTATTACCATTTCATATTGAAATTTAAATGCAAGATTTCAGCATGTCCTTCAGAGAGCTGTCAGCACATCCAAAGAATCTCACCTTATCTCATTTCCTTTTATAGCTGATTTCTCCTTGTATTATGTGACCATCAGAAGTACAACGTAGATATGCATGCTTGCATACGTATATGTCTGCATTCTTCATGCTGGAAAGAATAGCAACATCTTAGTTCTTATCCAAGCGTTATAAAAAAGGAGCTCTCCACAGCTAGTGGTATTACAGCCCTTGATTTAACAGCTGGCTGATCCTTCATGCCTAGTGAAGCAGAAATCTGTAGTCAAACTTGTCCAAACACGGGGATCAGCATAAACTCTAACCGTCTCACTTCACAGGACAGCATGGAATTTCTATAAAGTGGCTGTATCCTCTCCAGAGACGATATACAAACCCTTTCTGTCAGTTTTTTTTCTCCCAGCAACAGAGATTCCCGGTTTAGAGCAGTTAATTAGCAGCTAACTGCTATCTCTACAACAGTATATTTTCTCCAGGACCCTAGTGCTGGATAAACGTCTGTGGGAAGAGTAACACCACCAACCCTCACCTGTATCTGGCTACACAGGTTTGAAACCCAAAACTGAGGACATAAATATCCAAGTTTTAGGGTATCTAGTACTTTTTGAGTTGCTTTCCAGACTTTCTCATCCCTGATTTTGCTAGCAGAAATTTCTTATCATTTCTGTTGCCAGATACAGCTTGTAATAAGATGCAGACTATTGCAAAGTATTATTTGCAAGTAAGTTAGTAGTCATATCCATGGTCCAAAGGTAGAAAACTCAACACCGACTGAGTAAAGTCACATTTTCAAAATGTTTCATACACTTCTGGACACCCTGTGCAAAATGTTGAAGTCCCCAAACTGTATTTGAAGCTAGTACTGCTTATGGGTGATTAACCTATACGAAAAATAGGATAGCAATGATAGGAATCAAAAATCAGAAGTTAGTTTCAAAATGTCTACTCAGTAAGACCAACTCTAAGATCCGATAAGAAGTGGTTGGAAGAGTTAAAATGCAAGACTAATGTGAGTGCTCACTGCCATGCTTAATGCAATAGAGAATGTTATTTCTAGTGGCGGTGTTTCCCTTTTAGCCAAGAATTACTGACAGATATTCCAGTCTGACAGACAACATTTAATTAGACTATGAAACTCTGCTGAAGTCAAAGGCAGACTGGGTGTTCATACAGATAACAAAAATACACTGAGTTAATTCTAACGAGCAGCATATTTCAATATTGGAAGGGAGTAAAAAGAATACTCAGTAAAGAGGGAATGATTTAAATGAAACTTCACTGGTTCGCTTATAGAATGTGGTTTTTTTCCTTCCCTAAATCATGGATAAGAATTGACACTGCTCATATTGTTCTCTAATATTTTACCCACATTTTGTGCAACTCTTGTTCAGTTTCTGCCCATGTAGTTTCAAACCCCGGGTTCCCCTTTGAATTTTGGAGACAAAGTTCAAAATTAATTCCAATCTAAATTTCAAAGTGTCAGTTAAACTCATATTAAAGTCATGGGTTTTATTTTGAAGAGTTTTAAGGTAAACTTTTGTCACCAGCTTCACACACCACTTTTTTAGATCTCTCTTTACTCGCGCTGTTTTTAAAATGTCTCTTGACCTGATCTTGTCACACTTTAGGGCTTGATCTCATTGCCTGAAGGTAGGAGATCTGCTGCTGCAGTAGCTAAACATCCACATGAGACTGAAAGGTCTGACACAGGAGCTCTGGGAGAGCTGGCTGTCTTTGGAGCATGAGATGAAAGTCTTTTCAAACAACATTTGACTACCCTGTTTAGGCAATTAGATTTTAATCTTCGTGTACATAGGGCAGAATAAATAACCTCTAACATACATGGAATTCCAATTCTGAGTTCTTCATTTTAGTTAAACCATGAGGGGTATAGCTTCCACCTAGGCACTAGGAGACATTCAGTGAAAGAAATTCACCATCACCATTATTTGATTCATTACTCTGGTTCATTAAAAATGAGCAAACTTTACTGTTGAAGGCTCCTTTTCTGTGTACCTGTATCGTGATTTACCAGACAAGATGTTGTATGGGAGCTGAACCATTTACACCAAGACATATAAATGATGTTACTGTTGCAAATACCTCATTAAGCCATGCTTGCATTCTGATGAACAGCAGCTTTTGCAAAATCACATACACAAGCCACTCTGTCAGGATCACAGGTAATCCTAGGAATATTCAATAACCTCAGGCAAGAATTTGCTTTATAATTTGCAAACATACCCTTGGGAATTATAGTTATGCCACACAATGACTCTACTTCAAGAAGAGTCATAAGGCACTTGTGATACCGCACGCTATCGTGCCTGCCTCTTCAAATTTAAAAATGAAAGAGCTGAAAAAATAAACCAGGTTCAAAGATATACCTGTCACACAGGAACTTTCTTGAATCTCCCCTCACCCTGGCTCCCACTGGACTTTGCCTATTATTATTTTTGGTATTCAAATAAAGTAGCAACAGCATATCAAATACATAGATAGTGAGGACTTTGTTTGCCAAAGAAATGCGTAGAAACAACCTGAATGTCCAGTTCCAGAAAGATGTCCCTACTACTTCAGTGAAAGAGAAAGAGGATCATCAGCCCTCAGCAGTTCAAGGAGATGTCATTGATGCTGCCTAGCTGTTTCTTTGATGCTGCTGTTAGAAACATGCATTCACCCCTTTTTTATTGGAAATTATTTTTTATTTTTAAGGGAAGCTTTTGTTTAATTTCCTTATTTGGTATCTATGGAAGAGCTCCCTAAAGCCCTGGTCAGGAACTTCTGACATTTCTATAAATACCTAAGTGCAATCAATCGCTAGATATTGAGGTCAGAAAAGTAGCTACTGAGAAAGCTCAGTTAGTTACTGTAGTTTACAGAATGAAACCACTTTTCATTTAAATCCACAAGACTTATGACAAACGCTAGTGAAGGGCTACGGGGATGACATAATGTCAAAATAAAAATAAATTGTCAGTATAAATCCAGGGAGACATTGTCACAATATCAGCTTGAAACAAAATGACACCAATGCAAATTTTATAAGAAACAACTTTAAGATGTCAAGACAGTGGTAAATTGATGTCAGTTCAGGTCTGCAGGGAGAGTGTTATGATTAAAAAAGAAAAACTTAAACAAACTCAAAAACATTCCCAAAGTGATAGCTATAGTAAGAGGTTCTAATTTTGTCGGTTGAAATAGAAGCTAGTTATAGCAACACAGACAAAAAGGTATCATGATTAGAATGTCAACAAAATAATCCAAAATCGAACAAAAATAAACAAAACCAAAAGAAATACTGATACAAATGTCACACACACGATAAACAATAAATTGTATGTACAGATAAACACTGACATTTCCAGACTTTAGATTGCTTATATATTGTATACATAATCTGTGATGCTAGTTCAGTTAACTAATAAGAAGTCTTGCAGCTTCTTCATACCATACATACCTCCTGCAGTTTTTTACTCATGCAAAATGCAACAGAATTTAAGGTGAGTTGAGTAGCTCAGATAGGCAGCAGGAGCAGAGCCTGACTCTCCCAAAGTCTCTCATTAGCAGGCTTTGCTGAATCTCCTTGTCATCGACTCACATGTCTTGTATCTCGGTATCCTGGTAAATCTGAGCCTGACCCCACTAGTGACCAAGAAGCTTTAGAAACACAAACAGATACACTGTGAAAGCCTCACAGGATTTTCTAGGAGTGTTTTGAAGCATCGCTTTTGAGCAGTGAGATGTTGGGGGCAGTTGTGAGAACACTTAATGCCTGGTGTCTCCTGAAGTCATTTACATTCAGGCAAAAGTGGGTGGAAATTCTGCCATGTGAAAGCGACATTTGCAAATGTGTAAATGACTGCACAGCGCTCAAAGCAGTCAGTAACCGCAGGCCCTGCTCGGTATTGTGATTCTGCCATGTGCAGCGTTAACCTTTACCATGTTCTGCTTTTCTTGCATACAATAATGGCAGATCCTTGTCAGGGGGTGGTTACACAAGATGGTACATATGCTTCTAGGCACCCAGTCCCGGATCAAAAATACATGACATGTAACACTGAACTGATCTATACTCATTCCCCATTCTAAATTGATTTGAAACACTTTAGGGCATACGTCTGCCTCTGAAGACTTTTGGCATAAATCCTGCATTATTTGCCCTGGCTATTTTAAAAAAAAAGAAACTATTATGGGATTAGGCCCAAAATAGATCAGGTTCATACTGCCTGGAGATCTGATAAACCACAGGTTTTCCATTTATCCTCAATGTCAGTTTAGTTGAAATTAAGTATGTTCTGCAATCCAACTTTCAACGTCTGTTTAGTTGTACAAACCTGAAGAAACAACAACAACCACAAGGCATTAATAATAATGACACCTTTGAAACCATTCATTCCTGAGTTTGTGTTTAGAAGCTGACTGAAAATATCACAGGGCCAGATTTCAACACCTTCCGTACTGGAGCCTATCTGAAGTGAAACCATTGACGTCAGTGGAACAATTCCAGATTTATAGCTGCCAAGTTATGCACATCTCCGTATGTGTCATTTTATGCTAGTTATTTAATGCATTGATTTGCATACCATAAGCGATTTGCATAGAACCAAAATTTGCATAGAACAGTGTGGAGCCATACCAACATGCCTGAAGAGATGAGGTGGGTAAGACAGCTTGAAGTTGGGGTGAAGGTGTTAGTGACTGTGTGCAAGAGGGAGATGAGGGTCTGTGGCTCATTTGGGTGCTGATAGTTTGAATACAGCAGTACATCTGAAAGATGCTGTGTCTTTCACCTGCTATCCCTTTGCACAGGGACACAGACTGCCCAGGGAAGTGGTTGGGAGATATTTATAATATGTGGTGCTTAGGGACATGTTTTAGTGGTGGACTTGATAATCTTACAGGTATTTTCCAACCTAAATGATTCTATGACTCTTGTGCCTAAATGTGCCACTACAGCAACTTCCTTCATTCCTGACCCAGAGCACTACTAGTGGCAGTGAGGGATGTAGGTTGATATGGTAGGGAGAGAGGACTCGGGAAGTGGGAGGGATGCTGGCCACATTTTCTGGTGTCTAGGAGAACATCGCTTAGTGGCTAACAGTTGCGGTGCCAAGTTAAATTTGCAGCCAGATGAGAGCAGGCTGGTAAATACATGTGTGAAAGATATCATGAAAAAAACATGGACTTGCTAAGCTCACAGATGTACTCTAGGGTAAATGGAATGAGAATTTAGTTAAGATTGACATGAATCATTGACATAAAGAAAGCTCTCGTTAGGAAACCCTGGGATCATCAACAAAGTCCTAGCTACTCCATGCTCACGGTAGACAAATCCAGCACTGATCCCTTGCCACTTTAAAAAGTTGGCCACTTTTTAAAAATAGTAAATCTAGTCTTGATTAACTACAAGAATTTTGCTTGGAAAGATCACCCAGAAATTCAGTTTGTATCATTCATGTCCTTGGTCTTCCAGGACAAAAGTAATGTTTTCCTGCTCTGAAATCTCTCTGAGATTAATTGCCAACCGGCGCTTTCCATGCAGACACATCTACTCAGCACCAGATGAGGTCTTTGAAGGGCAAACTGAGGAGAAGTGCACACCCCACTCTGTGGTTGTCTGGATCCCTGGGTGCCTCCTGCCTCGTAGTGCCTACATATTTAACACAAACCTCCTGCTTCTGTGCAAGTATAAACTGCTGACTCTTAGTAGCTTGCTTGCTCCAGAGCTTCATCAGACCCATTAAGGTAGATACCCTTCTCTTTAAACATTCTTAGTGGCTTTAAGGACACTTGTCAAAGATGTAGGAATAAAGGCTGCAGTCATATTCATTTTAAACCTCCGTTAAGGTAGTTGGTGCACTGTGAGAATTGGAAGAGCAGACCTGGGATCATGCCTCAACATTGACAGATTCAACCCCATCTGCCTTTGGTGATGCTTTCTTTGCTGGCAACCAGAAGAGTTTTCTTTAACAGACATCCTAATATTGGGACTTAATCACAATGCAGATAGGCTGTCTGCCTAAGGGGCTTAGTAGTCAGGTCACATCTGTTAGGAAAGGTGAGGTGCCTGCAGACCAACCCGCACCAAAAAGAAAACCTTACCCAAGGGAGTTATCTAGTGATACTTTAGGATTGCAGCTCACCTCTCCCCAAAACAAGTTACATACTTTGTATGAAGGAAAATGTGGCACATGTCTTTAAGCTACCTCTTCCTTGGCATGTTCCTCACTCACTTTAGCTACCAGAAACTAGTTCACCTGTAGTAAAACCTAGGCAGGTAGCAGGATTTTTCTTCAGTTCTAACAAAGTTTGAGTGTCAGTTTACCAAGAAGCAAAAGTAGGAGAGGTGCAGTCACAGCTGTATGGCTGCAAGTCCCCTGCTCAGGTCAGAGCTGCCTGCCACCAATTTTGTGGGCTGAACTAAATTCAGGAGGCTCCAGGTTTTAATCAGACTTGCTAGTTTTCATTATCAACTGCTTTCTCTTAATTTCTTTTTCGGCCCACTTTTAGATAATCCGCATTTGTTTAAAAAAACCCCACAACACTACTTTCCCGGCTGAACGAAGGACCTTTCCGGGCAAGCCCATTCCAGCAATGGTTAAAGGAGAAAAAATATTTCTTATAAACTGTGTCCTGCAGCAATATGGGGTTATTTATTATTATTATTCACTCTGAATAGACTGAGGGCATTTAGCTTTATAAACAAAAGTGGAGTTCAGCTGTTGCTTTCAGTTACTGTCATCAGTGAATTGCAATGATGACGGACACATTTCAAATGGTCAGCTCTGTTTCCCTCGCTGAAATCTACATCAGTTAGTCAGATAGTTAGTGCTAATCATTCCTAAGCAAACAAACAAATCTCAAACAAAGCAGGAAGCCCACACACATTTTTTTGCGTGAAACCCTATTACTAGCTTTAAATGGGTGGTTGGCTGCAGATTCTGCTCTTTCTCCATTGTTCTCCTTCTCTGGGTTTGTCTCCATGTACCGTGAGCTGTCATATTTATTAAAGATCTTTTCCTATGAAAATATGTTCTAATCACAAAATAACTCCTGCTTTATCAAGTTAAACAAAAGCCACTCGCAATACTCACAATACCTCAGGTAGCATAATGGCAATGGTTCTCATAAACCTCCCCCTTTTCCTTTTGGTCACAGTTCTGCTCCAGGGCATCTGAAATACCATTTCAATACTTCTAAAGGTAAATAGAGTTCTGTCAATAAACTGAAAATTGCTGACCTTGTCTTGTTCATCAATTTCAGCATCGAAAAAATTCTGCCTCCTGGGATTAGCAGTGCTTTTTCATCTGAAGTGAAAAATGCTAAGCCTGCCATATTTAATGACAGGCCCAGGAGGGTTAATGAAAGAATATAAGTGGCATTTCACCTTGACTTGCAGTTGCCCTATAACATTGCCTAAGGGTCCAGCCAAGTGTTAGCTCCATCTGAGAAGTACAAGGCAGGAGTAAAGACCTATAGAGAATTCTTACAGGATATCCTCGTTTGCCCTGGCTGTTGCCCTGGTTGCCTTCTTTTTTGTGTGTGAAATCTTTAACCAATGAAACCTCAGAGATTTTGTGCTCATTGGTTACAAAACCTCTGGAAACATGGAAAAACTGAGCAAGAAAGAAATGGACGGTAAATGACTGAATGATATTTCAGGTTATGCCCAGCTTCTACCAACATTTCATATTTTACTTTCTTTATTGATAGTTCCATTTTTCTAAGCTCAACATTGATGATTAGTCTAGACTGCTAATTAGAAGCTATCCTTTTACACAGAGGCTTGGATTAAAAGCTTTTATGATTTCGCGGACTCTGGTTTGTGTGAATGTCAATTTGATCCTTTTAGTGTGTTTATGTTAAGTATCAATAGGCTCCTGGGATTCGTGGAAGTGCAGTGTTGAACCTCTCAGATGCTAAGCAACAGCTGGGGTGCCGCTTCCATTTGAAAGGCTTTCTTCTCTGCTCGCTAATGGAGGATCAAAAGTCATCCCTTCAATTAAAAACTAAACTCCTGGCTAAAAATAAAGAAAGAATCCCATTCTTTGGCATTTTATGTCTAATTAAGGATTTTAGTGGGAAATGTAGAGCAGCGCTCACTGATTAATTTATCAAACACAAAAATCCCCTTTCCTCTACTAGTCCAATTAGCCAGGCATTTTATATGGCTGGGAGATTGAAACACTGCTGCTACACGGAAACCAGAGGCTCTTTGCATTTGAAATTGCATGGTAAAGAGATTGGAAAATTTCTCATCTAATATCGTGCATATTTAGGGTCTGATCCTGTGAATTATTGAAAATCCCTGCTAAAAAATGTATGGCCTACTGAAGGTCCATTCTGGTGTGATATTCAATACCCTGATCACACAGGAGCATCAGGGAAAAGCAGAGGATGTTGAATGCCTTGGAAAATAGAGCATTTACTGTATAAAGCACCCAAAGGGAAGCATAGCTGATTCTTATATCTCAAGCACTGTAAAGCATAATTCACATGTAAGCTGCTGCCTTCTTACCTTGTGCTGAGAACTTTCCACATTTCACAAGCTGGGATTGATCTCTCCTTCAAGAAGTCCTGTCAGAAGCAATGTGGAAATATATTATGAAGGATTTGTCATTCCCCTTAACACCAGAATTGTGAATTGTACTCCTGTTTGTCAGCTCATGTCCCTTGACTATACATCAGTAGGGGCTATTATCATCTCACTTGTCCTTTGCTGAAAGCAGGCATGTTAGCCACAACATCCAGACCATTCCCCATGTTGCATGAGTGTCTCCCAGAAGTACACTAAGAAACATAAGTAATATCTTTCACATGATCTTTATTTGCTTATTCTCACTCTCAGGGTGATGTTTGATGAAATGCCTTGTTTTTGGGCATATTTTTTTCCCCACTTAGTTCTGATATGTCATGATTTTTTTTATTGGCTTGCTTTATTTACTTTTAAGAAATAAATTATTGCATTTCTGTTACGGAAGGTAAGAATAAGGGAAAAAACTTAGTGTTTTAAATGGATTTGAGCAGCTCTGAAGTGTGGTGGTTTTTTTTGATAGACCTAGTCCTGACTAAAGAGGCAATGGGAAACTGCACATCTCTCATCGTACCATCTGGGACATGTGGCCACACACAGACAGAGGTTGTATCCAAAGAGCTTGGAGAGCAAGCGTTAGCTGGGTCTCTTTAGCTTGGAGAAGAGAAGGCTGAGGGGTGACCTCATAAATGTTTATAAATATGTCAAGGGGGAGTGTCAGGAGGATGGAGCCAGGCTCTTTTCAGCGACATCCAGCGGCAGGACAAGGGGCAATGGGCACAAGCTGGAACAATAGGAGGTTCCATAAAAATCTTAGAAAAAACTTTTTCACTGTGAGGGTGACAGAGCCCTGGCACAGGCTGCCCAGGGAGGTTGTGGAGTCTCCTTCTCTGGAGACATTCAAAACCCACCTGAATGGGTTCCTGTGTGGCTGCCCTAGGGGATCCTGCTCTGGCAGGGGATTGGACTAGATGATCTTTTGAGGTCCCTTCCAACCCCTAACATTCTGTGATTCTGTGATTCTGTGATCACGAACATGCTCTTAAAGCAAACCTCCTCATTCTTTCCGCTTAGTGCCCTCTGGCTTGCATTGTGCAGACATCTCAGAGGGCATGAGTTGGGTTCCTTCCAAACGAAACTAAACTGGAAAACATGTCCTGGCACTCACAGGACACGCTGGCCCTGACTTGCCTCACCCAGTGCCTCTCACGTCCCTGCCCATGGGTGCAGAGGCTCCATTTCCATCCAGCCCGAGGCTGGCTGACTGTGCCCTGCGGTCCTACCCGGCCACCACGCACTGTGTCTGACCTGATGTCCCCTCAGGAGATCCTGACCCCTGTGGTAGTTAACCTTGGCTAAAGGGCTTCCTCACTGCACTTCCTCATCAGGAGAGGGGGAAAAAGTGGGAGGAGAAAGCTCATGGTTCAATATATGGATAAAATGATCACTTGCCCATTACTATCATGGACAAAACAGACTTGACAGAAAGACAAAATAAAACAACACTAAGGGTATAATGGAAGACTGGTGAGGAGGACTGCAGGTATGCTCAAGTGACTTGCACCCAGCCCCTCCCGCCCAGTCGCTCCTCCCTCCTGCCCTGTCTCCCTGCCCCAGCGTGGGCCCTTCCTGGGGCTGCTGTCCTTCAGGGACAACCTGCTCCTGCCTGGGCTCTCCACAGCCACAGCTCCTGCAGGAAATAACTCCCTGCTGTGGCCTGGGACCCTGCCTGGGCTGCAGGGTGGGTCTCTGCTCCAGAGGGGTCTCTCCAGGACTGCAGGGGATCCCTGCTCTGGGCTTGCAGCACCTCCTGCCCTCCTTCTCTCTGGCTCCATGGATTTTCGCTTCCTCTGCATGGGACGCCGCTGCCCCTTTCCCAAATGAGATTCCACCCTTTAGACTCTGCCCTTCGTCCTGTCCCAGCCTCAGCCCCTTCCAGTCCCCAGGGAGGTGCCTGTTAGTGTGGGCCCCTGTGACGGTAACACAATGCTTGTAGAAAGGATCCTGTGGCAGCTCTTGCAGGCTGGAAGGCAGGTGAGTTAAAGAAAGTTTGGTAAAGGTCTATAAAATCATGAATTAGAGGATAAGATGAGCAGGAAATGACTGGTCACTGGTTCTTCCAGTGCATGCTGCAGGAGGCATCAAACGAAACTAGCAGATTAAAGAAAGAAACCAAAGTAAACTGCTTATTCTCATAGCATGGGAGCCCCTCACTGTAGTGCAAGTGCTAGAAGTTAACATTGTTTCAGCAAGCAGCTAGAGAAATTAACAGGAAAAAAAAGAATATTGAGGACTAGGCAATGTAGGGATGCTGTCTCAGGCAGTCTAAAGCTATAGATTGTAAGGTTATGTCCTGGATTTAGCTAAAAACCCAGTCCTGTTTAGCGATTTTTACTTTCCAGTTTAGTGTCTTCTAAAAGGTTGCACGTTCTGAAGTCGGCAGCATGTTTTTGCAGACAGTGTCTGTACTGGCAGTGATAACACCTGATGTTTACAGTTACTGCCTGGGACTGGTGTGCAGAAAGGCTCTTGCTTATACTTATTCCTATAGTGCCCAAGGCCACTGCTGGCTCTTGTGTACCACGCTGGGGGTGCTGGGTAGTAAGAGGGGGGCACAAGGAAGTAAAAGGTTGCACCTCCGGGGGGTAATAGACAGGACAGGTGACCAGCAAGAGTATTCCATCCCATACACGTCATATCTAGTATAAATTGAGTGATCACGAGAGTTTCGTCCCTTTTGCCCTTTTCGGCCTTTTCGCCCTTCCTTTCTGCAATGGCCGGTGTCCAGACAGGACTCCATCTGACCTCCTGCTTTTGATCCGGATCCTGAGTTCCCGAATCCAGCTCCCTGTATCCAGCTCCCGCCGCCGCTGAGCCTGGGGTTTCCCCAGTGCCTCCTGCTCTGCAGCACCAGTGGTGATTGCTATCAGGGGAGGGAGTTGCGTTTGATATCGGGCTACTATCTATAGTTGTATATAATTCTTTACTTTTATCTTTTTACCATTATTTCTATTATTTTCATTAAAGCTGTTCTAGTTTTTTTTCTTCTCTCACCCGTAAGTCTCTCTGCCTCATTCCCTTTTCTCTTCCCGTTTAGGGGGCCAAGAGAGGGTTAGAGAGCGTCTGTCTGCGTTAGTGGCTGGCCCAGCCCTAACCTATGACAGATTATCCTAGGGAACATCGTGATATGCTGTACCTGCATGTCCCTGTGCCTCTTGGCCACAGATGGATAGAGTACTGGACCAGATAGACCTTCGATCTGTCCCAGTATGACTGTTCCTACACTTCCATGTTATCCTCATTTTTAAAAGCATAAACTGGCAAAACAGACCTAGGATCTTCTAGTGTTCAAGGCACATGTGCTGCCTGTTGCAGAGATACTGTTATTGCCTCATGTCTCGCTGGTGGAAGATCTGTACCTACCAGTGCATAGACTGCATTCTGGATGGAGTGCAGGATACCCAGAGAGACATTATTTTTCATTTCCTAATCTAGTCACCTACATATCACCAGGGAAACATGATTAAGTAGGAGAGGTTTTTCTAAGGACCCATTGGTTCAGTAAGAAATAATACAAATAAATTATAAACTGTCTCCCTACACAAAGACAATAATAAGAGAGAGTAATCTGGATATTTCGAAAATTTCACTGACTGGGTTTAAAAGTAGACAGGATCGATTAACAAGGAAGAAAGAATATTGTGTTTCTGGAGGAGGAGATCACTGAAGAGTAATAAGAGTGAGGCCTTAAGAGGACAGGAAGAAACATTCTATATTAACATTGCCAATTTTGTGAACTTCACTGTTTTCCAAGACAGTGATGGTAGGACGTCCACAGCATGATTAAAAAGCTCTCGATAATCATGCTGGGGCAAAACTAGAAGCTGTGTTTACAACACTCTTCCTTTTTCCTCTCCAACACTTTTAATTCTATCAACTAGCACTAGCGACATGGTTTTGGGGGCTGTATGACCCTATCTTTTGTAGGTCATTCCTCACTTTCATCTGTCTTATATTTTCTATTCCCATGAACAGATAGTTGCATATCTGGACTCCAAGAGAAAAAATAGAGTAGTAGAGTCAGGCACATCTAGTCTAAATACATCCAAACATATGATAAGGTAAGATAGGCTTCTCGTCTGCATACTGTTGTGGTACAAGGAAAACAAACACATAACTAATACGTAGATATATTCAGGTTAGAATTTGGGTCCTATTTAACTTTATTTCATCTGTCTGGCAAAATTTAAAGTTCTGAGTGCCATGAAAGGGAGAAGTGTAAGGATAAATCATATTTCAGCAAGATTTGGGAGACTAAGAGTACTTGTAATCTGCTCCCACAGCAACAGGAATGAATTGTCTATAAAAACATTCTGCCTGGACAGGTAGCATATGAGAAAAGAAGCTATGTTATACTGGACATGGCAAATCTACATCTTCTATTCCGGTCTACATCTTTTTTGTACATCCCGATGTACAAGTTATCCGCTTTGGTTTACACCTTCAGTGAAGAAATAACTTTGGCCTGGGGAAAATGCTGAAAGGTACTCTTTCTAGCCTCTGTGAATATGGCAAATGTGTCTCATTTTCATTAAAAGTCACACCTGAACACGGAAGAAAGGTATCACATTAATAATTCTCACAGCTTAATTTCTTTGTACAGTGGAAAAGAGATCTTAGAATCATAGAAAAGTTTTGGCTGGAAGAGACCTTCAAGATCATTGAGGCCGACCTTTCTCTATCCCTATCAACACCACTAAACCATGTCCCTCAATACAACATCTACCCTTCTCTTAAACACCTCCAGGGACGGTGACTCAGCCACCTCCCTGGACAGGCTGTTCCAACGCCTGACAACCCTCTCAGTAAAACAATTCTTCCTAATATCCAACCTGAACCTCCCCTGATGTAACTTAAGGCCATTTTCCCTCATCCTATCACTTGCCACTAGGGAGAACACACCAAATCCCACCTCTCTACAACCTCCTTTCAAATAGCTGTAGAGAGCGATAAGGTCTCCCCTCAATCTCCTCTTCTCTAGGCTAAACAGCGCCAGATCCCTCAGCTGTTCCTCATAGCACATACATTCCAAATCCTTTACCAGCTTGGCAGCCCGCCTCTGTACCCTCTCCAGCACCTCAATGTCCCTCTTGCAGTGAGGAGCCCAAAACTGGACACGGGACTCGAAGTGAGGCCTCACCAAAGCTGAATAGAGGGCCATGATCACCTCCCTGTTTCTGCTGGCCACACTGTTCCTGATCCAGGCCTTTTTGTCCCCCTGGGCACACTGCTGGCTCATGTTCAGCTGTCTAACCATCAACACCTCCAGGTCCCTCTCTGCCTGGCTGCTCTCCAGCCACTCCTCCCCAATCCTGTAGCGCTGCTGGGAGTTGTTGTGGCCAAAGTGCAGGACTCGACATTTTTGACCTATTGAAACTCATGTGATTGGCCTTGGCCAGTGATCCAGGCTATCTAGATCCCTCTGTGGAGCCTCCCTGCCCCCAAGCAGATGGACACTTCCACCCAACTTGGTGTCATCTGCAAACTTACTGAGGGTGCACTCTCTCCTCTCTTCCAAATCACTGATAAAAATGTTAAACAGGAATGGCCCCAGTACTGAGCCCTAGGGGTAGAAATAAATATTCAGACATAAAAGGAGAGATCTTGCACCAAAGAAATATGTCACTTTGACAACTAAAGGGCAAGAGTGGTTCATCTGGAGTTTTTATGCAGTCCACACTCCTCAAAACTGTTCACAGTTTTGGAGACTTCTGTTTGCAGTGAGAATACCTGAAGCTTCGTCTGAATATTTTCAGGAAATGCTGAGTGTTGCACAGCACGTACAGGTCTCCTTTCTTCTGAAGGCTAAACAAGCATGACTGCAAACCCTATCTGGTAAGCAAAAAGCTGAAGAGCCACACTGTAAGAGACACTAATTCATGACAGAGAATACTCTGATGTCTAAGAGGCAGATTGGTCTTTTTGTGGTGTGAGGAAAAGATAATCGTATTGACATTGTCTCTTTTGAAGAATCCATCCACTCTGCCATGGCATCCTCCTTTCTGCTTGATTCCTATTGATTATCTTTGCACTAAAGTTCAGCTGACCATTTATATTTCAGTTGAGAAGGAGGGAGAGCTAGAGGTTTAAAACCGTTTGAGCATCTCTTGCTAAAGTCAATGCTTGAATATCATTGACAGTTGTCGAGATTCAGGCACTGAATTCCTGAACGTGGTTCATAATGATTCAATTTGTCAGCATTTCAAGCAGAAATGTGCAGGTCTGATATTCCAGTCCAGGGGGTATAAGCGTATAAGCACAACCAAAGGAGTGTGTCTGCATGTAACTCACCAGTAAAATGAGAAAGAAAAAAAAAAGCACAGGATAACACAAAGATAACTGTCCGAGTTTACCTGACTGTATTGTGTGAAAAATTGGTGTTGCAGAGACAGAGGTTACTAAAGCATGTCCTTTGTGTGAGAACTTTCTTTACTCAGCTACTGCCTCTGCAAAATATACACTTGATACAGCAATATTGTACTTTCTTGTCTTCTTCTGTAAGGTCAGATTTTAGGTGGTGAATGTAAGAATAGGTTGAAACATACTGAAAAAAAAAAAAGAAAAGTAATTCCTAATTTCTTCATAAATGCTGATGTCTTATATCAAACTACTTATGAACTACTATCTAGGTTTCATGAGTTTTTTCATTAGATTGTGTCTGCAGGCGATTTTAAACCTGTTATTTGAGAAACCTGATAGTCTGCTGGGCTACCCCTAAGAAGCATTCATGAGATGTGACTAAGAGAAGAGCATTCATGAGATGTGACTAAGAGAAATCTACCTATAGTTTATAAGTTTAAAGTCATTCTTAAGGATCCATGTTTTCTCCAAGTAGCAAGTATAACTTTCCTGAAACAGGAAGTTCAAAAAATTACCAGTTAGGAATACTGAAAGGGTAAATTGGAAACTAATCATATAGACCATGTCCAGTCAAAACTTACAAATTGAGCCCTGCTTGGAGTGCTTGTGTACTGAAGTGAAGATATGGACTATTCATGTGTGAAAAATAGTATTTAATCTCCATTGGATTTTAATATTTATTTATCTATGAGAATCTTCTGTGTCATTTAATGTACTGTACTTCTCTGTGGTACCTTTTTAATAAAAGATTCAGTATGCTGCTCTTGATATAGCTTATTCAAATAACTGATTAATGAAGTTCCACAAAAGATTAGGAACAGTTTTTCTTTTACTATGGGAGGATGACTATTAGTGTAGAACCTTTATGTAGCTTCCACTTCCCTTTCCATACACTGCTCTGTCTTTAATGATTTATTTAAAATACTCAAATTAAAAGTAAATTTAAACCAAAACACTCATAAAACTCAAATCCTTCTACAGCTGTGGAGCTTTTTCTAGAGCAATTTCTCAGGGCAATTTCATTAAAGGGCAATTTTATTAGCTGCTTCTGGCTGATTTTTTTCGGGAGGTGGGAGATTGTAGCTATTACAAAATAATGCTAAAAAGACATATGGAAAGAATGGTCCATGAAGAGGGACTAAATGAACAAGTACTGTTTTGTCTGTATAGGACTGAGGACAAGCATAGGAACAATGTTAAAATCTGGAAAGGATGGGATTAGAAATACTGGGCAGGAAAAAAAAAAAAGTCAGACATAAGGAAAAAAATGTTCAAAGGATACAAAATTGATATAAAATAAATATTTACCCTATAAGTATAAAGAGAAGTCTATAAATACTAAGAATCTATGTCAAATTGACATATGTTCAGTAGTGTTACCTGCCACTGTCTTTAAGGGAAGCAAGGCATAATAAACAAAAAGAGACAGAATTTAGGCTCTGAAATTGGTAAAAGTAGATCTTTATTCTTTATAGAGATAGAATGGAATAAAATGAGAAGCTTATAAAATAGGGTTCAACCTACAGGGGAAAAAAAAATCCAGAGTTTTAGTGCCTAAATCTGAGAAATGCTAAAACATGATGATGTCTTTGATTGAACTCTCCCAGACTCGATGCTTAAATAAGGCTTTGTCTCTGAATTTATTTTTCTTTGAAATTCACTGTTAAAAATTCCAGAACTGGATGTTGCCAAAAGCCTCTACCACAGAGATCGATAATCTTACAAAATAGATATTCCCATATATTACATCTAGATATTTTTTACTTGCTGTCATGAATATTATAACATCTTCTCCTTGTACTGCAATAATTAAGGTGGAGATGACATTTCCATTAAAAAGATCATTTAACTCAGTGGGGAATAACTAAATGTTCCAGCTAGGCTGAAGTTCAGCTTTGGATGTATTTGCCTGGGAGAGGATGTTTCCATCTGCTTCAGATTTTAATTGAGATATGTCTAAATAAAAGCTGTAGAAATATGGTTTTAGGCACTAAAATATCTGCCAAATTCTTTCAGGAGAAAAGTATTCTGGTGCAGGATATTTGTCCAGCATGGCTTTTGGTGTGGGAATTACTCAGTATAGTCCATACTTCCCAGGCTTGAATGGAAATTCTGCTCCTGAATTGGATTAACAATTCCACAAAGAAATAATAGGGAATAAAGCATTTTAACTGAAGTGGTGACTCACCTCAATACCTTTCTCACACATTTGGGCTTTTAATGGCTGACCAAATGCAGATGGTATTTGAAATGAAGATCCTGCACAGTTCTCCAGATATGCTCTGATGCTCCAGATTTCCCTTTCTCTGTCTCTCTTCAGACTCAAGCCAGGCCAGGTCTTTCTCAGTGAGACTACAGCGATATTTT
Source organism: Trogon surrucura (assembly GCA_020746105.1). Classification (NCBI taxonomy): domain Eukaryota; kingdom Metazoa; phylum Chordata; class Aves; order Trogoniformes; family Trogonidae; genus Trogon; species Trogon surrucura. The sequence goes on along the minus strand of CM036619.1, from coordinate 7,606,990 downwards.
CTTAGCTTCTCTCTCTCTCTTCCTGGCTTCTCCTCCCTCAGTATCTCTCTGCTAGAAGGCTGAAGGACATGACAAGAGACTGTTTTTAAGGAGCGGTGTGACACACATAGCTCAAGAACAGAAAGCAGAGAAATCCTACAGTCATCCCAGATCCTCACAGCTAAAGCATCCAGTATATGTGGAGAGGAGAGAGACTCTGGATCATTCTCAGGATCACTTTGGGTAGAGCCGTGAGCGTGTATGATTCATGATGGAATGTCTAAGACTAAACTACATGTGCCTTGTTATGAGGCTAAAACAATGACTCGTCATCTTGCTGATTGTTCTCACACTGCACAAGGTCTTTTGTTATCCCAGATTTTCGTCTTTTGGCAGACTACTTATTATACACTATTTACTTGAAGAGCAAAGCAGCCATAAAGATTTTTTAATGAGCACAACAGATTCTGATCTCTGCGCACTCCTCATTTAGCTCAAATCCATGTTCCAAAGTCATTGGTGATCACAAGTAGGGGAAGAAAAGGAGGAGGCATAAGAGTTAGCTAAAAGAGACCAAACCACAAACATAACAGAGGGCGATAACACATATGACAAATTTAGACAAAGGAAAACAAGATTAGAAATGATGTGAGAGGATCCAATGTAGTCAAATTAAGGCAATCCAGAACAACGGCTGGTGCTTTAAGTCACATTCTATCTTCATTTGTGTACAAGTTGGATGAGATATCAGGCAGGGCAGAGTCTGGTCACTCATTAGTCACTCTGTGCTATACACTGGAACTGTAGCCTGGTCCTGGTTCTTTTGGCAGGTACAAATGTATGCAACATGTAAATCTAAAAAACTTTCTAAATGTGTGATGTTAAAATGTACAAAATTTATACAGAAATAACCTCTTCACATCATGACTTTTAAATTAAATCATTACTACCAGTGGAACTGCAGTAAAACTTTTCTTCATGATACAGAAACTCAGCTATTCCTTTGTAGATGTCTCACAACAGTGTAAAATTTTCCTTCCCAGCTCAGCATAAAATTAGCCCTAATGGATATCTAGTTTGTATCACAGCTGTTTGGTTGTTGTGGGTTTTTTTTTTTTCCTTTCAACATCTTTCTTTGCACTTGCCCCTCTGACAGTTTTCTCTGAATCATTATCCAATCATGGTATATTGTCAAACTTCTCAGCTAAAAGCACAGAAGTAGAGATTAAATGTCACTTGTTCTGTTTGCACACTTCTCAGTTTTCCTTAAAGCACATCATGATTGGGTCTAAGCGGTTTCTGCCTGAAATACAAACATGCACACTGAGTGAGATCACTAGGGGAGATTGGCAGGAGGGTGTTTGTGGCAGGTCGAGATAGCTTGTAGGTTCTGCTGCAGCAGAGACCTCTGTCCATCTCTGGGACACAGCTCTCTGCAGTGTCTTTATGGAAAGAGGGGTGTCCCACTTACACTGGTACCATCTATGCTGGTTTTGGTCGGGTAGAGTTAAAATTATTGCTGAGCAGGGCTTACACAGAGTCAAGGTCTTTTCTGCTCCTCATCCCACCCCAGCAGTGAGGAGGCTGGGGGTGCATAAGAAGTTGGGAGGTGACATAGCTGGGACAGCTGACCTCAACTGACCAAAGAGATATTCCAGACCATATGATGTCATGCTCAGCAATATAAACCTGGGGGAAAAAGAAGGGAAGGAGGGACATTCGGAGTGATGGTATTTGTCTTCTCAAGTCATGGTTATGTATGATGGAGGCCTGCTTTCCTGGAGAGGGTTGAACACCCACCCATGGGCAGTGGTGAATGAATTCCTTGTTTTGTTCTTCCTTTGCTTTACCTACTAAACTGTCTCTATCTCAACTCGCGAGTTTTTTCTTTTACCCCTCTGATTCTCTCTCCCATCCCACCTGGGGGAAGTGAGCAAGCAGCTGTGTGGGGTTTCGTTTCTTCCTGGGATTAAACCATGATACTGTTAGAGGTAGAAACTTCTGCTTTTTTCTTCTGTGGCATTTAAATTGTAACGGACATGGCAGGGTTAACACAATAACCACAGTGATGAGATGCAGATTCTCTCCTAATGTTATGTGGGCCTGGATTTTTTCCTGAAGTTTTTCCTGCACCTCAGAAGTTAAGAGGACTTTTATAGAATCACAGAATGTTCGGGGTTGGAAGGGATCTCTGGAGATCATCTAGCCCACCTGCCCTGCCAGAGCAGGGTCACCTAGAGCAGGTTGCACAGGGTGGCATCTAGGTGTGTTTTGAATGTTTCCAGAGATGGAGACTTCACCACCTCTCTGGGCAGCCTGTTCCAGTGCACTGCCACGACCAAAGTAAAGAAATTCCTTCTCATGTTTAGATGGAACTTCTATGTTCAAGTTTGTGCCTGTTACCTCTTGGATTGTAACTGGGCACCACTGAAAAAACAGTGGCCCCATCACCCTGACACCCATCCTTTAATTACTTATAAGCATTTATGAAATCCCCCCTCAGTCTTGTCTTCTCCAGACTGAAAAGCTCCATGTCCCACATCCCTTCTTCGTAACAGAGGTGTTCTAGTCCCCTAATCACCTTCATAGCCCTTTCCTGTACCATCTCCAGCAGTTCTCTATCCTTCTTGAACTGGGAAGCCCAGAACTGGACAAGAACTCCAGATGAGGCCTCACGAGGGCAGAGTAGAGAGGGCAGACAACCTCCCTTGACCTGCTGGCCACACTCTTCTTGAAACAACCCAGGATGCCATTGGCCTTCTTGGCCACAAGGGCACATTGCTGCTTCATGATCATCCTGCTGTCCACCAGGACTCCCAGGTCTTTTTCCTCAGAGCTGCTTTCCAGCAGGTCAGCCCCTAACCTGTACTGATACATGGGGTTATTCCTCCCTAAGTGAGGTACCCTACACTAGCCCTTGTTGAATTTCACAAGGTACATCTCTGCCCAACTCTCCAGTCGGTTCAGGTCACACAGGACCGCAGCACAGCCTTCTGGTGTGTCAGCCACCCCTCCCAGTTTTGTGCCATCAGCAACCTTGTTGAGGGTACTCTCTATCCCTTCATCCTGGTCATTGATTAATACATTGAACAGGACTGGACCCAGTAATGACCCCTAGGAAACATCATTTGTTATGGACTTCCAACTAGACTCTGTGCCACTAATCACAATGCTCTGAGCTCTACCTTTTACCCAGTTTTCAATCCACTCCACTGTCCATTCATCTTACCCACAGTTCCTCAGCTTGCCTATGAAGATGCTGTTGGGAGATGGTGTTGAAAGCCTGGTAAAGTCAAGGTCAACAACATCCACTGCCCTCCCTTCATCTATCCACCCAGTCATGCCATTGTAGAAGGTTATCAGATTAGTCAGACATGACTTCCTCTTCATGAATCTATGCTATTTCTGATAACCTTATTTTCCTCCACGTGCTTTGAGATGATGCCCAGAACGGCATCTTCCTTTTTGCACTTTTTGAAGACTGGAGTGACATTGGCTTTTCTTCAGCAGTCCTTAGGCACATCATCTGTTCTCCAGGACCTTTCAGAGACGACAAAGTGTGGTCAGGCAACGACTTCTGCCAGCTCCTTCAGCACTCACAGGTGCAACCCATCAGGACCCATGGACCTGTGGATATCCAGTTTACTTAACTGATCTCTAACTTGATCCTCTTCAACCAAGGGGAAGTCTTCCTTCCTACAGACATCTCTGTTACCTCCGAAGTCTGGGACTCCTGAAGGCTGGCCTGAGCAATAAAAGACTGAAGCAAAGAAGGCATTCAGTAACTCTGCCTTCTTTTCTTCCTCTGTCACCACGGTCCCTGTCTCATTCAACAGCTGGCCCACATTTTCTCTAGTTTTCTTTTTGCCTTTGATATACTTGAAGAAATCTCTGTTGACTTTGAAGTCTCTTGCCAGGTTTCATTCCAAAAAGGCCTTAGCTTTCCTTGTTTCATCCCTGCACACTCTGACAGCAATTTTATAATCTTTCCAGGTGATCAGTCCCTTCTTCCATGTACTGTAAACTTCCTCCTTCTACTTGAGTTTTTTCAGAAGCTCCCTGCTCAACTGTGCAGGTCTCCTTCTTCCCTTGCCTGATTTCTTGTTCGTAGGAATACACTGGTCCTGAGCTTGGAGGAAGTGGTACTTGAATACTAACCAGCTCTCTTGAGCCTCCCTACCTTCCAGAGCCCTAATTCATGGGATTTCTCTAAGCAGATTCTTGAAGAGGTCAAAGTTAGACGTCCTGAAGTCCAAGATTGCAATCTCACCTGCAATCTTACTTGCAATCTTACCTTTAGATGGCTCTGGCTGAAATGAGGCCCAGGAACTCCATGTTTTAAATAAGTTGCTATGAAATAGTAAGTGTGTTGGCAGCCTGGGGAAGAGATATGCATGCTTCTGCCTCCCTCGCCCGCAGTAATGTTTGTTATTATATAGACACTTATCACAGCTTTTAGCTCCAGCTAGAGCTCTCATTAATCACCACCTGGGAACACCATACACAGAACAGGCGTACGTGAGCTTTTGTGAGAAAAGGCGGAGGGGAGGACGGCTGCATGTCATGCGGGGGTGTGAGTGATGATTTTGGGGTGCAGAGTGAGAGACTGAAGTGAGGAAGAAGTAGAGTGTGTAGGAAGGAGGAAAAGAACACCACAAGAGCGGTTTGGGGAGACAGAGAGAAAGAGAAAACAGAGAGAGGGAAAAAACAGACAACCTTGTTTCAAACAAAGTGGGCAAAGGGAGAAAGAGTGCACCACTAACAATAGCCCATTTAGACTGTTCTTGTGTCACAATTGCTGTCAAATTCTAAAAACCAAAATTGTAATTAGGCCAAGACCATTTGTCTGCAGCAAAGATGAGTTCAGGAGGAACCCTTCCCCCAAGTTCTGGTATAGTTCTTCCCTCCCTGCAAAGACTTTCATCTAGAGCTCATTAGAAACAATTTTCTTTTTGGCCTTAATTTGTGCTAGGAATGGCACAGAAAGTGTCCCAGGGCAGTCATCTCTCCCATTTCTGCAAGGTTTTACTCTGATGTTTGGTAATTGGTGGACTGCTAAAAAGGTTATCGTGATTTATTATGTTTATTATAGTCATGCCTAACAGTCAGCAAACAATATGGTTTTCTTAAGTCAAGCACTCTACAAACACATGGTGGTAGGAGGTCCTTTCCTCAAAGAACTTATAGTCCAAACGGAGAAAAGAGTAAGTCTAAGGGTTTAATGCAGAGAGAGTGAAGAGAGAGCTGGCGGCATACAGCATATGGCAATAACTCCATGTTTTTATTTCACTGACATGATGTGGCAGGTGCATCCCTCTAGTCTGGGATGCCTCCCCTCATAGCGGTTGCCAGGCAGATTTCAGAGAAATTGCTAGAAGTTTCTGGCTAGTTCGGGTCTAGCCCACCAGCCTGGGTGTACACCCAAGAAGTTGGCTGGTAGCCAATGGGAGGCTGAGATGGCTTTGATTGACTGCAGCTCAGATTCGATTGAGCTTTAAAATGGGGTCCCGCTGGGGGTACATTGGAGTAAGTACCTTTGGAGCAGCAGGTCCTGCTGTCTGGGACACCTTGGTCTGGGACTCCGTCCAGGGTAACTCCTCGAGGTTGAGAGTCCTCATCTTTCTATGGTGAGTGTGTATAAAATTTGGATCATTATTCTAAGTTTAAGAGTCGGGTGTAGTATAGTAATTCCTCTTCTCAACCAATACCAGAACTTGTAAATTTGTGGGAGCTTTCATTTGTTAATAAATTCAGTTTAATTACATTTGTGGATTAACTGAGAATGGGAGCACTCCTCACATGTGATGAGCAATTGCAGAAAAGAAATCTTGAGGCACGGAAGGAAAAAACCGAAGGTGTATGATGCAATGTCAAGGAGCTCTAAGAGTACAAGACAAGCCCACTGAGAGCCACAGACATATCTCTGAAATTCAATAGTTCCTTGGTTTGGAGGATTCTGCATCATTCTGCTTAGTGTCTCCTAATGGTGTTTCTCTACAGAATTTTTTGGGTTTTTTTTCCCCGGGCTGCATGTCAGGAAAAAAGGAGAAAAAGATGTTAGTAAGACATGGGAAGCACTTCGCCAGTTGCTTGCAGGATTGAAGACTGAATGTAGCGCTATATTAGGCACAAGATGGCCAACTTCTGTGCTTCAGATGAAAGCCAGTGCTGTGGCAAAGCCGTTTTTCAGTGCTTAGTCACTGTGTCATTGTTTTCCAGAGTATATATAATAATAACACTACAGCAATGCATAAAGAATGAAAAATTCTCTAGTTCTTTACTGATTTGCAACCAAAGAATATTTTCTTCCTGAACTGTCAGGAGTTTGTGCTTTCTCTAACTTAAAAACCCTGGGAAGAACTTGTTTCCCTAAATCAGAGATAATATCCTACAAGTTACACCTTCCATCAATTCCTGGAAGTTTCACCCACAAGTGCTCAGGAGTGTGGGCACCGCTTAACTATGATATAGAACTGTGTGCTGTTCTCATTATATATGGAGAGCCTGCATATCTACTGATAAAGCAAGGACCTGTTCTTTTTGGCTGAGAGGACAGATAGAATGGCACAGCTCACATCTGTCTGGAAAAAGCCTCTTCCCCTTCTCCTCTTAAACAGGGTGATTGTCTACACTGAGGAACAGTAACAGAGTCCCTGATTGATGCTATCCCCAAAATGAGTCAGGAAAAAGTGCTACCTGGCACAAGAATACTACAGCATCAAAAAAGTGTGGATGAGCATGGACCAACTTTGTTTCCATGTCTTGGCCACCTATTGCCTGCAGTACAGACAAAACTGAAAGAACCAGTTCTGCGAGCCTGTCAAAATGAAGCCAGGCAATGTCTTTCAGTGCAGTGCTTTAATTTCAGACCCTCTTTGGTGACCGTACCTTGACAGAATAGTCTTAATTTATTATTGTTTTTGAAGGTGATAAATTTGTCACTTATTTTAGATTCTCATCTTTAAGACCTCTGTCTGAACCAGGGCATGCAAAATGAATGGCCTTAGCCCAGAATAGTAGTTCTACAATTTGGAACTGGAACACTTTGATCCTAGATCCTTTGCCTTTTCTTCTATTTCAATCCAATTGACAAAATCACTCTAAACCATTTCTGTGCTTAAAGCTTCTCAAATGTTTGCTGGATCAGTATGCAAGTCATATTCTGTGACAACAGGGAATATCAGACTAGTGTGACATGCTGTGTTTCCTTTTAGGCAAAGCTGTCAGTATCTAGTGGTTTGGTGATTGTGGCGTTTTCCGTCTGATTCGTTCAGCAGATGGTTTCTATATGCTGGAGCTCAGTCTTTTGCTTTGAAATACATAATCCTTGGTTAATTTTATGATGCAGAGACACACTGTGGGACACAAAATTATATACCTTTTATCACAAGTGGCATTACACATTTGGTGGTATAGTGCCAATTATGCGTTTCAGGATGTCTTCAAAAAGATTGGTATGTGCGGAGTTTTAATGTGAAGGGAAACTTAAAGATAAATTATTACTCTCTTACTTTCAGATCTCTTTCTATGTTGAATGTTCCATACCACTTGAGTAATGAGATTTCTGCATGTATATCATAGTTTTCTTTTGATCTTCACTGTCTAATTTCATTTCTCATCAAGATTACTTTTACAGAGCAGTGCTTTTTTTATAACGGAGCATCATCTTAAGTTAGGCTTTGGGCCACCCTTGTCAGTGTGATATCCTAGAGGTAGTATGTTTTCTTATGCTCTTCACCATTCTAATATCTACGTGGTTTGCAGTGAAGGCCACTTGTCAGATTTTCACCATCTATTTTCAGGAATCAAATGTTGCATTCTGTTGTCTTCTGAGGTGGAAGAGTAGGCACAAATTATGCAAAGTAGATTTAAGATTTGGCTTTCTGTACATACAGTCTTTAATGTATACACTTCCCAGCATCTTCAATAGTGTATTAAAATGGCCAAGTTATACAGGGAGGAGAAATTGTTCATTTGTGCTGTTGAATAATTCTTCAGCTCTTAACTTAAAACAAAGATGTAGATATGGAAATAAAAGAGAGAAGAAGACAATGTAGGAGATACAAAAACTCACTTATGACTACAAACCACGAGCCAATTATTGAACTGTAATTTGGAAAACAGTAGGAATGTTCCATACAGTGCTTATTTCTACGCTGACAAGGAAAATGCACAATTGCCTTTATCACAAAGTTGTGAGGTACATGTGAATCACTTGCAATAGGATTGCCTAAGCAAGGAAATTATATTCGCTTAATGCTTACGAACTTAAGAAGAGCCATAATTAAAAGTCAGGGAGGGAGAGTGCCAGTGAGGCATTTATTAGGGAAATGGTAGAAGTGAAAGATCTTTGCATTTTTTCAGGTAAGATGGTTATTTTCATCTCTTATTGTGGATGCCTACAAGAAGCTCCTAACAGTGCAAATTGAACCGATAGTCCTTGCTTTTATTTGTGTTAATTATTTGTGTTATAACATTATTTAGAGTCATGGGCAGAACCCCACTAAGATAGATGCTCTCATTCAGGAAGTGGATGCTCCTGCTCTGAAGAATTTATTACCTGCTGAGACAAAAAGAACTTGGAGGAAGGGTGCAGACATTGTGTAATAGTTCCCATTGGGCAGAAGACAGCTGAGGCCCACATTCATTAAATAATATTCTAAAAACACACAAAAGAAGTCTGGAAAAACATCTAGGAATTTAACCGAGGTCAGAAGGGCTTGAGTGCAGTTTTTGCCCTGTGCCTACTGAACTTCAGTCTCCGAGTATCCTCAGGATCAAAACAAGATGGTTCCTTCCAAACCTCACCTCTGATACATAAGGTGGGAAAGACATAGCACTCATCAGCTCAGTCAAATTATGTTTTGGCTCCCTTCCCAGCAACTGCAAGGAGAAATTCACTTACAAATTAGTTGGCTTATGAACACCCACATGAGTACTGGAAAGTTAGATAACTTTAAAAGACAACTATAAGGAGAAACTAACAAAAATATCTCTTCGTGGTTTTGGTATTAGATGCTAAAAGAAGACTTGACAATATGAAATATAGAAATATAGAAATATAGAAAAAAAGTATGTACTTGACTCTCATACATTGCCTTCACCTAATATATTGCAAGCAGGACATCCAGGAATACAGATGCAACTGGAGATGGATTTTGCTAGGAATGATAAATATGGAAAGATAACAGTAAAATTGTTGGAGGAAAAATAATGCTTGAAAGAGAAGACACATTTGTAATGTTTGTGCCCCAAAGTAAGAATATATAGGGAAAGTATTTGCCATTTAGATATAAGCATTTATCTTTCATAATATTTTATTTTATTACCTCTTTGTGAGTAAATAATCTTATTGTGACAGAATGAGAAATATTCATCCACTGCTAAATCTAATAAAATAATATTTGATTTTCTCCCAGCCTTTTATAGGCAAACTTGTTACAATTTAGTGCAAGCTTTGCGTAGGTGAGGATTTCAGAATTTAGCTTATTTCAGAGACAAATTCTTTTAGTAACATGTTCATTTGGGCTTTCATCCTCTAACCAGATACTTTGCTCCTCTACATACGAAATATATCAAATTAATTGGATTTTTCCATGCATTGTGTGAGGGCATGGTACAAACATTCTGAAATTCTCTGTCTCATTATTTGTCAACTCTAAGTTTTGCTTTATGTCTGCTTTAGGTATGTGTATGGGCATGTGTTGGAGAGTCAATAGTGCTATTGAAAAATTCTTCGGCTCTTAACTTAGAATATTAGAATTAATTGTGGGATTGCTTAACAATACAAGGAATTACAATTTGTTTTGTCTTATGAGTGGCGTCTCCTAGCACGCGTAACCAGATTTACTGAAGCCTTAGGCCCGGACTGGATTTTACATAAGTCCTGAAGAGTTTAGGTTGGAGAAAGGCCTAGAAACCATTGCTAATTGAGAAAGGTAAGATCAACAGAAACTGCATCCTCAAGATAAAGAAAAGAATACCCACCTGGAGAGAGAAAAAGGATCTAATGAGGAACAAGAAGATCCCAGACCCAAATATTACTACTGGACTGAACCATCATGTGAGAGGAAATGAACTTAGGTTGTAAGGGTTTAATTGCCCAGGGATTTCTTTGTTCAGGGTCCCTTTCAGAGGGTCCCAGCTCGAGCTGAAGTAAACTAACTCTGTGGCAGAACCTAGGGTCTTAACCCATCATTACAGTCGGGGCCTAAGACTGGATCCAGCCACACCTAGACTCGTCTCTGTGAGGAAGATTAGAAAGCAAGAGGGTCCAGTCTGAACCTCACCACTTGGCAGGAGGTCTCCAGATGCTTCACTCAGTTTTCTTGCAGCAAGGGCACAAATTCTCTTGAATCCAACATACCACATCATCCAAGGAATAATATGTCTTAGTTTAGGCAGGCAAGCAGCTTTCCTTCTTGCACCCCTTTTCAACAGAAGAGAACATGTTATAAAACAGAACAGACTGCAAGCAAAGAGCTTAAACATCTGTACAATCCATCATCGTAGACTTCCCTAATACTATCTCCCTCATCAGACCTCTTTGAATTCCCTGTTACTGTTTCTTATGTTAAATTCTTTGGTTTGCTAGAAATAAGATTTCTGAATTCTTCTGAGGTCAGAAGAAATAAAGCTCAGCTTTATTTTCCTGAGAGTCTGAACAACTCCTCACATGATGGAGCCAAATTTTCTTTCACTCCCTTGGCTACTATCAGAACACAGAATATAAATTATAACATTAACATGCCTGGGCAGAATACTTTTGTTCCTTTAGTAGTTCTTCCTTCTCATTCCTGCCTTCTGTTTCAGAGAGATGTTTGGTGATAACTTAAAGCAGGTTGTGTTGCACGTATGTTAAGAGTCCTAACAGAAGGGAGATAAAAGAATTCTTGTTGAAAAAGTGGCTGCTGTGTTCATGGGTCAATGTGCAATATTAATTTGCTGTAATTTCAATTTCCAGTAAGCTGTCCAATACATCTCTGTTTCATTGCCTATTATATCTGTGTCATCATCTACCCTCAAACTAATAAGAATAATTTCATTAGTCTGGACATTCAAAAAAGCAAAACTTTTGTCTGAAATTAATAACTCCCACAGATTAATCAAAGGTAATTATATTAGAAGAAGTTATGTCTTCTTGTATCCTGAGTCATAAAATGAAATTCTCATTAAAATTGTATTACATTCATTACCCATGTATACCCAGATTCCCAGAGATATACATTATATAAGAATCTCCATTTCAAAATCGCTTGCAAAACTCATTTTGATTCAGGCCAGCATTTCAGCACAACATTTCCTCACTCTGAGGAAACTATGCAATTCCTACACACACAACTTAGATTTTTCTGCTCTGAATAAAAATTACTGCATTCAGCTTAGCAAAGGTAATAACGTTCACTTTGTCCACTTGTAAACTCCGGCTGATTTCTAACTACAACTATCAACTGCTGTTTTAGGAAGATAATTAAGCTGCCATTGCACCTCTCCAGCTGATAACCTAAAAACATTGAATTTCGTAGTGATTACGGGGTGGTTTTTGTGCTATGTGGCAGCATGGCAAGTTGAGCAGGACACATGTGAATAGTGCTATCCTCTGCATTTGGTTCAAATGTGTTCTCCTTTTGCCTTCTAACTTACACCACTCTTTTTTACTGAGCTTTGAGCAGCAAGTTGCTTCTTCCATGAATCTATATAATGCCTAGCACAATGCAGCCCTGACCTTGGCTCGGACACTGCAGTGCTCTGAACAAGAAAAATATTAATTAACCGCTATGTTCCAGCCAAAACATTTGCCCTTCAAAGGTGCATGAGGATTTTGCTCTTCCTGGACTGCCAGCAATGTACTTTGTGGTAAAAAGAGCTAAAGATACATAGTGTTAGCTTTTTCCAAGGCAAGATAACTATCAGCAAGGTTGTTCTGAGGAAGAGACAAGAGTGTCTAATCCTTTTTTTGTGGCCAATAATATAATAATTACTTAGACAAAGGAAGAAATCTCAAGGAGGGGTTTTCCTCTTTTAGCTTTGCTCACTATCATCAAGTCACTTAATGATGTGCTTTTCTACCTTATCTCAGAAAACTCCACAGTTGTCACTTTCTTTTGACTCACTTGTGCTCTGCAAATTGCTCCTGAAGTCCATTTTGCTATTCAAAGTACCATGATAAAAGTTACAGTCCATGAGAGTTGACTGAATGAGAATGGTATGGAAATAATAAGTAAAAATGAAGCTGGAATTTGGAAACCTCATCTGTTTCTTAAAATCATCCTATTCTTTGCCCGAAGAGTCCCATTATCACACAGCACTTTTGCCTTTCTGCTGCCATATCCAGTGCGAAGTAAATCAAAGAATCAAATTGCTGTGTATGTTTCTAATCTGAAAAATAATTAAAAAAAAAGGCAAACCCCCAAAACCACAACAATGTTTTTGAAAACACCAGAACCTAGTATTAAGTGGGGTCTGTAGTGTTTTATGGAAAATGGATCAGTTGTTTACATCTCCACTCATTCCTTTTTGACCAAATTTACTGCTTGGATCATGACTAGACACACTCTCCATCCTTCACGAGGGGCAGCTTTGGAGTTCTAGTTTTTGGAGTGTAAGATGAGAGAATTTACTTGCGACACTTGGTTCTCGGGTTTACCGGGAAAAAGGAGCAGTCAGAAGTGCTCCTCATACACTAAAGCAAGCATGATTG